>CH003412.1:2795150-2821679 GCA_000149265.1 Ciona savignyi | reverse complement strand
ATCGTGAGGATTGAGAAAGATCTTTCCCATCCACTAGGGAGCGCTCTCCTTGCAGCATTTTCTGTGCAAGCTGGAAATTAAGGAAAAAAGATTTTAAGCAATTTATCATAATTACACAGAACATGAGTACATGCCCAAACTGTTGCATTCACTTTTAACAAATCATCTCTTCATTAACTTCCATAATAAAGAATTAATTATGTAGGGTGCCTTACAATTGAATCACCCATCATTCCATCAAACATAGAATGCCAGTCATTCTAATACACGAAGCTACAGCAAGAAAAATTTAAATGTAAGTTCTGAAGTATGACATGGTATTAGAGAAATGTATATATTTATATTCTCATAATGGTTAACTCAACAGAAAAAATGTTTAATTGGTTTCTTGGCAATTGCTCCGTCACTTAAGGTGCACTGCAATCTAAAATGTCTTAATCTCTTTAATTCTACATTTTATATTAAAAAATACAAAAGTATGATAACATATAAGAAAAATTTAGTCAATTAAAAGACTTTTACAATGTTACATAGCCTATTGTTTTTGTTTGGTACAAATTGGTTAGTGATCTCTCTTGATTTTTTAATTACGGTATTTACCAAAAAATAAATCAGTTAATCAGCTAATTGATACACAGCACTCTAAGTAACACAATATAATATATCAAAAATAAAAACTTTTACATAGAAGACTAGACAAAGAACAACACAAAGAAATAACATCATGAATAAAGAAAAGTTTTGTACCAAACGGTACAGGGTAATCTCTATTATCATACAGTTATCATAAGTACCTCCTGGTGTTTTCTTATTTGTAATTCTTTTATCCTTTTTAAATGTTCTTCTTCGATGAGGTTTGGACTGGATTGAAATGTAAAGAATGCCTGAATAATGATAAAAACCTCGATTTAAATGGAATTTGTTTTTCCAATATTTTAATTCTTTAAATTTATATTTTTAATATTTTAATATTCTTGAATTTAAAAATGTGTGTAACATTTATATTTGATGGATGGAAAAATTTCATACTTAAGGCATCAGCTGTGTTACTTTGTAAGACAGTGTAATGAACATTGTATACGAAATACAGTTTAAATTCATGAATATAAAGTTGTTACTGAAATTAAATAACTATAGAAATCAAACACTGGTTTGGAACTAAGTAAAAACATCCTTTGTAAGACCGAATGGTATTATGGAGGTTAGGAATTTTATACATTTTCATATATCTGTCTCTAGAAATATCCCATTACAACATCTTTGATAACCCGGCTTTATGCAGGAGGTAATATCAATTCTTATCCTGTTAAATAATGACCTAGATTACACTGCTATAGCTCCAGTAACCCAATGGTAGATGCTAAGTAATCTGACGATTGCCGGAATGATAACGCTTCCTGAGTTTATCCATTCATGAGAATTAACTAAAATATCTGTTTTAAGTTTAGTACATCCATTAATCTACTGGGTTTAAGTGGCGTTTTTCTAAGTGTCTTGTAAAGGTTAAAGTAAACTAAATAGCAGCTAGTTTCCATCAAACAACCTTTCAGCTCATCAGTGACCTTAAGACTGCAAAAACTCATAATTTTCTAACAGATATATAAAATACGTGAACGATGGTAGGTAGATTTACCTGTAATAACAGTATAAATGACACAGCATACACTATAACCTTCCATTTTCTGAGTACCCTTCGAAAATTTCGCCGAAACCCCATCGTAAATGAAGAAAAAACAAACGTCACCCACCAGAACGTATTCGTACTGGCTCAAGAAATCCAGTTTACCGGCCAGACGGCGGCGTTAACACGGTAGGTTACGACGTCACAACATAGCCACATTCGCAACGGTAACATAGAAACAAGAAAAAATGTTTACGTAAAACACGGACTTGCCAAGTGTGGGTTTGGGTCTCATGTACAATACATAGTAAAAATTCTGGCCCGCCTAACACAATGCGGAATTAAAACAAGTATCGTCTGGTATTTTGCGACGTTCGGTTAATCCATGAGAGTTAATATGCGATGAGCAATTAAAGCGACCTTTAACAGTTTACACTGCATTTTGTTTTTATAAAAGTGTAAGAAAAAGTTATAAACTGATTTCCACGTAACAAACGGAATGATGTACTTCGTGAATTGAAAACATTCATGTGATCATCCAAGCGTGCAAATGTAAACATTGAAAACCACGACGATGGGCAAACGTGCATTTGCATCTCTGTTGCGTCATGTAATATAGGTATGATTTATAGCTTAGCGTACATTGTTCCGGAATCTAGATCATTTGTTCTTACACTTGCGGACGCTTTTCCCAAAACGTTAAGAATCCCTAATCTAGATATAAGTATTCTATGGAACTTACAAACTGGTAGAACAGCCGTCCTAAACCTTTTTATATAAACTAGTTGTAGGCATATCAGTAAATATTTTTAAGACGGCGGTAGTTTAGTTATATATTGTTTTTATTTTTTTCAATTTACTAGAATTTTCTTATATATTCTATAAAACAATGTTTAAGTTATTTGAAGGAAAAGATCACACTTCCAAATATGCTAAAGCAAGACCTTCAACACCAGAATCAGTCCTCAAACGCACTTTGGCATTTATGGAGCAACTCTACCCACGAAGTGGTGAAAGATATTCCAAGATGGCGGATGTTGGTTGTGGGAGTGGACAATCAACCGTCATTTTTGCTCAATATTTTGAAAACATTATCGGTCTAGATACGAGCGAAAACCAAATTAACTTTGCAAAAAAGAACAATACGTTCTCTAACATTGAGTATAAAGTTGGGAATGGAGAAAACCTTCCTTTTCAAGATGGAACCTTGGATTTAGTAGCAAGTGGACAAGCAGTTCACTGGATGGATTTCGATCGATTTTTCGCTGAATGTCGTAGAGTTTTGAAACCAGAGGGCTGTCTGTTACTTCATGGCTACAAACTCCCCCGAGTTACATTATTGGAAACTGAACAAAATAGAGAGACTGAAATTGAAAGGATAACTGGGGAAACAAACGCAAAATGTCGATTTCACCCAAGGATAAAACATGTCGATGAAGGATACACTGAAATCTTTGGTCTTTTAAAAAGTGAAAATAAAATTCATGAAGACGGTATTCTTAAAATTGAAAGAAAATGGACCCTTGCTGATCTTGGGGATTACTACCATTCTTGGTCTGGGTATGTTAGTTACATGGCTGATAAAACAAAAGAGCTGCAGTTAAAATACGGATCTGAAAATGTGGATTCAGAAATTCTGGACAAACATGACATAGTTCGTATTTGTTTAGATGAAATGAAGAAAGTATGGAATCTTCAAACAAAGAAAGATTCTGATATCAATTTGCATGTTACTTTTGATGTTTTTATGGTTATTTCAGGCAGACCTGATGTTTAGTGTTTATTATAATAATAAAGTGCACTTTTAATTTAAAGTGTTTAATTTTTCTTTAATATTATTTGTTTAAATTAATTTTTGAGCAATATTGTCTTTACCATACTTTTTTGCACTAATTCTATTTTTTATGAAACATATTTAATGAAGCCTGTTTTCTAATCAATCCATGACCAATATATATTTTATTGTATTCTGTGATTCGTACTGGATTTAATTTATTTTTAAATAATATAATACTTTTGGTAATAATGAAACAACAAAAACTTAACATTGATTGAATCCACACATAATTGATTAAATGCAGTAAAAACTAGAATGTATAAAAAATTTGTTAACCATTAAAACCCAATTTTTAGGTAGGATATTCACGCTTATTATCGTAAATTGAAAAACGCAAGGGTCGTTATCCCGCGCTACCACTGGGCTATCGCAGATATTGTAGTGTGTTGAATGGTAAGTTCCTTTAATTTTGTTATAAACTATTAATTCGCTGGGTTGAGGCCATGTACGCCAAGTGACTTGAGGACCCAATCGTTAGCGAACTGTAACCTTTTGACTGAAAGTCAACGAACCCCCAGGTCATTGGCTAAAACGCGTATCAAATTAGGATAGTTTCCCTCGGTTTTTTTAAAATGTGAATTCCCGCTATTATGGAAAAGAGGCAACTTTTTTGGCAGTGTTATCGCCGATACCTCATATCAGAAAGGAATACTTTAAATTTCTAAGAAAATTGAAAATGTACAACACGAATAAGAAAAACATAACTTGAATAAAATTACCTCGTTTACCTCAGGCAGTCTTCAAAATTAGAATATTTATTATCAATCATAATTATAATAGTAATACGCGTATAAATGAGGTGGAAACACAAAACTAAAATCAAGAAATACAGAATATAAATACGAACGAAAAAGATGCGCCTTATGCCAATTTTTTTTCCGGAAAATTCCCATTTATTCAATTTCACTAAAACTTGTGATCAATCACATTTACGATTTAGATAATAAGCAAAAAAAATAAATAAGAAGAAATTGTCCAATCGAGTTAATGGTGTTAACTAATATGATTTGGTTATACAGTGGCAAATTCCGGGTTTTGCGTTTGGGAAATTCCCGACAGACCCACGAATATAAGCACGACGATCGTTTTGCGAATGTTCGGCCCCGATTATTTTATAGCAGCCGATATTTCGGGGCAAGTGAGGAATATCTACTTTATTGTAAGTAAAGTTGTAGGAGAATAAATAAATTGAGAAAAGAACAAACGGACTCACTCATATCGAACGTTACCACGAAAGATCCGTTAAGATATAAAATTCAAGCAATGTCCGCTGTGCTCTGCCAAAGAACACAACCGACTAGTTAAAATAACTTAATGGTCACGTCACAATATGCATTGCACGGAGCTCAGCAGGAATGGTGATTAAAGAAGCAATGCTAGCATTCCGTTTAAACTCAAATATCCGCCGCTAGAGTTCGTGTTGTGCTGCCCGATTATGGCATGACAAACTTTAGGTCTTTGTAGTCTGGACCGGCTAATTATTGGGAAAAAGTCTAATACCTATTTTTTTCAGCTTACTAATTTTGAAAGGGTTTTGTAGCATTTTACTATTTTTTGTGTTTTTAAGCTAAGACAGGATATTGAGGGTTCATAAAACCTTTGACCAACACAAGCATTGGAAAGGTTGTCGTAAGGTTAATACGAATGTTAAGATTATAAATCATCACTGTATAGCGTGGTTACAAAATGATTGTAGAGTGTGTGCTGGTTGTTTTGGCAAAAAGCGTAGCTAAGTTAGGTCAGTGTATTTAGTTCTAAATTATTATATATCTAGCATAATTTTATACGATGTCTTGATTTTTAAAGCCCTACCATTTTCTAATCGTGGGTGTTTAGACAGAGGCGTATACGCATATGTATTCGATCACTTTGCAATGGAATAGGCCTAATTTAGTATGTACCAGCCAACAAGCCAAACAGTCTAAAGTACGACGAACTTGGTCGTCTTTAAAGAACTAACGGATGCAGATGAGACAATATTTCAAAACTAGACTGGTCTATCTAGTAGTAGACCCACAATTTATCCTATAACTCTTCATAGATAGTTCGTTCTAAAAAAGTCTACCATGTGGTTGTGTAAGCAACACAATTTACTTGGGTACAAAAAATAAAGTGGTCATCAAAAACGATTAAAAAGTAGCAAATAATCAGAATGCAAATATCTCAGGTCTTCGATTGTAAAATTGTATGAAAAACCTTACAAAATATCCATGTATCAAAAATTGGCACAAAATTTTCATCTAAAAGGTGAACTGAAACTGCTTAAAAAATTAAAAATCTCAGGACAAGTGACAATGGAGTGCGAATAAAGTTTGTTTTAAAACTTCTAAAGCATAGGTTCTCAACCTTTTCTCAGTAGTGGCCCCTTTGAATGTTACTTTCAAATTTGTTTGCTTAAATTTACGTTTGTCTCATTTAATACATGTAGTAATTCAATGAGGCCTACACAGGTTGCCCCTAAAACACAATCCGCGGTCCCTTGAAGGGCCTGGGGCATGGTTGAGAACCGCTGTCCTAAAATGTCTACAAAGTGGCTTTAAACAATGTTTATGTCACAATGTTCATTGTGATGGAGGCAGTAGATTGGATGTGTGGAACAGTGGCGAGCCAGCAAATGTGCGACGTTGTAATCTCTTCTTTTGTGCTGGTGGCTGTTCATCTATCTAAATTGGTTTAGTTTCGTTTTAATATTATGAGAAAATAATTATAAACTAATAAATGTAATTGGACCGATTAGTATGACAGATTAGTCTAGTGGTTTAGTGCGTTGCCTTTCAGGCGAAGGGTTGCAGGTACGAAACTAGTGACTAGCTAGTCGGTTGTGTCCTTGGGCAAGGCACTTACCACCATTATTTTAAATATTTTATTTTTCAAAATAAAACAAAATTTGTGTAAAATTTGTTTGTAAATAGTCAAATTAAGAGCTTACAATAAAGCATTGGAATGCTGGAAAGCTTCAACTTGGTTCTCTTGTTGGGGCACTACCTGTGGAAAACAGAGAATAAAATCACTATTTCCATGATGTTGCCTATATCTCTTTTAATACATACAGCAGGAATATATAATAAACATCCCAGAAAAAATTGAGTTAAAATATAATAGTCTACACAGGTAATCCTTGGCAAACAAAGTTTATATTTTCTTAAACACAGCTACTTGTACAGTTGGAATATTGTAACACTACAAATTATATTATTGTATAAAATATCTTGTGCCCACCTCAAAAGTAGTGGATGGCTTGGTCACAGATGCTGTATCAAACGATTCCACATGGAAGTCTGTGTGATAATTGTGTTTAAAAATACACATTTTATCTGCAGCATAATAGTTTAGGTCAGGAGTGGGTTATTGCTGAAGTGTAGTTTATTTTGTGGAAAAGCCTTTTCTGATTTTTGTGCATTTACTTTTAATAGTTTAAGCAAAAAATATGGATACGTGGGAAATTTTGTTGAATGCATGCATAACAGTGCTTTTCGTTGTTCCACAAGTAACCCACCATAAACCCATCCTGTGTAGGCTTGCCTTTTTTAACATATTGCCTATACATCATTTATTATTAACTTATGGTGTGCTTAGCAGTGAAAATTAAACCCGATGTTTATTACGCATTCCATTCCCACACAGTGGAGATGACATTAGACTCCAGCTGAGCTTTATGAGCGTGATCTTTGCACCAAGGTTACGCAATGACGCGTCTATAGATTTCATTGTATGGAACCAAGGTTAAGCTTACCATCAAGTCTATTTGAAGGAGAACCATCATTGTACAGGAATTCTGTGGGATAATCAGTTATAAATCATATCTAAGCAAATATTAAGTTTAAAACAGATTTAGGTGTACAATAAGGGGGTTAATATTTGGGCACATAAATCATTCGGGTTTCAGGATTACTTGAACAAAAAAAATCCATTTAAAAAAATTGATTTTAAAACTTATTATATTTAAAAATTTCATTAACCCTTTAACTGCCGCTGTCGACTCAAGTCGACAGCGCCTAAAATTGCATAAGTGGAAAAGTATACGGCCGATTTTGATCAGTGAGATGGCGCTGGAGAGCTGAATAATTTCTGCGTTTAACAATATAAGATGATATATAGGTTTGCATTTGAAATTTTTTAGTTATTTAAGTTTTAAAAAACGTATAAATATATGTGTGGTTTTGTTTGTTTTAATTAGTTTTAATTACTGTTTTAGTCCCCGATTAGTTTTCAACTATTGTCGTCATGGTTCGATTGTTTACTTTGAAAACAATTCATTTGTTTTTCGCTTGTACATTTTGGATTAGGCCATTTTTTGAGCTTTTGGAGGGTAAAAACAGATATTCTGTTGAAGAAGCTGCCCTTTTGTTGGTTGATAGTGATTCTGGAAGCAGTTGTGCTTTATTTTCAAGTAGTTCTAGCAATGAAGAACCTTTTTGAAGATGTTTTGCATCAGTTTTGTTTTCGTGTGGCCATGTGTTTGTGTTTCATTGGGCAAAAGTAAAAAAAAAAAAAAATTGATTTGCGTATTACGACGTCATCAGTCAAGTTGTGAGGTCATCACAAAAAGAGTAGTACAAAAATGGTCCAAAGATAATCATAAATAACTTTGCTACTTACTGTTTTGTTTGTAAATGAGAAAAAAAGATAGTTTTTGTTGATCTAAATAGGAACACATGACGTCATTGTACAATGCATGACGTCATCAAAATTTTACTTATGTAAAACAAAAGAAAATTTATTACTGAACAACTTTTCTGTTGATCATATCATGCTTACATCAATAGTTTTTTGTACAGAAGCTTCTAACCTAAGGCAACTTAGCCGAAAAATGACCAAAAAAACAGCCGGCAGTTAAAGGGTTAAAATGGAAAAAATTAAAATGACGGTTTAACGCATTTGAGAAATAATGAGATCGTTGGCTAAAACATGCAGATGATAACTGCTGATAAATAATTAATATAATTTAATGCAGGTTGTAATGTCATAATGGTCTTTAAACTTTTACGACTTTAAAGAAGAGTGAAAGTTAAATGAATAAGCAAACATAAACGATCCAATCAGATCGCTTATATTTAACGTTGGGCAAACAATAGGATTCTTCAAGTGGTTCATAAATTTTATACGGACCAATCAGGAACGCCGATTCAGTATTTTAAATTTAAAATCATTGTGAGATAACAATGCCTGGATTAACTTGGAATTTTATTAGTAGATTCTAATATCCTACGATTTACCAGGCTACACCGCAAATGCCAATGTACACAAAGTTTTTTTTTACTTTTTTATGATCTCACTCAAAATTCAAAATATTAATAGGGTAAACTGAAAAAACACTTTGAATTGATTTAACAAAATAAAAATGCAGTTTGAAAATTTATAAAATTGACAGGTAACCAAGTGTAAAATAAAATCCTGTATAGTTTTAAAATGGTTCACCAGTCACCACACCTCATTTTTTACTACAAAGTTTATTTCTAAAAAACAATTGATACAAGTTACTCACCATTTCCAAAATTGAGTGGACCTGGTTCTGCAGGTAAATGTACTGTGCATGTTGCATGGCATCTGGAGAAATGTTTAAAATTTATATGTGGTGTTGGCACCTCAAGATCAAGATAATATACAAACGAAGTGGGATGGCAAGAAGCATTTGGAACACCTAACTATACGAATTCTTCTAGATTTTTAATACACACATGCCAGTCTTATCTGTCTATATAAGACACTTGATGGTATTTGCGTTTTTTATGTGATAGGACCTTGTACTCTGTACTGTCTGGTTTTGTCCAATTTTTATTTGTTTTTTCATCGAGCTTTCTTTCTTAGTTGATAGTGGATACACACGTTGTGTTATGTTGATCATCACAAATTTTAAACATTAGTTTTTAATACCTACAAATGTTTAGTATGTTAGAAATAACATTTCTTTCCAAAAAAAATTACCAATCTATTGAACCCAAAACAAAAAAGCCAAAAAGACACATTTACCCTTAAAAAACTTAGTTTATTAATTTTAAATTAATCAAACAATGTAAAAATTACCGTGCAGTCTCATGAAACTGCCGCGTTGGCATATCAGGGTACTCGTTCGGTGATTCGCAGAAGAGCGCAGTTGGTTGGTTGCTGTATGTGGGAATCTCATGTACTATGGTCCCAAGTTGCGCACTGTGATAAGGACAGACGTGAAGTGTAGTAAGAAAATAAAAATAAAAAAATTAAGAGAAAAAAGCCTGAAAAATACCTTTTTGTTTACATTTTGGTTTAAGGAAATCGAAATTGTTTGTACAATTTAAATATCACATGCAACACACCCCATTTGACACATACATGATAACATATGGCTAAATAGTCGTATCCAGTAATAAAGAAATCACATTAAAACATTCCATTATAGCTAATTAAAGATTAATAAAACTATGTGGTTTTATAAGACACAGCCTTACTTTAACAGCACAAATGAGACAAGGCTCAAATAAATATCGACCCCAAAGCTGAATACCACCACATAAGCTTGGCGAGAATGGTAAAAATATTAAAGATTGCTCCGCACAAACAAAGTAAATGTGGACAAACTGGTGAGTTGAAGATAACAGAGCCGTAATGACGTGATTAGATTGAAACAAGTTCAGGCAAAAACAGTTTACTGCCGAGTTATCTAAACAACAGATATCAGGTTATGCTGTTTTATATGGGGAGTATACAGTTTCCAAAAAACAGATTTAATGATATTCTCACGATAATTTTTTTTGAACAAATATATACCTCGATGTTTACGTGCGCCGGGTTGATTCAAAAGGAATTATAAAAAAGAAAAACAAAATTGGCTGATCAAGACTTTTTTACTTTTATTTCCAGTATATTACTTGTCAATAAAAATGCACCAATACTTACAATTTTAATTAAATGTCCTAAAAAATGTTCCAATCCTAAATAAGGTTTGTGTTAAAACAACTCTCTTTTAGGTTTGCTACAAATGACCAATGTTGTTTCAAACTTCCAACAAAGTTGGTTCTGCTACTTTTTAAACTTTAAGGATATTTAATGTAGTGGAAAATTGAAGTAGAACCGAGTTAAGGCTTTAAACATCTCAAGATTTCAATCGATAAGCGTCGTTCTAAGCTTAAACCGTCGCTTCAAGTGGTACTTAACGACATGGCCACTTACTGTTGTTTCTCGGTTTGATAGCTGTTGAGCAGAGATCTCTTAGGGAAAAGCTCCTGCGATTCGGGAGAAGTGAGGGGGGTCTGAGAAGTACTGGTGACCGTGTCTTGGTTACAACGACCCGACAGCAATCGGACAAACCGGGAACTAAACCTTGTAGAGGTTCTCTCCACATCACCTGGATGATAATTGCAAAAATACTTTCAAGGCCTTACACATAATGGATGCTGGATAACTATGCATTGATGCCGTTGATATAACTTGTTGTTTTATTCTTGTAAATCATGGTAAAATATGTGGTTATAATTATTATAAACAACTGTTTTTTTAAACATTAGTCTGTATAAGTCGCATGAAGTAAAAATTTGGTAACCTTAGGGGTACAAAATGGACTGCAGCAAAGGTAAAGTTTCCACATGGGTATATTTTACAAACAATTAATGACTCTAAATTGTTCTAGCAGTGTGCCAATATAACAAGTCATGCTTATCACCCAACCTGTAGGCTTGCTTTCGTGATGACGTTTTCTGTACCACACACATAAGAAAACCAGTACAAAAAGGAACAAAGCAGTGGCTACTGCAAGGCCAATCAGCATCACGTCTTTCCAATCACTCTCTGTATGTATGCCTGGGTATGTAAAAGTAAATAACTTTTACATCAAAGAATTTGGTGATTTTAATAAACCAGTAAACACAGATAAACCCTAAAAACACGGCCTTATAGGCAAGTGTGGTATTAGGTTTGTGCAGAATACAAACATCAACAACATTGTATAACAAACAACAAAATACTTTTATAAGACATGTCACAGGGCAGCTAAGATTGTGTGATTAAAAAACACAGAAACATCCCATAAATAAATTTACAACAAACATTCATTGTTTATACTGGTATAAATGTTGTACCGGTACTAGTACAGTATAATAGAACAAGTTCCTTGAACACATAAACAAAAAAATGTAACGAAATGCATTAAAAAACAATGTAAATTACTAAACTTACACTCTGCCTGAGTGGAATCATCTCTGCATATGTGGCACTCGTTGTCATAATCGCCGTCTGACTTCATGGGTCTGAAGAACCCAACGTTACATGACCCACACTCAGCATTGCCAGTGCTGGTGCATATTTCTGCCGTCAGTCTGTTCCATGTACGACAAGGCTGTCGGGATGATGAGAGTTTAGAGAAAATGGGGTAGGCAACCTTTATATTTAAACATTGAATTGAGAATGTGTACAGTTTTAACTGATGCTTGTTGTTTAATTGCCTGAGATATTACAATGAGACAATAGTTTGATTTTATTTTCAATTTTGATTTTATACCCCTTTATAAAAGCAATTTGATGTGCCTGGTGCAGCATACATTATATCACGACTAGGCCATGTTATTATTATATTGCAGCATGGGGATATAATAGACAGCTTAAGTATCAATTTGTAATGACTGAGCACCAAATAGAAACGGAAGGGTTGGTTTGGAAATGATATAGCTCTCGACATCACCATAAACCTGACCTTTCGACATAACCATAAACCTGAATTAAATAGGATATTCAGGTTTTTCCTAGTGAATTGGAAAACCAAGGGGGTTAAAATAAGGACCAATCGCCAGATCAGCTTGCGTCCACCGTAGGGTTACCGGAGCTATTGCAGTATGTTGTGTATGATTCACATGTTTCCTTAGTTTAGTAGAACCAATTAATATACTGGGTTCAGGCAATGTCTGTTAAGTGACTTGCCCAAGGACACAACTGACTATCTAGCAACCAGCAACTTATCGGATGAAAGGCGATGTACCTAACCTCCATACTAATCTGTTGGACTGTAGAAAAAAATCTGTTGAAAACACTAAAGAAAGTAAAAAAGGAAAACAACATACTAAAAAATGTAATATTTTTTGTGTAATTTCCTTTTTTTCTTCCTTTTAGTTTTTCCTCAACACTTAACTGTCAACAGAACAAACTACTCACATGGCAGGCAACACAAAGATTGTAACTTGTTGAGGTGGAGAAAGTTCCGGAATCACATGGTACACATTTGTAGTCAATATCCTTCGAGCCATAGCCGCAATGATACTAAAGATTACATTTTTAACAAAATTTTGATTTGAAATATCATGTAAATAAATGCTTTAATTATTACAGTTGTTTTAAACTTCATTGTATTACAAGTTTGGGGCAACACTTAAAGGAGGGAAACTGCACACTAAAATGAATATTATGACATTGGAGTTAGTTTTAAACATGATGTTGGTGTTAGGGTTAGTTTTAGGGTTGAGATTATTATATAGGGGGGATTTAAATTAGTTTTCGTAATTTTACTGTGCAGTTTCCCTCCTTCCTTCCTCCTTTTAGTGTTGCCCTATCTAGCTGTAAAAAAATCACATAAGATATAACAGGATTACAAAAAGAGACCTAATGAATGACAAACATTCATGTGAAAGATCTAACCTTTCCTGGCTCATAACCAGGTCCACACATCTCGCATTGCTGACAGTTTCCTAATGCATCTCTATATTCGTGCTCACCACTGCAATCAGAATCACCTTGCACCAACTGTGTGGATTTCTGTGTTATTCATGTAATTAAGTATGACTTTAAATAATTTGCAAATGTAGAGGGCAATTTTGGGTTACAGTTTAAATTATGTTTACATAAAACAAACCAAAAGAGAGGTTAGTTTTAAACTAAAAAGTTCGAAGTTTTCATAAGCACAATCTTATTTCAGTAGTTATCTTGGTTTTTAAACACAACTTACTTTCACAAACACGCAGGAGCTAATTATTAGTCCAAATATCAGTTCCATGGTTTTTGATTTCATTTGCTTGAACATAATAACTAAACTGTAACAAGATAAATAATTTAGAAATTAAAATATTAAACTGTTTATTTAAATCCAGGTAAATAAATACTAAGCTCCAGTATACAAACTAAAAAATCAAAGATGCTTATAACACAATATATTTTTAACTTCCTTCTTTAATTTCGGAACCGGTGAATGTTATCAAGGCACACGTGTGTATCGTAGAAATCACAGAGCAAACATAATTATTTACTCCCGTTGGTGCTAAACTCCTCAAACACGTTTTGTATAGGCATGTCGCAATCATGTCTGGACCTGCCCGTGTTTTTCTCATCAGCTGATTTAAATTCGTTACGCTTAACCGGTTTTTGAAACGCATGATTTCACATTAGTGCAACAAAATAACAACAAGACAGAATGAAAATCTATATATTTGGAAGATATTTGTTACTTTTTACCTAGAATTTTTGGGGTTACAGAAAAACTTTTGTGCGTTTAAAAATCTTTCATCAAAGATTTAATTAGTAATTTTACAATGTCTAATTTAAGTAAACTTTTGTATTAAGCCGGAAAATGTAGATACAATTTAACAAAACGTATATTCATGTATTAAAGAATAATGTTATCATGAGACCAATGGAATGTCTTACGATATGTTTGCATAGACTTATTGTGCAAATAAACGCCCAAACGTATTTTATAGAAATCGTATACAAATGTTTTATTCACGATTTGACAGAGTTTAATAAAAACTGAAACCTGCCAAGTTGTTAAAAATATTGCGCATTATGACTGTGTTAAAAATACTCCTAATTATGACTGATATAAGCAGTTGTTTAAATAAAATGGAAAATGTACAAAAGTTTAAAACCAATTAGCTTGGTGTGTTAGTGTCGTCTTTCAGCCGAATGGTTGCAGATTCCAAACTGACTAGATAGTCGGTTTTGTTTCTGGGCAAGGCACTTAGCTGACATAGTCTGAACCCAATGAATTGATTGGCTATTTCAAATTAAGGAAACGTCATAACTATACACAACATATTGCAATTGCTTCGGTAAACTGCCCGTGTTTTAAAGCCCCTTGCGTTTTCCCATTTACGGGTATAAATATGACCAACCCATCCTTGGTTCTCACACTAAAAGAAACTACTAAATTGTTTGGTAGTATAGCTGATGGTAACTCTAAACTGAATGATTTGTTCATGAATCACTCGTGTCTACGTTGAGTTTGCCACAAGACCAAGAATAAAACACGTATCTACATATATCTTTTTGGATGAAAAACGGTTCGGTGTACAACACAAGTAGACTAAATGTCCTGTCCATGGGCGTTATAATATTTTTGACCCTAATGCCGAGTTATATCCAATCCGAGCTTTCGAGCTGTGTTTCGTCGTATTATATTGCGGTTGATTAAAAACACAATAATATCTAGCGATCCAAGTTAACTTATTTTTTTTGACAAAGAGAAACATTTAAACTGGCTTCGAGTATAGCAATTTTCCACAAGATATTATAAAGATTTAGCAGCAGTTTACGTTATAGGCTACCTCGTCAGTTTAAGTGCATGGTAAACATCCGAATGCGGGTTTGCACACTGCACACTGCGTGCATAATATAAAAGTGATTTAGTACAGACAAATGTTGTCATCATTAAGTTGCCTCTCCCTTTATCGTTAATTTGTTGACAACAAGGGGTATGTAAAAGTGGATTATTGTTTGATGCAATACAAAAAGATTGGAAAAACAAATTTTAGGGGAAGTCAGCAATACTTCTTTGAATGTAACATGTATTTTTTAAATTAATTCTTCGTGCTTTGCGCTCCAACCCGCTTCCTAAACCTTCCATCTCCATTATGGCTTCCGCTTCATGATGACAATGATGATTTTTTTTTCATTACGTACAAGCTAGGAGAGTAAATACACAAAAAATGTCACTATAAACGTTAATAATGAAATTGACAGGAATGACAGAAAAAAATTGCATACCGTAATGCTACACATCTTGTTATTATAAAGAACAAATTAAAAATTTATTTAATACCGGCAGATAATATGTATAAAATTGTAAAATATGTACAAAGAACTACTAAAACCAAATTTGAATTAGTTAAACCTTCCAGTTTATCCCCAGAATAGCCCCAATCATACACCATCAAGTCTGATTTGACACCAAACTTTAACAGAAACAAATGTACAATTAAGATGAAATTTTTTAAGGTGATGCCTCTTTTGTATACTGAAAAGTTTAAGAAAAGTCAACCCGAAGAATTTCCGAACAACAAAAAAAGTTCGTTTTTCGTGGTGTTTGTTTGACAAAAGGTTGTCACTTTTTGAATTATTATTACTTTTTCTGCTTCAGTGTTTTTTTTATATAATTAGTATTTTGTAAAAAATAATTTGTACATTTATATACATATATTTTGTATATGCATTCGTTTCACGTGATTGTATTTTCCCGTATCCTAAAAAATAATTTATATTAAGAGAAATGGTCTAAAGTATAGAAAGAACAATAAATAGACCCATTTAACCTGACGGTGCACGAGGTCATCTAAAATTTAAAACAAAAATTTCTATTTTTTTAATTTCGGGAATGTAAGTTAATATGGTTGTGTACCCTTTAATTTTGCAAATAAAAAACAAACCATTATAAAACTATTTTACCACAAAAAATGAAGTAGTTAGTCATTTTAAACCCGGAATAACGATTAACAAAAACTGCAGGCATTCCATACCTTTTAATCCAAAGGTTACAGATTTGAAACTGGTCGCTAGCTAGACGGTTGTGGCCTTGGGTAAGGCGTGTGAAATGAGTCGCGTTTGTAATAAAAACAGCGGACATTGCAGCAACTAAACTTAGGCTACTGTACTTGCTGGTCGTAAACTCAACGCAAATAGTTTTCTAGTGTTAAAACACGTTTACATATAGTACACAACTAAAACTTTGTAAAAACGAATAATATCCACAAATCGAACCAGCGATTCACCACACCCCCTTGGTTTTCCAGTCACTGGGATAAACATGAATATCCTAGATCCGTCTCAACTACACCCAAAACCTTGTTTTAACCGGGATAAAGTATGAACCCAAGATAGGCTCGTTCCTAAAACTGTTTTTTTTATATGGTTGGTATATGTATCGGCAGGGCCGGTTTTAGGCCGATTTGACCGATTAGATCAAATTGGGCCCCGCACCTTGAAGGGGCCCCGCGCTAGAGGGGTTTTTTCTGTATTACGAGGTTTAAAATACTACTAAAACGTAAAATAAAAAGTGAAATAATATTCTTTTCCAGAATATCGATTTGTTATGCATCGTAACTAAGTCAAATTTATATTTCTGTGTCTGCCTGTTACGTCATAATGAATATGGTTGCTAAACAATATATATGTTTGGAAGTAAAACAATATATCGTAAATAAGCATCCACATTACCTTTAATTTGTTATATAGCAAGTATTAAATGTCTATTTTTGTAGTTTGTATGTACTGGTATGTATTTTATGATATATAAAAACCCATAAATTTTGCTATGAAGAGTAGGGGCCCCGTCATCACATTTCTAATTGGGCCCCGCGGTTCCTAGCACCGGGCCTGTGTATCGGTCGCGTTAACCATTCTGCCACACGGCCGTGCACACTCAAAGCCTTTACCTCCTCATAAAACACAAAGAAAATATCCATGGAGGTCAAACTTCTATTCCCATTGAAATATTTGCATTGTTAAACAAAAAAAAGAAACATTTCTGTATCTTTCTGATAAACTATAGAACACTTTCATTAGTAACTCCTTCATCCTTATCTTACTTGGATTGCACCACCTTTCATCAGAATTTTTGCGGGAAAAATTTATACGATTTTTATGTAAGCTAATATTACATTCTTTTAACCCTGCTATTTTTGAAAAATAAGAGAATATTTAACATTTAACTAAACTAACAGGATTGGGATAAAAATATGTTATTATCGCAATGAAAGATTTAAGTTAATTTTTAATTTAAAGTTTAAAAATAATGTTTTTAAATTGGCATCACTACTTTGTGGACACTACTGGCGCTGTACCGCGCATGATTTTCCGTGAAAAGTTTTGTTTCGAAGGAATCTTGTTTATTTTATATTTGCCGAGAAATAAATGCCAAGGTTTCTTATTTATACAACAAAATTATCTTAATGTTTAACCTGAATGTACAAGGACAGGTTGTGTCAGCTTTTTATAAGGTTAAGTTTCATTGCAACCATGAACTTCCCGTTGAAATCTGCTTTCGGGCTCATCAATACATATACAGTCATTTATTCCGTATATAATTGAACTATATTGTGACGATTTAAATGACGTATGATTACTAAAAAAATACAATTGTTATTTCAGAAGTAAGTTTATTGAATGTTGCATAGCTAATGTAGATTAGATTAGTTGCTCTAGTATAGTCATTAGACATTACTGGCAATAAGTTTGGTTGGTTGTTTTTTTGTATTATACATTATGAGAAGTATTGAATTGAAATTATGACATGTATAAGAACTATTTTGTAGCAAAACGTTGTTTTATAGATAATAGTCGTTTTTTTACTTTTACCAATGTAATAGTACTTATGTATTGAGCAACCTTCTGCTCAAGAGTATTTAGTCAGTGAAGTTAATTAATTAATGATTTATACTTTTGATCATTAAGTTGTTCATGTTTAGTGCGTTAGAGACTGTCAGGTTTAGTGTCAAAAAAAGCCTAAAAAGGTCATATTCAGCACTTGTTTAAAATAAAAACCCAAATTGGTGTTTTTACGGCTTGGCACATGATTTTGAGTAAATGTTTACTGTAATAAATTACATATATAACAGTGGAGTAAGCTCATGATCATGTGTATGGAGACCTAAATTTGTGCAGTTAGTAACTTATTATTTTCGTGTGACACACAATATCAGTAGATTTATTTTTGTTACAATAAAACATATAAATTTCAGCTATGTTTAGAGTTAAGAACCC
Organism: Ciona savignyi; assembly: GCA_000149265.1. Lineage (NCBI taxonomy): Eukaryota > Metazoa > Chordata > Ascidiacea > Phlebobranchia > Cionidae > Ciona > Ciona savignyi. Next base: position 2,803,293 of record CH003412.1, on the reverse strand, counting down.
ATGATCAGTACTAAAAAAGTGACCTAAAAATGTATATCATAAGTTAAGATTTCAACAAGAGCGTATGTTTAGTTGCTTACTTGCAGAGTTTTCCATGTGGTAATGTGAATGATGTCTTTGAACTATTAGGAATTTATGTATATAAAATATAAATATAGCATTATCTTGTTTTATAGCTTTGCATATAAAAACATGAAAGTTATCACTTAGGCAAAATGTCATATTTTCTTGCACCTTTCGTTGGGTTACCACAGCTATTACAATGAATTGAATATGATTAATATGTTATTTTGATAATTATTTTATGTAGACTCCTATATTCCACCACATTGTTACATTTTTTAATTCTTACAGGTGTAATTTGTATTGTAATGATTAGTATTTATGTGCTGTAATTGAAAGTTTCTTATTTATAGAAACATTCTCTTATAGTATGGCAAGACGTCGGTCAAAAAGGCTTTCAACTGCCACGCAGGAGTCCCCGACAAAGCGTTCTAAACGCGAGTCTGCGGAGTCCGAGGGGGTGGAACAAACAGAAGAAATAGGATCTTCCAGTGGTTCCCCCTTGAGGGAGAGTGAAAGCAATGGTTTAAAAAATACACCTGATGATGCAGACCATGAAGATCAACTGCTCGAGTCTAATGGTGAAGTTGAGATTGAGGAGATCCAAGAAGAAGAAGAAGAAGGCGAGATCATTGAAGATGAGGATGCACTTTTGGAGGGTGATCTGGGTGATGAGGAGATAGTAGATCCAATCGAGGATGCGCAAGACGAGGTGGAGAGGAGTCTCGCTGCGGAAGAACAAGAGCATGATTTTGATCTGGATGTAGACGAGAAAAACGAAGTGGAGTTTGATACGAGAAGTGAAGCAAGTTCCGATATAAACTCAATAAACAATGAGAATCTTAATGATGGGTGTTTTGTATGCTCACAGCGATGATGTAAAGCCAAGAGCGATATCACCGATCGTTTTTGACAGAGAATCGTCAAGTGAGGAAGAGGAAGAGGAACTTGATGAACAGATTTCTCCTCCAGGTGAATCAGATGTCATTATTCCGAGGAAGGAAATAGTTTTGCCTCCTGTAGAAGTCCGTGCAGAGAGGAGAGAGCGACATACCAAGATGCTGAAATATTTATTTAGAGAAGCACATTTCTACTTGATTAAAAGCAACAACCATGAAAATGTGTCTCTTGCGAAAGCAAAAGGTGTTTGGTCAACACCACCAAGCAACGAAGCGAAATTAAATAGATCTTTCCGTGAAGCTAGAAACGTTATTTTAGTTTACTCGGTCCGTGAAAGTGGTGCTTTCCAAGGATTTGCACGGCTTGCGACAGAGGCCAAACATAACCTGTCTCCTATTAACTGGGTTTTACCAGCTGGACTGAGTGCGAAAGCCCTAGGAGGTGTATTTAAAATTGACTGGTTATGCAGGCGGGAATTGTCTTTTGCAAAAACTGCAGATATTTATAATCCATTCAACCAAAATAAACCAGTAAAAATAGGCCGGGATGGTCAAGAAGTCGAACCAAATGCTGGAAAGATGCTTTGTCTCGAGTTTCCACATGATGATAAAGTTGATCTGGAATCAATTATCCAACGAGTCCGGAAACAACAAAAATCAGATGGCGGTCCTCCGAAATTTAGACCGCCTAAAGTTCCAGAAGATCTGAGTGCACTTAGAGGGAGAGCTAGAGAACGTGGTTCTTTTAAACCGTACCGGGAGCCCACCAGGAACCGTCCTAGAACAGAGCCAACCCCACAACCCCAAGAACCAGCTATAAGAACCAAAGAGATAGAGCAGAGAGGCCCAGGAATGACTTCAGCCTTAGACGAACCATACAGAATGGTTCTTACAACAATCATTTACACGGATCACAACGGCCTGTTCTCTACTCTGAAGCTTTTCCGCCAGTATACAACAGCCAGCCTAACTTCCAATACTACCCTGACCCTTACAATAACCTGCACGCATCAGGCCCGCCTTCATCGGCAAGCGAAAAATACCAAAGCAGGTCAAGATCTTCACGGAGTTACGACAACGGAGGCTCTTCGAAACGGATCTACGATTCCCGTTCACACGCCGCCGCATGCGACGATTTTGTGCGGCGCGTCGCCAGCGGGAAGTTGTCGTCGACAGTCACAACTGCCAGTCGTAGTTCAAGGCCAAGTAGTAGCAGTTCCCACAGCCGATCCCGCCAGAGCGAAAGCAGGCGCTCTGACAAAAGCAGGTATAGTCGCCGTTGAAATTTAACTGGATTAAACCCGAGACAACAAACGAAGCGATGAACGTCGCGAGAGAAAGCGATTACACTGCTTTACGTAACAACGCCGATTGAACTGAACAATCACGCGGATTATGACGTTTTTTTACGTAATTACATTTCCCGTCATGTATATATAGTTACCAAACTGGAATATTTCATTTCCTGAATTATGTACATATCCGATCCACTACGACATCATGTGTTTTCAACTTGAAGTAGGCTTTTAATTGGTTTTTATTCGTAATTTGGACTCTTTGTCAAAACAGTTTCTGTTTCAGTGAATGGAAATACAATTTTCTTGAATTTTGCAAAACGAAAATTCTGTGCAATTTTGTAAAGCTCTTCAAGAATATAATTAAAGTGTCCACAATCGGCGGTTGAGATCTTCCTGGCCTTTAGTGCAGCTTGTATATATTTTGTAGTTTTTTCAAGCGAAAATTTCCACACCGGTAAAGACTATTAATGCACCAATTATCTCCGAAATGCTGCTTTTTACACTTACAGTGCTTAAACCTGTGTTAGAATATTTTCTTGCTTAACTGAAGGGTATATTTGACTATAAAAACGGCCATATTGTTTACTAGTAGTAAGTGCAACCACGTGTCACTATTTTTAAAACTCCAGTTGAGTGTAAGCTATGTTTTCTGCATGCAGAAACAATCGTTTCCCTGGCTGACTTTTCACTCTTGGTATGTCATACACAGTGCATAACGTCTGTTTCTGCAAACAGAAACTAATGGGTTCCCGAGTTACCAATCACAACTTGATAGCTATATTTGTTAAATAAACCCAACGGACTGTTTGGTTACCCAACCCCCCATGGTATATCACAGTCGTTCTCAATCTTTTTGACCTCGTGGCGTACCCAGACCAATTACGAACGCGAACGGGAGCACCTGCTTGCATGAAAAGTTAAAACAATATACCAAATACTCCAAACGTTACAATTAAAAAGAACGAACTAGACACTAACCAATTAGTAGTTTATGATCTGTGCACCTTCTGTCGTAAATTTACGAAATACAAATGTGGCGCACCTAGCTAAAGCCGCCCCCACACAGAACGCGGTTGGCGGTAAAATATCGCAGTTGACGGTTCGCGGCAGCGGCTAGGGGATACACACAGCCGATTTTTCTGCGGTTGTGTTTTGCCGTAGCGGCAGACATAAATTTAGTTTATCGCGGCGCACCATTTGAGAGACATTGGTATATCTTATACAAAGGTTATCACTTTTATTTCTACAAGCAGAAAATAATGGGTTCCTGAGTTACCAATACAAACTTACAATCCATGTTTTATGAATATAGTATTTAAATTGAAGGGAACCCATAATAACCACTGGAATGTATTCCAACCAGAACAACAAACCAACAGCCACTCCAATGAATTTTAGACCTTTGTTTAAATTGAACGCCATTTCTAATATTCACACGGGTTATCCTAATCTAACATGTGTGAAAATAAGAATTTAAGAATCCCGGATAAAATGTCTTCCAAGCACCAAGTAATAATTGATTGCAGTAAGTTAATTTTGCTAAGATTATGCTTGCGTTAAGGCTTGTCATGATAGACAGAGCTCCGTCGTGTACGTTGCAGTGTTTTTATGAACTGGAGACATTGTGACAGATTAAGGTCAGCTCAATCACCCGCTGTTAAAAGTAATGTCCCATCTAGTTTGTTACTTCCGCGGGTGAAGTAACGGGGTTGCTTTGGTTTGAAAATAACTCGTATCGAATTAAAGAACAGACAGTTTGTTTCCTCGAATTATAATTTGCGATCAGGGTTCAAAACGGTTACAGATGCGGAACGGAGGGATGCAGGGACGATATGGGGTGATACGGGGACGATATGGACGGAGATACAGGGATGATACGCAGTGGGGACGATACGGAGGGATGATACGGTTTTCTGTAAATTGAAAATAAAGGGACCAAAATCAATAATTGACGGGTGTACGTATGAAATAGTAAACAATTACACTCACCAAACTTTGGCTTTAGAACCGGAACGGAAAAATACAGAAATCACATTGCGTCAACATCAGATAAATTTACTGTGCTGCAGTCTGTACGGTGACTAAATAAAAAAGAAAGCATTTTCTAACACGCGGTCGGGTATAGATATTGTAACACAAACTCCCATTATGACGTAATTTGGTTGTGGTGCAATTTATGATTTATAATAGACATAAAAAAAACAACGTCATTAGAGCAGTTTCAATTTTTTTACACAAAAAAAAAGATTCGAGGCACATTTTTAACGAAGAAAAAAACAAACAAAACAAACTATACACAATATATACAGTAGGGCGTAACGCCGGGCCAGGTCATGGGGCGCTACTCTCTCGCTCGCTCACGATCACGCAAAGTTTTGCGATAGGCCGCTTCATTAACCCAGCGGCAGTCTTCACTTCGACGCTTCTAACGATCCCATGTTTGTCATGAAACAAGGTATTCACGCGGCCTGGAGGCCATTGTCCTCGAGGGGCGGAATTGTCCACAAGGAGTACAACATCTCCTTCAGCAACATTGTCCTTTTGCTCGTGCCATTTCTGTCGAGAGATTATTGATCGGGGGTACTCTTGGATCCAGCGTTTCCAGAACTCGTCAGCGAGATACTGGACAACTCGGTAGCGTCGTCGGGCGTAGCAATCTGTACTACGTGTCACTGTCGGTGGCGGAGTAATTGGAGGGTTGAGTTTCAAAAGGTGATTCGGTGTCAGCGGTAGGTCTTCTCCGATCTCCAGCGGTACTTGTGTAATCGGTCTGGAATTGACAATGTCCTCCACTTCAACAAGCAGGGTATGTAGAAGGTCATCATCGAGCGGCTTGCCCTGCAATAATGCCTGCAAAATAAATTTCACGGAACGGATCAATCGTTCCCAAGCCCCACCAAAGTGGCTTGCAGCTGGTGGGTTAAATTTCCAGATTATATTTTTTCTGTCTCAGGTAGTCGCCGACTTTATTGCGATTCCATTCTTCTATACATTCTCGAAGTATCCGCTCGCAGCCGACGAAGTTAGTGCCATTGTCGGAATACAGGTGAGTGACAGGACCTCGTCGGACCGTAAAACGTCGCAGGGCATTTATAAACGCGTCGGTAGACAAGTCAGTAGCGACTTCTAGATGGATGGCGCGAGTAGTCATACATGTAAACAGACATCCATACCGTTTTACTTCACTTCTCCTTAACTTGGTCAGTAGCGGGCCGAAGAAGTCCACTCCTGTATGAGTGAACGGTGGTTCGTCAATTTGCAGTCTTGACGGCGGGAGATCAGCCATGATCTGTCTTTCGGGCCTTGCAGCTCTTCGCTGGCACAGTAGGCATCGGGACAGGATACGTCGGGTTGCAACTCTAGCATTTTGCACCCAGTAGCGCTGAAATAAAATGTTTAGAGTGTGATTCATACCAGAGTGTGCAGCATCAACACTGTGGCAGTGATCGATCAGTAGGTCAGTAAGGCGACAGTTATCGGGGATAATGGCAGGGTGGCGTGCTTTGTAGTCAAGACGTGCATTGTCCAATCTACCTCCAACGCGTAGAATGCCATCATTGAGAATAGGGTTCAGTTTGTAGATCGGTGACGTAGAAGGCGGATGTCGGGTCGATTGCATGCGCATCCAATCGGGGAACTCCCGACGTTGTACGTACCGCACGAGGGCGCTCTCAGCAGATCGAAGCTCCTCGGCGATGTGGGAATTTTTGCTGTGTCCTTCTTTACCTTGTTCTTCAGGTATGCACAAAAACGGAGAATCCAGGACGTGCTTATCTTCAATCGATGCAGGGACGAGAAATAACGGATGAATGTGTCCGTGGGTGAGCAGTTGGTAGCTGTCAGAAATACAGATTCGGGTTTTGGCAGGTCAAAACTTCGGTAGATTTGCTCCGTTGGTTGTGGCCGTAAAAACGTAGTAGGCCAGTCTTTATCGGGACGGTGTAGGAACTTAGGGCCGGAATGCCACGTTTCTGTCTTCATCATGGTCCCTGCCGTGGTTCCACGTGACGCTTGATCAGCTGGGTTCAGTTTCGTAGGAACATGTCTCCAGTCGTGCACGCTTGTGTATGCTTCGATTTGAGAGAGGCGGTTTCGAGAGAAAACCGGAAAGTTCTTGCAGTCAGAGAAAAGGCTTTGTAGAACAATTGTCGAGTCCGTCCAGTAGATACACGGGCAATCGTCCAGTCCGAGTTCCCTTTTCACGGTTCGCGATAATTTTACTGCGTCAAGTGCAGCTTCGAGCTCCAATCTGGGAATTGTGTGCTTACCAGAATCGCAGAGAAGAGATTTTCCCATGACGAACGAACAAGTCGTGTTGTCGTCATCCAAGGTGGTTCTAAGGTAGCATTAGGGCTGTGCAAATTCATAAAAAATCTTAACGGTTAACCGATCCAAAAATAAATCGGTTAACCGGTTAACCGATTAAATCGGCATTTTTTCCTACTCGATGTAACGATGCAAGCCGACCTCACGGCGTTATAAAAGCAACCTGCTTATAGCGTGTATTGTTATCGCGCGCTGCCGCAAGGCCGGTGTCTTTACAAGATAAGGCCACTTTCCGTCATCTTACGTTTATCTTATATTCTTATCGTACGTCGCACTAGTCAAAACATCGGTGGCCCGCACGAATTGGCCGCTTAATTCGACAAAATATTAAGTCTATTATGGGAACTAAAATTTTACAATTAGAAGTTTGCCTGTTGTTCGACTTTACTTTCAATTAATACACGTGGCCATAACATTGTATACTAGGGCTGTGCAAGAACCTAGATTCTTATAAAGATTAACCGATCAAAGAAAAGAACATAGGAAAAACGCTCGCGGGAGTGCGTCAGAGGTCCTGTATTGAATCTAGGTCAACGTAACCCTAGGTCAAACCGCCGATCAAAGCAATAAACACCGCGACGAGTCGTTAGAAAAGCTGCGCTGCGGTTAGCAACGCCAAGACCTACAAAATCATACCAATTCGATACGATCTCGATTTATTATTTTGTTATCATGCGCTGTTGTAGGCTGAAAAACGAACACAGTCGGTTAACCATTTATTGACTTCATTGACAGTTAACTGACGTCCACGTTAACTTCGCACATCCCTACTTACGTAACGTAATTCCGACGTCCGTAATTTCGTAATTACGCCGAGCTCTAATCGGTTAACCATTTACCGATTTTATTAACGGTTAACCGTTAACCAATGCACAGCCCTAGGTAGCATACACAGCCACGGGCGGCGGTAGATGCGTCTGCAAATACATGGAGCTGTACTCCGGGGGTCGGATGACGGACTTGTGGTTTGAAGCACCGAGGAATTCTAATGCGGGTCAGTTCATTAAGGCTGTTGCACCAAGCTTTCCATCGCTCGAGCTCAGTACCAGTGATCTCCTCGGTTCCATGACAACTGAACCCCTTACAACTGAACCCCTTACAACTGAACCCCTACAACTGAACCCCTTTACAACTGAACCCCTTTTAACTGAACCCCTTTACAACTGAACCCCTTTTAATTGAACCCTTTTACAACTGAACCCCTTTACAACTGAACCCCTTTCAACTGAACTCCTACAACTGAACCCCTTACAACTGAACCCTTTTACAACTGAACCCCTTACAACTGAACCCCTACAACTGAACCCCTTACAACTGAACCCCTTACAACTGAACCCCTTTACAACTGAACCCCTTTACAACTGAACCCCTTTACAACTGAACCCCTTTCAACTGAACCCCTTACAACTGAACCCCTTTCAACTGAATCCCTTTCAACTGAACCACTTACAACTGAACCTTGTACAGCTGCAGCCCTTTTTAACTAAACCCCTTACAACTTATGCCCTTACAACTTAACCCCTTTTAACTGAACCCCTTACAACTTAACTTCTTACA
>CH003412.1:2771453-2794684 GCA_000149265.1 Ciona savignyi | reverse complement strand
AAAAAAGTTGCCGATGTACGAAGGGGTATGGCCTAAAAAATTTTAAGCAAAATTTTGGAGGGGTTTGAGTTAACGCAAGTCCGCAATAGTAAAAAAACATTTAATTTTTCTTATTTTATTGCTGTTGTATACCAACGTGGATACTTCTCAGAAAACTTAGATAGCAAGTTTAGATTTGTAACTCGGGAAGCCAAACGTTATACACTTTTTATAAGAAATACCAAGGGTGATTTGGTAACTAGTGATTTGGTAGGGAATTCGATCGTTTCTACACACAGAAACATATAGAAGACACTCAAAAGGGTTTTTTTAAAAATAGTGGTGGTTTACATTTGGTTGACACTCTAGTTTCTTTGACACTCTCTAGCATTTTATATTTTAATAAATTTTCCTCTGTAACTGGGGGTGTGTAGAGTCCGCGGTAAGATATTCTACTTAATTTTACCGGTTTCCCCATTGCTTTACCGCGCACTTTTCTTCGAGGCTTAGTGTTACTTTTTTATAAACTTTTATATTTCTAATTTTACTTATTTTATTTTTTTATGGTTGGTTTGGCGATCTGTCTAAATATACCTAAAGTAAATAATTGATTGGATTTTAGACGTGATTTAACCACTGTCGTTCTTCCCGTTTTTCGAATTTTTATCAAATGCCCCGCTTTGTGTTTTCATCGTGGGAACAAAAACTAAACTAAACATATTGAAAAATGTTCGACATATCCTAGGGATATAGCCAGATATTTTGGGTGGTGGGTAGTTCCCGCCAGACCTAGCCTATATAAGTAGGGTTCCATGACAACTGAACCCCTTTACAACTGAACCCCCTTACAACTGAACCCCTTACAACTTAACCTCTTACAACTAAACCCCTTTTAACTTATCCACTTGACAACTGAAGCCCCTACATCAACACATTAGGCCGCACAGACATAAGTTATTCATCCTTTCTTTAACTGTCAATTAAGTTTAATGAATTGTATACTGCCGTTTAAATGTGGTTTACCCAAAGAGTTGTAACTTCTTTTATACTGATGATGGAAACAAACTTAGAACGTCAAACTTCATCAGTATTCAATTTGGGACATGATAACGTCATCGGGATTCAGTTTTTTTCAAGGGTTCAGTTGTAAGGGGTTCAGTTGTAAGGGGTTCAGTTGTAAGGGGTTCAGTTGAAAGGGGTTCAGTTGTAAGGGGTTCAGTTGTAGGGGTTCAGTTGTAAGGGGTTCAGTTGTAAGGGGTTCAGTTGTAGGGGTTCAGTTGTAAGGGGTTCAGTTGTAAAAGGGTTCAGTTGTAAGGGGTTCAGTTGTAGGGGTTCAGTTAAAAGGGGTTCAGTTGTAAAGGGGTTCAGTTGTAAAGAAGTTCATTTGAAAGAGGTTCAGTTGTAAAGGGGTTCAGTTAAAAGGGGTTTAGTTGTAAAGGGGTTCAGTTGTAGGGGTTCAGTTGTAAGGGGTTCAGTTGTAAGGGGTTCAGTTGACTGGTCACCGATCTCCTCATCCCAGTCGGTTTTCATCAAGCAGAGATCTGTGTAAATAAGTCGGGCCTCCAATACAACGGGGGCAACAAAGCCTAATGGATCGAAAAGTGAATTGGTAACGGAAAGCATACCTCGTCGTGTCAGCGGTTTTGTCGGGATAGTAATGTCGAATCTAAACTCTGTCGAATCTAAAAACTTGGACGCACCAATTGATTCCCAGAACACGTTCATGTACCTCTCCTCCTAGCGGAATATCTTGAATCACCTTTGCTCGATCATCGGCCGGAACGGATTTCATCACAGCGACACTAGTGGATAGCCACTTCGTTAGTTTAAAGCCACCCATTGAAAGTAGATTACGTAAATCCTTCACCAGTTGGATGCCGGCTTGATCATCAACGGCGGTTACGAGGCAGTCGTCCACATAAAAGTTATTCTTTACAACTTCGGCCACTCGTGGATGAAAAAACTTGCCAAATTCTTTGGCAGTTTCTCGCAGGCAGAAAGTTGCGCAGCACGGTGACGAGCGGGCGCCAAACAGGTGCACTTTCATGCGGTGCGGAACGGGTGATTTGGTCAGTTCGCCTCCTGGCCACCACAAGAATCTCAGAGCGTCACGATCCTTTTGGGCAACCAGAACTTGATGAAACATTGCTTCTATGTCGGATGCGATAGCCACGCGTTCTCTGCAGAATCTCATCAGCACCCCTACCAGCGGGTTCACTAAATCGGGGTCCTTCATCAGCTTGTCATTTATAGATTGTCCTTCGCATTTCGCCGCACAGTCATACACGATACGAACCTTACTTGGTTTCTTTGGGTTAATTACAGGGTGATGCGGGAGGTACCATAACTTGTTGGTAGTATTGACTTCGTCCTCTGGCACTACTTCTGCGTACCCATTGTCCAACATCATCGTCATGTATTTCGTATATTTTACGGAAAAATCGACATCTCTCGCCAGTCGCTTCTTCAAACTTGATAGTCTGCTCCTTGCCATTGGCAGGCTATCCGGTAAAACAGTGCTGTCGTCTTTCCATGGCAGAGGAAGTTGGTAGTAGCCTTCAACTCTTTTGATTCGGCGCGTCATTGTATCGTAGGCCATGACGTCTTCTTTTGAGTACTTCATGCCAAACTCCGACGCCTCCTTGTGGCTTCGAAGCCAGCACATCAATGTTTCCACGTCGTCGGTTGCAGCAGTATCGAAGGAGGGGAACACATCACCAACGTCATTAATCAGTAAATCCTTTATAACTTCGTTACTTCCGGAGCCTGCTGTGGCTTGAAGTGAGAATCCGGCTGCGCCCTCTTCGCTCGGCAAGCTGTCCAGCGACGGTCCTTTTAACAGCCAGCCTAGGGGGGTCCGGATAGCGTCAGGCGTCTCGCGTGGATTTGGTGCGAAGCGACTTTCCAGACACCGGTGTGCCATTGCGTTGTCGTTGCCGATCAACAGCATCACTTCACCATCGGGAATTTGTGGCAGGTCCACTCCACGAAGGTACTTATATCGGTTTAGTTTATTGCGCTCTGGAATCTTGCTCGGTGTAGCGGGAATTTCCTTAATGAGCGCAACGTCAGGCAGTTCAAGCTCTTTGCCGCCAGCAAGCGGGAGAACAGTTAACGAGACGGAAGTCGTTTTAACATTAATCGGTTCGGTAGTAGTCATTGTACACAGGTCAAAGTTCGCGGGGCGACCAGTTGGCGTAGCTTGTAATTGATCAGCCAATCGGTGGTCACAGAATGTGCGGTTCGCTCCGGAATCGAGAAGAGCGTACACTCTCGTCTCTTTGCCTCCGCTTCTTACGCGTACGGGGACAATGTCTAAATATCCGGAAGTCGGTACCACGGTGTTTTTCTTAGCGCTAAGCGAGTGCATGCATGCTTTAACGGTCGTGTTGCTCTCAATTCGGTCTGCGGGTCTGAGGATCCATCTCGGGTCATGGAGCAAGGTGCGGTGGAAGTTGCCGGTGCAACCTTCTACACTGCATTTGATTTTATGTGGGCATTCTCGCACGGAATGGCCTGCCTTTAGGCATTTGAAGCATAGGCCGCATTCCCGGGTTACGCGCTTACGTTGCTCGTACGATTTATCCTTGAAGTCGCGGCAGGCGCCAATCAAGTGTGGTTTCTTGCAGACAGGGCACTGCAGCCCGGACGGTTTCGGAGTGGGAGCGGCAGCAGTGGGAGATTCGGCAGTCACGTTCACGTTATAAGCCGACACTTTCGGTTTTCGTGCAGTAGTTACTACAGGATTTGTGGACTTTAGCAGTAAACACTTTCCATACACAGAGTTAGCTTCGCGACTCTGTTCTCTAACGAAGTTAGCAAAGTCTTTAAAAACAGCTACCGCACCTGTTTTGTCCTGTATACTCAGCGTCTTGGATATCCATTTCTTTCTCAGTTCCAATGGTAGCTTGTTGACCAGCGTCGAAATGAAGCCAACAGAGTCTACCGTCGATTTTACCCTTGTCTTTTCCAGGGACGCGAGCAGTTTCGGAGCAGAACGGCCAATTTCTCCAGCGCTTCGGGGTCATCTGCGGGCACCCTCGGGAATTCCTGCAACAAGCTCTCGCACCGTCGTGCTATTATATGGGGTTGACCATATCTTTCGAATAATTCTTGCATGGCCGTTTCGTAGCCATCATTTTCGTAATTATCTACGGAGTTATGCTTAATTTTCTCACAGACGGGCTCTGTGCAATGTTGGAGTAGGTATACTAATTTTAGGTCGTATGAGTCTACTTTGTCGGCAATATGTAGCTGGTATCGGTTGACGAAGGACCAGTAGTCCATCGGATCTCCATTAAATTTTTGTACGATTGGTTTGGGTAGAAAGCGTTCACCTACCTCTTGGTGATTTACGTGACGGAGTGGTGAATCTCGTCGGATTCGAGTCGGTGATAGCTGTGTACGTCGTTGTTGATTGCGCATTGGGGAGCGATCAGCATATCGGGACGGTCGGTTCTGATGCTGTGTTGTCACGTGTTCTCTTTCGTCGTTCACCCGGATGTCGAACGGAAACGGTGGCGAATGACGTTCGGTTAAGGGAAGATGTGACAGAGCGCTGTCCTTAGGGCGCACAACGGGCGGGGCGTATAGGGTAGAACGTTGTGGTAGCTGCGCTGTGGTCGGTGATATCTCGTTGCGTGATTGTTCAGTGGATGTAGTCTGCTCTAGAAGTGGTGTCGTTGAGCCAGCATATTGGCGGGTTTGAACTTCGTTGTGTCTGGCCTCAGGAAGGGATGCTTCCTCCCATGCCCTAGCTTCAGCTTCAGCCAATTCTAGTTTTCGCCGGGATTCACGGTCGGTGAGTTCCTCTTGTAATTTTCTCTCTCTTTCAGCAAGTTTCCTTTTATGTTCCTCTGTTTCAGCGAGCAGTTTTCTTTTATGTTCCTCTGTTTCAGCGAGCAGCTTGCTTTCTTCTTTCTCTCTAAGTCTTGTTGTCGCGCAAGCCTAGCAAGTTCAAGCTTAACCTTGCTATCTTTTAGCTTAAAGCTGCGCATCGAGCTTGTAGTGCTTACAACGCTTACTGACTCGTGTTTGTCACTGTGCGATGCGGTTGAATTAGGTGGTGCTGGTGTGTCTGACTGCTTTGCTTCTTTAATGCCTGGCTGCTTTGCTTCTTCAATGTTGTCCAGCCATTGCTCTACGCGGTGTTCTGGTTGGTTATCCATGGTCGAGAGGTGCGGTGACGGTGGGTTGGATCAGTTTGCTCAGTTTGAAAACGATGTTACTTCCGCGGGTGAAGTAACGGGGTTGCTTTGGTTTGAAAATAACTCGTATCGAATTAAAGAACAGACAGTTTGTTTCTTCGAATTATAATTTGCGATCAGGGTTCAAAACGGTTACAGATGCGGAACGGAGGGATGCAGGGACGATATGGGGTGATACGGGGACGATATGGACGGAGATACAGGGATGATACGCAGTGGGACGATACGGAGGGATGATACGGTTTTCTGTAAATTAAAAATAAAGGGACCAAAATCAATAATTGACGGGTGTACGTATGAAATAGTAAACAATTACACTCACCAAACTTTGGCTTTAGAACCGGAACGGAAAAATACGGTATCAGATAAATTTACTGTGCTGCAGTCGGTATCAGATAAATTTACTGTGCTGCAGAAAAAGAAAGCATTTTCTAACACGCGGTCGGGTATAGATATTGTAACACATACTCCCATTATGACGTAATTTGGTTGTGGTGCAATTTATGATTTATAATATACATCAAATAAACATTAATGGGTCGAGATATCTTACATAGTTACTAGTTATAATGTAACAACCTTTAAGTTGGGATATCAAGTTAGCCGGCTTCCAACGTGGAATGGAATAAACAATGAGTTAATATTACGGTATAAACTGCTTCTTTCCTGATTTGCTCAGGTTACATCGATTTGAAAGAATTTTATTACGCTGATTCATGCACAGAAGTGATTTATTACAATTGTTGTAAACTGTTTGATGTACATTTACACAATTTTATGTTTCACGGATGATGTTCGAATGTGACAATATATTACTTAGTGGGCACGCATCGTGTAAAATTAAGTTCGGAAATTGTACACTGTACAACTACTATTATTATATTCCTTTGTTTTAGTTCTTTATACTAAGTAATACTTTTAATTGATAATTATGGTGATAGTTTATGCGAAATAGAGACGCAAATCGACAATTCTGTGATAGCTGAAAATAATTTGTTTATCTCTACACAATGGTATCTCTAACTGTGACGTAACAAGAACAAGTAAAATTACGGCAATGATTCAATACAGTTTGGTTCAATAATTTACATGTTAAAGTAACCAATTTACATGTTAAAGTAACGTCGTTGATTTTTATATTTTTTGTTGTCTTTCGCACAGAGAGTTGAATTTCTCCGCGCATACCTTATCATACCACATCATGTTAGCCACAACAACACAATCAGCATATTCTGATTTATAATCGCCTAAATTGTTCGGCTCCCCGGTACCCCAATTCTTCTGGCTTTCTAGCAATGGGGTTCCATCCTCCCATTTGAAGTTGTTCTCGATCGTTTTATCATGAAGTCCGATGTAGAATACTTGGCCGTGCCAGTGTCGAATCAAGTTTCTGCGAAAACATATCAAAATTTTTGGCATCCTTTTAAAAAAATATGTTTAAAAATAAAAATGTAATTAAAAAACTAATTAATGAGATACCAGGGTCAATAAGAGAAGCACATTTTAAAGTATGTGTTCCATCACAAGTATATATATAGTTTTCATATGAGGACCATAGGAACAATATATATATTTACATTCAATATCCATTTAGCACGCTATAAGATGGCGAATCACCAATAAATAGACCTTTATGCGCTTACCACCATGTTAGCTTGAAATTTAGCGTTACAGTTATGTTGCGCAAAATAACGGGAAGAACATGGTCAAAAATTACTGCCTAGGCAGAATGTTTTTTGGAGTAAAATGTGGCATTTTCCGGTGGGTGTCAAGCTCAGAAACGATTAGTTTAATATTTGTTCAAACTTGAATTTGTGTGTTAAAACTCTCGCATGAAATCGTGTATGAATGTGCGAGGCACTAAACGACGCCTAATTGGCGAATTTAGGTAGGATATTGGAAAATATATTATAAAACAGTTAATTCACTTCATCAGCCAAGAAAAACGACCGGGACAGATGACTTGCTGATGTTTTTGTTATCTTACATCATAAATAAAGTTCGTAATCTAACCTTCTTCATCGGCGTATGACTTACCCTTCGGTGATTTTATTTTTGAAGCCCTGAACAGCTATTGTTGAATGCCATCCTTCGCACGCACGTTTTGCTTCGTCGTAATTGACTTGTAAAGGATACAACTTGTATTCGTATCCATTGCCAGGTGTATACCAACCATCGGGGGAGATATCTGGGTCTTAATTTTTTTGTTTTATATTTTTGTACACGAAAAAAATAGAAAAAACTAAATATTATCATGTTTCAAGAATTCTGAAATTATCCCAAACCGGTTATTGCACGTCTGCAAAATTAAGTTTAAATGCATTTTGAAAAACTCGATGTGCTGAAAATAAGATGATATTTCACGATAGTATATAGATACATTAATTCAGATAGTTCATTCTTACCAAGTTCGAACAGATTATCTTTGACAATTTCTTCGTACAGTTTAGCTTGTACTTTCTAAACGACGAAGCGTTAACAAAGATTTTGTACACCGGTTTTAAACAAATAGTTACCGAAGCAAGTATGAGTGCAGCTAATCCCAACACAAAAGTGATGGCGATAGCACTCGCAGCAACTGTCTTTCGTGAAATCACGAAATTCCTCACTTAAAGAAGAGAACGTTAATGAAATTTGCCAAAAATTCTTATACATAGTGACTATTTAATGACTATACTAGACTCTAGTATCACTAATAAACGTACTTGTATTTTCTACTTTACCTATTATAAAGCGTTGGAGGTGAATATAACCCCGTGAATAAAAGACGCAGATGAATTATCACAATGACATACGTTAGATTACTTTATGGGAATACGTAAGAAGCATTTATACATTGATATTCGTCAAAATACTTCGGGTTAGCGGAGCTATAGCAGCGTGATGAATATCACTGAGATAGTTTTTCAGGTTTAGTATACAGACCATATTAATCTATTTGGTGCAGGCGATGTTTGTTAAGTGATATGACCAACAATCGACAAGCTATAGAGAACAGTTTTGTACCTGAAACATTTCGGATGAGAAGCGACGTACCATCACACGAATTGTCTGTAAATAAACGAGAATGTATTTAATTTGCTAGAATAATGTACAACATCGTCGGCGCAGCATATTATACATTAGCGAAAATGTAATTTAGAGTTTGCAGATTTAAATTGGTTCAAAATATATTACCAAAAGTTAACATTAATACATGAATGCATATTGCGTATTAAAACTGACCGTTTGGCTTGGGTGGAACAGTTTTACCTAGGGTTTCTGAAAGAAAAAAAGTTAGTTACAATAGATCTCTTTAACTATATAGGGCAGGCTACACATTTTTGGACTTTTGCAGTGTTATAAATATGCGAACAAGACATTAGATATAACCTTGTGCTTTCGGCCCAATGACCCAGTGTGTTTACGTACGTATATATAGGGATATAATTTTTAAGAAGGATAAAATATTCTTTACGTATATATAGGGATATGATTTTTAAGAAGGATAAATATGTTTATTTCCGTGACGAAGGGGGAAATCAGGAGGGTTAACACAGGGAAATCGTCAGATCACATCGCGCCCACCGTCGGTTCAGGCAATGTCCGTTAATTGCCTTGCCCAAGGACACAACAGACTAGCAAGCGACCAGTTTCGTACCCACCACCCTTCGGCTGAAAGGCGACGCACTAAACCACTAGACTAATCTCTCTGTTTTAAACACAAAGTTCTTTTCAAAAGACACAAAGAACTGGATGAGGGCCTGGTTTCTACACTGCAAAGTTTCTGTGCCTTACCGTATGAGCTAATCGACTGTGGCAAGGGGCTCTTAGTACAGTTATGGAGTGTCAACCACATGTCAACCACCATCGCCATTTCATTGCCACGTTTAAACTGTATACTGTTTATTTGTGGGATTGCCAAATATATACATAATGTTTATGTTTACGAATAGACCAAGTGATTCCCATCGGGGATATGGTGTTTTCGGAGGTTAATAAACTTGATATGTGTAAGATAAAATCAAATTTATAGAAATGTATTACATCAGTTGATGTATTATTTTTGCACCAACAACATTTGTACCAAATCATTATGAGAGCCTTCCACACTCAGTATATATCACCGGACCATCACAACATATTACCCTGACCGTCTATCCAATGTTAATGGCCACGTCCGCTATACATCTATTTAATTATATCCTATTTTTAAATGCGTGATATACCGACCGTTAGTTTTTCCGTCTTTTCCTGTTCCTGTGTCGTGATTTAATTTGTTTGCCATTTTTTTAATACTGGGGCAAAAATAAATAAACCTAAACATTGTTTGAAGCTGAATCAGTGAAAACGGAGCACCATTTTTGAGAAATTTCATTATCCACGTAATGAACAAGCTTAAAAGTATTACCGAAAGACAAAATAAACGATAAGATCTTCGATTGCAGGATAAACCCAACAACAAATTCCGCTATAAAATTAAGGCCTACCGTTTGATTGCGGAGCAGCTTCTATTTGTTTCATTTCTACTTGTTGTTGAGAACTATACTGAGTAATTTGTTGATACTTCAAGACAAATAATTTCGCAACAAACATTCAGTAAAATACCTGGAATAATTTTCCATAACAAATACTGTATTTAGTCAAATTTTCACAATGCACTCAGTTCTTCAATTCGACTTTATGGTGTAGATTACCTAAAAAATGTACTGTCTAATTTGGAATTTATACAAACTTTGCAACATGTTTTTGTCCCGATAAGGCTGTTATAAATCTTTAGCTTTGTACATCACATTTTGCTGGAAAGGAAATTGAGAGGCATAATCCTAGTTTGCCGCATCTTATAATAAATAAAGCTGAGGATCAGGTTTAAGGAAGTAAATTACGCTGACGACCTAAATCATTGTTTATTCAACCAACCTCTCGCCGGTAATTGTTCTGTGTATTAATAGAAGGAAGTATACAGTTAGTCTTTAAACGAAACTTTAAAAATATCCCAATTTTGAACAAGTTTAATTCAGCTTTTGCTTTCACGGAAAAAACTATCAGAAAGATTTTCTATTAATAATTGTAAATAAAAAAAATACGGCAAAACTGGCACTTGTTAAGCTTATAAATAATTTAGTGTGGGCTAAACACAACTTGGCTACCAAATCTAACTTATTAAAATAACAATACTGGTAAAAAGAAACATCGATGAAAATGCGCAGTAAAGCAACACTTGCAATGGGGGAACCGGCTTAGGGAGATATAGGTGGCCCGGACAGTGAGAAGGTAAAAAACTCACCCCAATAATTTGCAACACTTACCAAGGCATTAAAAAGTAAAATTAAGTTTTGAAATAAAAAAACAGACAGTTACATATTATAAAGAACCAATCATAAAAAATATATTCCTTAGCCGTTTGTTTACTGTTTAGATTACAACAATCCATTTAGTGCAATAAAACTGCTATGGTGGTGACGTTTTTATGTATTTGATCTGGCAGGTGGCTGACAGTCATATGGCAGTGGCCAGTAGGTTTCAAAACACGTCGACCCACTATCTTGTTGGTTGTGTTGTAGAGAAAAGGATGATGCTTGGTTTAATGTGGTGATCAATAAATACTCTATCAAAGCTACATCGTATTCAACAGACTTCAATATCTGAATATACCTGAAAATAGTTATTAATTCAATAGTTATGACCACGAAGTAATCACACGATTGTGCGTGCTGTTACAACGGGTTCAACCTAATTTTAGTGTTATGCTATATATCTTTCACGCGCTATACTATTACAAGGGAAATTATCTTGATCAGACACTCTAATGTGATCATTGTCGCTGTGATCATAACTGTGCTATGAAGCTCTTTAAGTTGCTGCTTAGAAGGATTATGTTTAAGTTTATATGGGGGTCAAAATGGGAAAGAGTGAGCAGACAAACGTTGTGCTGCGGAATAACCCAAGGTGGCATCAACATGCTCGATATTGACTGCTATTTCACCGCCTTGCGCTCCAAATGGATGTTCAAACTGTTCGATCGCAACTACAAGTCGCCATGGAAAACATTGGAACTGGGGTCCATATCGCTTAATACCTTGATATGTGCAATACGTTCAAATCTTACAACAAAAGATAGTATTATAAAGCAGTACATACATATTCGATCATTGCTAACGAGTTTGAATTCATTTAGGATATTTTGCAGGGCAAGTCTTATTAACGACTCAAGCATTCTGAGCGCGCCGTTATGGCTAAACAAACAAGTCAAGTTTCGACGGAAAGCCATTTTTACTTCTGAGTTGGTAGAAGCAGGCATTTGGAATTATCACCAACTTCTGGAAAAAAACGGCGAATTTTTTCGCTACGATGATCTTTGTGACACGTATCATGTACAAGCAGCAAGCAGGCAAGGTTTTGAAAAATATAACTGTTTGCTCGCAGCTTTACCTGACTCATGGAATCGAATACCAAACGACCCGGATATGATACCCGCGGATTACCAAGAAATTCTGGAAGATCACCTCAAACAACACGGAAGAACGACACAGGCGATCTACAAGTAGGCCTACTGCTGCAAAGAAAATTTAAAAGAACCATATAAACAACAAGTGTGGTGGACAAAAGAATTAAACAGCGAGGTTATATCGAGCGAAGAATGGATCGATATCTATACAAGGAACTTCACATGCACCACAGAAACAAAACTGCAATCCTTTCAAATTAAAATAAATCTTCGAGCAATATAGTAACGAATGACGCCCTATTTGCATTTGGCTTAACAGAATCTGACCGTTGCACGTTTTGCAACCACGAACTGGAAACCCCATTACATATGTTTTGCGATTGTGCTGAAGTGCAAACTTTCTGGGAAAATGTTAACTCATGGATTTGTGCAAAATTTCGAGTGCCTTTTATTATTAATAATGCCGCTAAACTGTTCGGGGCCAATTTCCCTGAAAATAAAAAAATAATTAATATGGTGTTGTTATGTGCTCGTTTTATTATTTATAGATCACGTCTACAAAACGAAAACCCTAACATTAATATGGTACTTAAATACATTGAAAATATTCAAGTGATAGAAAAATACATTGCATATAATATTAACAGAATGCTTCAATATCATTTAAAATGGTCGTCATGTGCGTAGTCTTGTATTCCATGTGCTTATATATATATATATATATATATATATATATATTCATTAACTGTATACTACATTCTTTTTACGTATTTAATAAAAAAAAAAGTTGCTTCTTAGAAAGAAACCGGGCATAATGCACCACGATTACCAGTGTTATTATTAAGCCATTCACACAGAACGAAGCACAAAACAACATTTTTGTCATTATAAAAATGTAAACATCCCTTACCATTCGCTGCAATGTAAACATCCCTTACCATTGTTCGGTCATAACAGATTACCTTCAATTGCGAAGAGGGCGCATGTTTTGTTTGTTTTTTTTTCTTTTTTCTGCGTCACGATGGTGACAGGTATAATAGTATTGTCTCCCAAGATCTTTCACGCCTGAATTATTTCCAATTTTAAGCCGAACACCGATCAAAGCTCAGTGCCACAAATAATTAATAAGGATAAACAAGACTCCTAGAACCTACAAGCTAGACTTTCTGTTTTCTACTGCAATAACAGAGCCCCAACAGAAGTCACGTACAAAGTTTGGACATAGCACGAACGACATCGCAATTAGTGCAACACCTTGATAGATTTTAGCTAGACGAAAACGCGTACGTCAGAGCTGGTCACTGTGACGTCAGAGCTGGTCACTGTACAGTTCATGCGTTGTCAGTATTTATAGCTGTACAGGAAGCAGAGTTGTAAGGCATATTACAGTCCGACCGACTAGTTTGGCGGTTTCGTGCGTTGTCTTAGTCGAAGGGTTTAAGTAACAGATAGGATACTGATTTAGCAAAAGCGTTAAACAACGAGGGTTGTTATTAATTACTAATCAGATTACTAGACCCGCAGTCTAGTGATTGTGGAACAGTGTGAAATATGGAAGCGGCAATCTCTCGGCCTTTGATCGAGGGGCAAATTGGCTGTCGGCGATATAAGATGAGCAGCGACAAAACTGGCATAGTTGATCTGATGACTATTCAGTTTTGTTTAAACGAGCCGCTTGGTGCAGCTGTCAACAAAGTCTACTGTCCAAACAAACGAAGCGACTTCATAATTAACCGCTTATTTAATGTGAGCTTGGCAATAATTATCCTTAGAATAAACACAATATTATGTTTTATTAGAAAATATTGCTTTACTTATGGAATTTTATACAAGTCAAAGTTCTGCTTAACGGTCTACATATTGTACTAAAACGACTAAAACTGTTGTACTTTAATCATAACATGGGTTTGTTAGCTTGGACATTAACAGACATCTTCAGCAGGGTCATTTAACTTCAATAGCTCCGATAATCTGATTGGGTACAAAGTAATCTGACGATTTCAATGATTTGATACCGCTTTGTTTTTTTCATTTAGAGTGTAAACATAAATGTCTTAATCTATATCCATATGACGTTTAGTTGTTTATCAAATATATAGGAGTCCTTTGGCAAAGAGTCCTCGTTGGTGGCCTACAACGTTCAAAGTGAAGAAATAGTCGCTGTCATGTTCTGCAGCGTTGATCAGGTGTCGGAGAAAAAGGGTTCGATGGATAAACAAAAAATCCAAGAAAACTTGCGTCAGATTGGCTCTTCCTTTATTATATTGGTAAAATCATTTTTTTCCAAAATTTCATTATTCATTGTAAAGTGCGGTTCTGATGATGTATAATGCCGACACGTCGCTGTTCAGGTCTGGTTTATGCCTGGTTTCTGTGTATTTTGGTTGGTCCTAATATTCAATTCAGGCATACGGTATTTCATAATCAAATCCAGTGATTGAACATCTGGGCCATTGATTATATGTCAGCATTAAATCCTGATAGTTCTAATCTGGTTACCGTTATACTATGTATTCTATTCGTCACGTGCAGTCCATAACAGAAATTGATAGAAAAGTTACGGGAAAACTTACTGGAGATAACTGGACGATCCCAATATCTTTGCATCAGTATGATATCAACAAAATCCACGTACGAGCGTCGTGGAATAACAACTGGACTGATGAAACGGTAAAACTTTATATAGCAGTTAAGCTTTCACTGTGCTCTCAGCGTTCTATTCACCTGTGTCCTTTAGCAAGGTACATAGCGTGAGTTATTTAAATGAATTTAATTATTATGTTACTTACTATATATACCTACTTGCAACAACACTGGTAACCAGACGGTGCTGGGTGGGTAGTGAGTATGATTTTCCCAGTATTATTCCCCCCCTCTGTGGTTAACTTATACAATAAACATGTATATCCTAAACAACCGAGTACCCAGTAGTGATGTGCCAACACACCCTTCCAAACGAGCAAAATGCAAACAAAACGACCATTTCAAGACACCCTAATTTTTTATACTATCCATAAGGATTGAACTGGTCGCAGAGGACATGAAATGCAAATTCATCGTCGGTGATTTTACTTCTCTGTACACTCAACGGATTGCATCTAAACTTGGCTACACCACAGTGAACGAGATTAAATACGACGAATATCTGGATCCAGTCACAGAAAGCTTTATATTTAAAGCTGTTTCACCTCCACACGAATCTGTTAAACTCATGATCAAACGATTAGATGAGTCGCCAAATCACCAAGTGAAAACACAAGCGTGAGATAGCACCCTTTACCGGAAACAATGATATAATTTTTGTTTTATCCCCGTTACTAAGAAAACGCAAGGATCGTCGTGACATGGCTAATCGAGTCACATTGCAAAAAAATAAAGGACGAGGTAGTGTTTTACATACGATTTCTCTTAAACGTCCCCATAGATTATTTCGCATCATCCGGTGGCCTCCCATAGTTATTACAATGTTGTGTGTATAACTGAGACGTTTATTTTTATTTTTACCGTATTTAAAGTAACGATAACATACAGTGTAATTATCCGCAAGCAATAAAATATATTTAATATCTCCCAGTTACTATTCTACCCAATCTCTATATACAGCATTACGTATTTGTGTTAAACCATAGAATTAATAAACTCGTGTTCACAATATTCTGGCTCCATTGTGTATTGATCACGATACAGAGACGCCTTGACTGTTTTTATTTAATCTATTAAGCCACTGGTTTTAGACGTCCACTTAGTACCTTGTACAAACACCCCATACACCAGACGGTGGCTGCGGTACGATAAATAAAAACCATGTTTCGCCGAATGGTTAACACGACCCTGACTGTTCAATGAAAACTAGACGAATGTCCGCAGTTGAGTTGCCCCAGCCATTTGCAAGTAATTGGTTATATACAAGTATAGTTATATTTATCTTTTAATTTATCCATTTAAATCCACTTAATCAAATATAGGGTTAGACATCAAAATATATATGGTTAAAATAAGTTGTCGGTCAGCTTTTCAAATGGGGACGGGCGTGACTTGATTTGCCCAGGCTCTCTGAACAGTAGCCTCAATATTAGTGTGATCTTGTAATAATCTTGGCGTAGGTTCTACTAAATTTTAAAATCGTGGGTATCATATACAACTTACTTTACGTATTACACATGGAGTTAAACAATTATTTTTTTTTGTAACTATTCAGCAGTATAAATTACCCATCACATCGTCAGGTTGGTATGTGCTCGGATGCAATGCTAAGGCATAAACTGGAAAAATTATCATCACATTGTGAACATTACATCGTCAAAAAGTGTCAGTTAGAAATTTGCTTTTATAACCTTATACACCGTATTAAAATACAAAGGCGTTTTTTTTATAAAACTGCAAGAACCCTGTTTAAATGTTATTATCGATACCGGCGCAATGTACAATGACCCCGTGGTTGACTGATTGGGTTAGGATTAGTGTTCAGGTAGAGATTAGCGTTAGGGTTTGGGTTAGAGTTAGTTTTCACACAAATAGTGTGTGCAGTTTCCCCCCTTTTAGTGTTGTCCCATTATTCCACTGTTTTCAAGCAATGTCAAAGTAGTGCATAGCCCACACCACCGAATAGCCAGCATTTGGTTTCGAACCCATCACCTTTCGCCTAACAGTTTGACTCGCTATTGGTAGTGGTACCATATGAATTATGAACTAACCGGCGCTGTAATAGTTTGAAAAAAGAAGAATCGGCATAAAAAAGTATTTGTCGTTCTGCATGAACAACTCTCTCCTAGGAATTGCTCGATGCCATACCACAAAGTAAACATCGTTGTAACAAGTTTTAGTATTTGCTTTAACAGGGAGCAGAGTTGTGAGTGCATATTACAGTCCGACCGATGAGTTTGTGTGTTAACCCCCTCGGTTTTTCCATTCATGGGGATAAACATGATATCCTATCCTATACAGTATACTTAGTAAGCATGTTTAATACATCAGACGTGTTGTAAAAACCGATGACCAAAGATAAGTACTCGATAGGATACTGATTTAGCAAAATCGTTAAACAACGAGGGTTGTTATGAATTACTAATCAGATTACTAGACACGCAGTTAAGTGATTGTGAAACAGTGTAAAATATGGAAGCGGCAATCTCTCGGCCTTTGATCAAGGGGCAAATTGGCTGTCGGCGATATAAGATGAGCAGCGACAAAACTGGCATAGTTGATCTGATGACTAATCAGTTTTGTCTAAACGAGCCGCTTGGTGCAGCTGTCAACAAAGTCTACTGTCCAAACAAACGAAGCGACTTCATAATTAACCGCTTATTTAATGTGAGCTTTGCAATAATTATACTTAAAATAAACGCAATGTTATATTTTTTTAGAAAATATAACTTTACTTATAGAATTTTATACAAGTCAAAGTTCTGCTTAACGATCTACATATTGTACTAAAAGGGATAAAACTGCTGTACCTTTATCATAACACGGTTTTTTTTTAGCTTGGACATTAACGGACATCTTCAACAGGGTCATTTTACTACAATAGCTCCGAAAATCTGATTAGGTACAAAGTAATCTATAGCGATTTCCATGATTTGATACCGCTTTGTTTTTTTTTTCATTCAGAGTGTAAACATAAATGTCTTAATCTATATCCATATGACGTTTAGTTGTTTATCATGTATAGGAGTCCTTTGGCAAAGAGTCCTCGTTAGTGGCCTACAACGTTCAAAGTGAAGAAATAGTCTCTGTCATGTTCTGCAGCGTTGATCAGGTGTCGGAGAAACATGGTTCGATGGATAAACAAAAAATCCAAGAAAACTTTCGTCAGATTGGCCCTTCCTTTATTATAGTGGTAAAGTCCCTTGTTTTTTTTTTTACAAAAAACTTAATAATTCATTGTAAAGTGCGGTTCTGATGATGTATAATATAATTTTGGTTGGTCTTAATATTCAATTGAGGCATACGTTATTTCGTAATCAAATCCAGTGATTGAACATCTGGGCCATTGATTATATGTCATTAAATCCTGATGGTTCTAATCTGGTCAACGCCATACTGTATTCTATTCGTCACGTGCAGTCTATAACAGAAATTGATTGAAAAGTTACGGGAAAACTTACTGGAGATAACTGGACGATCACAATATCTTTGCATCAGTATGATATCCACAAAATCCACGTACGAGCGTCGTGGAATAACAACTGCACTGATGAAAAGGTAAAACTTTATATAGCAGTTTAGCTTTCACTGTGCTCTCAGCGTTCTATTCACCTGTGTCCTTTAGCAAGGTACATAGCGTGAGTTATTTAAATGAATTTAATTATTATGTTACTTACTATACCTACTTGCAACAACACTGGTAACCAGACGGTGCTAGGTGGGTAGTGAGTATGATTTTCCCAGTATTATTGCCCCCCTCTGTGGTTAACTTACAATAAACATATCCTAAACAACCGAGTACCCAGTAAGTATATCCTAAACAACCGAGTACACAGTAAGTATATCCTAAACAACCGAGTACCCAGTAAGTATATCCTAAACAACCCAGTACCCAGTAGTGATGTACCAACACACCCTTCCAAACGAGCAAAATGCAAACAAAACGACCATTACAATAAGAGACCCTAATTTTTTATACTATCCATAAGGATTGAACTGGTCGCAGAGGACATGAAATGCAAATTCATCGTCGGTGATTTTACTTCTCTGTACACTCAACGGATTGCATCTAAACTTGGTTACACCACGGTGAACGAGATTAAATACGACGAGTATCTGGATCCAGTCACAGAAAGCTTTATATTTAAAGCTGTTTCACCTTCACACGAATCTATTAAACTCATGATCAAACGATTGGGTTAAGCCAAGTCGCCAAATCACCGAGTAAAAACACAAGCGTGAGGTCCCATCCTTTACCGAATGATATGATAGAATTTTTGTTTTATTTCGGTTAAAAAGAAAACCCAAGAATCGTCGTGACATGATTAATTAAGTCACATTGCGAAAACATAAAGGACGGGATAGTGTTTTACATACGATTTCTCTAAAACTTTCCCTTAGATAATTTCGCCAGGTCCATCCCATAGTTAATACATTTTTGTGTATAACTAAGACGTTACTTTTTATTTTTACAGTATTTAAAGTAACGATAACATACAGTGTAATTATTCGCAAGCAATTAATGATATTTAATATCTTCCAGTTACTATTCTACCCATTTTCTATATAAACAGCATTGCGTATTTGAGTTTAACCATATAATTGATAAAGTAGTGTCCACAATATGGCTCCATTGTGTTGATCACAATGAAGACGTCTTGACAGTTTTTATTTAGTTTATTAAGCCACTGAGTACCTTGTACACACAGCCCATACACCAGACGGTGGCCGCGGTACGAAAAATGAAATCAATGTTAAAGTATGAATGACATGGTAAAATATATGATTAGACAAAGAATTATGATTAAGATAATGTGTAGGACAGCTTTTCGAATGGGGCCGGTTGTAACTTGATTTAATTTATTCGGTTCCGCGAGAATGACATGATAAATAGTTACGTACAAAAAGGTGAAAAGTCAAGAGAGCGAAACGCTTTGCCGTGGCAAACAATACTAGAGTTACAGCTATTTTCAGACATAGGTCGTATATATGGTTGAAAATTAAACTCTGTTGTATTCCGATTTTACCTTTTAGCAAGTTATAGGCCTATAGTGAATAAGGCAGGCAAATCGACAACAACATGTATAAAAAAACGTGAATGTACGGTATGCTTTGGTAACCGACACCACTCAGACGTATCGTATTCAGTTTTGTTCCTAGGCACGTTAAAAAAATCCCGAAAAGCTTAAATCAAAAACACCTGGTTTAGGTACGTTCTGCTTGGCCTATAACGACGACGACGTGACGCA
This sequence comes from Ciona savignyi, assembly GCA_000149265.1. Classification (NCBI taxonomy): domain Eukaryota; kingdom Metazoa; phylum Chordata; class Ascidiacea; order Phlebobranchia; family Cionidae; genus Ciona; species Ciona savignyi. The sequence goes on along the minus strand of CH003412.1, from coordinate 2,775,179 downwards.
TGTACGAAGAACGAAATTACTCCAGTTACTTTAAATTTAGATTGAAGAAAATTTTACTTCGACTGTTAGCATTAAGTGACTGTTTCATTCTTCACAGCACTAACCTGTTGTTAGTGGCCAGGAGTTGCCAGAAACAATGACTATGCTATAAAAAGAGCTCGATTTTCAGATGAAAAATAAGTTATAGTAACTGATGAGTTGCACACTTACATTTGTTTAATGTTTATTTCTCTAGAACTTGTTTTTTTTTAGACTTTAACCTCTGTCTTTTAACACAATGAATTCTGCTGTTCTTCACATCTTTGTTATCTCTTTTGTTGCAAATTATCTCGTCACAAACGCTCAGAACGCAACCGGTAAGTTCTTAGATTATACTTTAGTGTACCACCATATTTATAGCATTTGGTGTACCATCATAGAGTTTGATACAATTAATACAGTAAATCAATGGTGTAATAAACGAAAATTATTCGGCTCTTTTAAAAAATATTTTCTCATTGTAAAATAAATGAATTCAGTTATGACGGAAAGATTTTTTTATGAGGAAACGGTGTATACTTTTGGCATCAAGTGTTTAAAAATGAGTGAAGCTCTTAAAATTGATAATTAACATATGTAACGGAAATTGTCAATTTTCACGTAAAATTGATTTCAATTTTAATTTTTATCGGTTAGCACAATTAAAATTTTACGTATTACACATGGCTATAAGAGTTAAATAATTATTGGGGTTCGTTGCAACTATTCAGTAGTATAAATTACCCATCATATCGTCAGGTTGGTATGTGCCCAGAGGCAATGCTAAGGTATAATCTGGAAAAATTATCATCACATCGTGAACATTACATCGTCAAATAAAAGTGTCAGTTAGAAATTTGCTTTTATAACCTTATATACCGTATTAAAAGACAAAGGTGTTTTTATAAAACTGCAAGAACCCTGTTCAAATGTTATTAACGAACCTTGGTTTAAACTATAGCATGTCCGTTTGACTACCGTATTTATGAAATAAAATAATCAACTAAACTATACAGAAAATTATAGTTTTTATGTTTAATAAAGTCGATTAAATCTTTGAAATTAGGAGAACATTTTAATTTAATAAATATGGAGTTCAGTGCCCGTATAGTGCTTGGGTACGCGTGCAAATGGCAGAGAGAGTCTTCTAGATTTCTGTCTGCGTGACCAATCCCACAAAACGCCACGAAAGCAAAAGGATACCGCCCTTTATGTCTTTTTTAAAAGGGCAGTTGTTTGTATAGAAATAGTGATCATCGTCAGAACCTGGGTCATCGGAATGTTTTCCGAAACGGTTGGTTGATATTGTGCGCTTAATCTTTAATTTAAGCCTCGATCACGACTCAGTAGCTTTTTATTTGTTATAGCCTATTTAAAAAAACATTTCTGTGGACACATATAGACTCGGATTGAAAAGATGGCATGTTCATCTTAAAATAACTTGTGTTTCTATGTTACATGTCGTACTTGGAATGCTTTGAGGATCATTTTAAAGACCACAAACTTTACATAAAGCATAATTCAGTCTCTTAATGTATCGGCATAACAGGGCTGTGGCATCGTCACGGTTTGAAAACCAAATCGTGTGTTTTAAACCAAATTTAGTTAAAATATTGGACATAGGCCTATCTATCTTTAGGCCTACATTTTTTACAAGCACCGATTGAATTTGTAAGTACCGCGTATTTATATTGGAAAGAAATCCCCAAATTAGTTTGATACATTACGAAAAAACTAAACACATTCTAAATGTGGTTTTACCTACTTGGGAATAAGCGACCAAAATTCCACAATCCTTTAAAACTAAAATCACTAATTTTTTTCCCTGGCCAAGTTTCGAACCCAAAATGACCGTTCTACTGTTAAGTACAGTCCGTTTGATGCGTAGAAATAAATAAACAAATTAGCATATTTTACTTAGCGCCACAACAACACATAATTGTTGCGTTGGTTAGTTTATACAAGTTAACTGGATTTGGAATGGGGGTTTACCCTGCGTGAAATCTCGGTAACAGATGCTCGTTTTTAATTCAAATTAATTGACCATATACGACAATACGAAAATTTTTGCATTGTTGCGTTTATGCATGGTAAAATACAGTAACAGTGTTTAAAAGGCTACAAAGTTGTATCAGAATAAGAATTCTGTTAAGCTGCCCTTATTTACTGAATTTGCTATCAACACATTTTAATGATAATGGTAAGACTCAAATTTCATTCAAATTGCAGCACCATGTTTGGATAGCGTTGGGAACCCAATCAGTTCTACTCCATTTGCAAAGCCTGGAGATTGTCAAAACTATTACCAAGTACGTTATTTTCATTAAGAATTTTGTATATTGGTTAGGTTTAACGGCACATTTGTTTTATTTAATATTTTTTTCTTTTTCATTGATGTGTTTCAGCACTGTTTTAATTTTTTGTTCCTGTTTTATAGTTTGACTTAATTATTTTTTTCATTAAATGAAATTTCATGTGCGTTATAAAAACTATGACTGAAATATAAAAAAATCTAATAAATTAAATACATTTTTACCAAGGTAAAAATTAAAAACATTATAAATTAAAGTAAAAGAAAGAGAAGAATATTTTTATTTTGTTTCATATATTTATGATTTTATTATGGTACTTTTTGCTTTATGCTTTTCTAGTTATAAAAAAATTCTTCTTCTTCAATAAACAGTGCGTCAATGGTACACCTGTAACACATTCGTGTGGTAGCGGAAACTCCTTCCATCCAACACAATTAGCTTGCCTTCCTTCATCTGCTGTACCTGGTTGCGGCCCAACCCCACCATCGACAACACAAAGGACAACACAGCCAACAAATTCCACCACAATCAATGCAACCACACCAGGACCAATTAGTAAGTTTTTTATTGACGTAATAATTTTACAGATTTTTAACACAGCATTCATGTGTAGACGTTTCTAAACACATACATTTATTTTGTACGGTAATAAATCCTTATGTTTGTTTTTTTAAAACGACAAATCCATCTTTTAAAAATGTGACTTAAACCCTTTCGAGATTGAACCCAGTTGTTTCAGCTCTATCATAATTCAATTCACATGTGTTTAAAGTTTTTTTAAAAATTTTAACCCATATGTTTAACCCCCTCAAATTTAACCCACTTTCATTTAAACTATACTTATATTCAACCCACATTTTTAGTGAGTTAAATCCTTCTTGTTGGTTTTTATGTCAGAAAGGTACTTACCATAGGTCCATCTATCAGGAATATGACTAAAGAACTATAGTATTCATAATTAACATTTACATCTATTTCCCATAGCTTGTCCAGGGAACCAAGTTTACCTCACATGTGCTGGGTGTGACCAAACTTGCGCCGATCTTGGCCAACCACCAAAACCTTGCATTACTGTTTGCCAGCAAAAGTGCACTTGCCCTAGTGGATTGTACCTAAATGGCTCCATGTGTATTGCTGCAAGCCAGTGCCCAACTCCTCCAAGTGAGTAGGATATTCATGTTTATCCCCAGTTAAAGCATTCTACAAAACACTTTATACTGTGTTTTATATTATGTAGACGTTACCACTGTTTTAGTTTAATCCACTAAAACACTTAATATAGGTTCATGTCATATTCACTAAGTGTCAGGCCCAAGGAAATACTAATAGCCAATGGCTGATTTTATCGATTCATCTTTTAACAACTGACCAATACTGCAATACTCTAACAAACTAA
>CH003412.1:2748796-2771353 GCA_000149265.1 Ciona savignyi | reverse complement strand
AAGCTGTCAGACAAGTATTAGCTTTAATACTTCAACTATGAGTACACCAAAAGTTTTTTTTACCTCTGGACTTACCTGACACTTTTATACCCATTATTTATTTAGGTGTTACATGCTACAGTGGAATGGTTTTAAAAGGTGCTCTTCCCACAAAGATAGTGAATTGTTCAGCCGGACAAGTCTGCTATTCCTACTCTGGATCTGCTCGAATTAGTAAGTATACACTATTTTATCTGACAACCATAATAATGGTATTTATTACAAACTGACCTCACAAATTATAATAGTGGACACACACCTTTGTAAATATCAACTACAGGTCAAACTCTTAGTAATTCTTGTTTTTATTAGTCCATTCCATCTGCACTTATTCATTAGTATGGGCAGGTCCACTGTAGCCACCGGGACCAGAAATTTAGGCCAAAGAAGGCCTATTACTTTTCTTTCATGCTATTTATATATGTATTACCATCTTTCATGCTGTTTATATATGTTTTTAAAATATGTATGCACACCGCTTACATATAATGAATAACGATGTACAACCTTCTTTACATGATTTATGGAAAAAATTATTTGATTTAAAATGTTTCGAAATTTATCTACAGGTTATCCTTAGTTGAATATAATTCTTTTTTTATAAATTATTTTTTTTTTAAATGTGTGATTCCGTTACACATCGTTGAAACTTGCAAATTTAATATAAAGATACATTGCAGATGGTACAATGGTCGAAGCATCAATCCACGGATGTGCTGGTGACTTAGTGTGCCCCAAGAACAACTCTGTTTGCTCTCAACAGTTTTTTCGCCATGAAATTATGATGCAGTATGGAGGGTCGGATGGGGTTTGCAGTGAAGAAGGGCTGGGCTGTTGCGCATGGAGCTACTGCAATGCCCCAAAGTACGCTCCAATAAGTTGCCGTGTTGGTTTTACGGACGGCCGAAACACTTCTGTAGGCCCAGCATTGCCAAGCATCTTGTGCCCTAGTGGAACTGTGTGCGGCCAATTTTATGGAGATGCAATTAGAAGTAAGCTCTTGTGGATATGTGCATTTTGCTAAAAGTACCTACAAGATGTCTTTATTTGATCGAGTTTCAAGTAACTCACCTTTTGAAAGCTGATTTGGGAAATTTATATTATTTTGCTGTTTAAGACAACAGACAGCATTATGAACTTTTAACTTTTCCAATAAATACACTAAGTTCATGCAATGAACACTGAATACCTTTCACAAAAACAAACCCAACATGATAGTGGTCGGTTTCACTCCCACTAACAACCATTAACTTGAATGTCCAGAAATCTTTAAGCTAACAAGCTTGACTGAATAATAATATTAAAAAACAAATTATCATAAATTACCTATATCCATCATTTAAGTTCTTTATTTCAACATGAATATATTTGATTCTCTTTTAGGTGGGTTTACAGCGACTGGATACTTGTTGACATGCAGGCCACAATACCTGTGCGGTGGTTGCCCTGGTCCTGAAGAGTTAGCTGCACTGACTACAAGTTTCCAAGTGGATTCGTTGGTGTGTAGAAATGCTACATGTTGCAATTCTACTGATTGCAATCAACCAACACCAGGTTTGTCTTCAGCTTTTGCAACAAATTAACTTTTAAATTGTTATCCTCCTTTTGATGATGGCGTATACGGTATACTATTAACATTACCTAAAATTCATTTTTTTTAAAACAGAAAACTCAATCAACATTTTGTTGAATTTTTTTATATTAAAAGCTAAAAAAAATAAGTATAACTTGCAGAACGAGACAAATTTTGATGACTGCAGAATAGGATAGGATATTTAGTTTATCCTTGTGAATGGTAATACGTAAGGAGAGTTAACCTACAGGTACTCCTCAGATTACTTTGCGCCCACCGTCTAACATTAATCGTGCCAAACCCTTTTAAATTTCATGTTACCAAGGTGCTAACCATAGGTCCATCTATCAGGTGTATTAACATTTTCATCTATTTCCGATAGCTTGTCCAGGGAACCAAGTCTACTCCACATGTGCTGGGTGTGACCAAACTTGCGCCGATCTTGGCCAACCACCAAAACCATGCACTAAAAATTGCCAGCAAAAGTGCACTTGTCCCAGTGGATTGTACTTGGATGGCTCCATGTGTGTTCATTCAAGTCAATGCCCAGTTTCACCAAGTAAGTTGGCGCTTACTGTTAGTTAACTGACGTTTGCTGGTGCCTTGCCAACAGACATTACCGACCAACTAGCTACTTAAGATACTAATATTTCAAAATCATGAATGGGACAACAGGAAAAATTATTAGAAAAAAAGAAAGAAAAAGAGCCATTGCAGTATGTTGTAAATGTTAGGGACGTTTTCCTAAATTTTAGTAAAACTAAATATTCTAGTGGCTTTGGGTGATGTCCACCAGTGCCTTATCTAAAGGACATAGCAGTCTAGTTTTGGTAAAGGTCCATTGCGCTGCCAATTAGTTTAACATCCTGACAATTCATTTGAATTGCCTAATTGAAACTGCTGTTTGCAACAAGAATAAAATGTAATAAACACTATTTGCTGTGTCTATATCAGAAAGGTAATTCACAATACACCATATGGTTGACATCTCCATTCTTCATCTATTCCAATTAGATTGTCCAGGGAACCAAGTTTACTTCACATGTGCTGGGTGTGACCAAACTTGCGCCGATCTTGGCCAACCACCAAAACCTTGCATTACTGTTTGCCAGTCAAAGTGCACTTGTCCCAATGGATTGTACTTGGATGGCTTCATGTGTGTTAATGCAAGTCAATGCCCAGTTTCACCAAGTAAGTTGGATACTCCTTTTATCCCTGGTAAATGCCATTTTATGACTAACACTTATTGCGTGGCAAATAAAAATTTCATGTTGTAAAATCCTATTTTAAATGTAAGTTATTAATGTTTTGCCGCCGGCTCATGATTGTTCATACATATTTATCCTTTTTTACATTGTTGCATTTTAACTGAATGGTTTACTACGTTTTACTGTTATTTTTCAAGTCTTTTTTAGTCCGACCCATTAGCTTGGTGGGTTTAGTTCGTCGTCTTTCAGTCTATAAGTTGCAGATTTTAAACTAGTCGCCAGCTTTTCAGTTGTGTCCCGTTTTATTTTTGTGTTCGATGTTACATGCCTACTTGTGCTGTCACAAAGTCGCTTATTAGCACATTTTCTAGAAACCTTGTGTACAATTAATCATGATTAAACCTTGTGTATTCATTCAAACTTTTAAGCCGATATATTTTTCTCTAAAAAATCTGCTAGACGTGCTACTGTGGGCTAATCCTACAAATAATCTACATTCCCCCTAATGGTTAGCACTAAAATGATCTAATCTTCACAAGTCCAAGTCTACAAATTTGGGAATTGAAACCAGTCACTTATTTAGTTTAAAGTTAGTTGTGACTTGTCAGTATGTCCCTTAGCAGAAAATGCCTTCTCATTGGATTCATGAGTTAAACTAAAATATACCAATGTGAGTCATAAAAAACAGATGCAATATTTTTAGTAACTCTATTGCGGGTGCGAGTTATTTCGATAAATTTCTCTGTAATAAAGCCGTCTGCATTTTCCCATTCACGTGAATACAACATAAACTTTGTGTTCAGGTCCATCGTTAAACATAACCTGCCCCGATGTTGGGAATACTATGTGTGCAAGTAAATTAAGGTCGGGTTATGTTTGTGAATTTATCCGATGGAGAATTGACCTGAACCAGTGGCTGCAGAAGTTTGAATTGTGGAGGTGACTAATTTTTCCACAGTATTTTTATCCCTTTGAAGTTTAAGCCGGGTTCACACACGCACTTGCAAGTTGGCAGTCCAGGGTATAATAAACAAACCACCTGTGCCCTACATTGTTAGCGTGTTAGTGGACCAGGCCCTTATCAAATTTGGACAGAAGAGAAATTATCGTTTGTATCCTGACACCTGGGGCTCTACATTAAAAAATTTTTGCACGGTTATTTTTAAAAAAATATTAAAAATCCATGGATTTATAATTTTAACTGTCAGAATACTTGTACCCACGGTTAAGTTTCTCTTAATGGTACAATCATTGCTTACATATCATTGTTTATCCAATGATCCAATTGAAACCACTAAATTTGAGCCACATCTGTAAAGTTGTTGGTTTCTGTCAGCCTGGACAATGGTCCATTTAATGCACTTTCCAGCCTCATTATATTTTAGACATGGATTAAGGGTGTGTAATGCAGAATATTATTTTTACCAACAATGATAGCTCGCCCACAGCACCTGTTTGAATGGTATTCTGTGTATCATGGTTACTACTCTGGCACAATTGCTATTTTTATTTGCAGGACTCAAAATGGACAATATGGTGCTCTAGCGATTCCACCTTGTGTAGATTTCATGATTCAGTGTGAAAATGCCGGTCAGATGAGAAATTTCTATGGTGATTTCTACAAATGCCACATTCCTTACTGCCTGGATGGCTTATGTGAGTTTTTACGATTGGATTAGGGATAAGCATGGTTAGCCTAACCTATTCTGTAGATTGGAGGACTAGATGTGTTATTGCTATTCTCCCTTGACTGAAAATCCACATACAATATTGTTATTCATCAGATTAATCCTGCAGATGAAAATTATGTTTTGTATACAATGGGGATATTGCCACATTGAAGTTCAACCCATATGTTAATGGATTCGTTCAATGACTGATAAACGTCTTGTCCAAAAACAAAAACCACAATTTAGTCCGACCACTTTTTAGCTAATAGTCCAATGTGATTTGTGCATGACCCAACCAACTTAATATTAGTTTCTGGGTGAAAGGGAGCAGCATTTGTTCCTAGAAACAAAAAAATCATTTGGTAAAAGGGTCGGCAGTCTGTTGGCAGCTGAAATGTGGTTGGATTAAAACCAGCTATTGGTTACGGTTAAATCACTGACAAACTGTGTTCTTCCGATGATGGACATGAGGTAATCTGACAGATACCAGTGTTATAATAACACATGCGTTTTTGTCATCTCTGCAAATAATTATCCTATTTTAATCTTAATTTAGCGAAAAAAACAGATCTTGGAGGTATGTAGTAAACATTTGAATAAACAAATTATTCAAACAGATAAAACTGGGCCAGGAATACAAATTTGGAGAACTCATCAGAAATCATGGAAGGATCTGTTCTCAGTGTGGTCTGCCAGTCAAACCGTGATTACAAATTAGCGCTTTGGCTGACCCTTAAATGACATGTCACATTGTTGATGTTGAGTTTTTTTACTAAACCGTATAATTCCTAACATCAGAATACCACAGTTTTGTAACCCATATTGTAGTCGCATAGTATGAATAAATATACCTAATGCATACCTGAGTAACATTTACCAGAAGCTAGCTAGACACAGTAGGTTCGGAAAAATACTCTTGTTTTACGCCGCTGATGGTGAAACTGATGGTCGTTTTCAATCAGTCAGTCGTTCCCATTTAACCAATGAGTTTATACGATGCCAGCTGTGTGCTTACCAATATAGGATATCAATGTTTTATCGCTGTAATTGGGAAGAAATGGGCTAGTCAATATTTGGGCAATCGCTTGATTACCCTGCGATTACATATGGGAGCGTTATTACACAGATAACTGTCAGATTTTTTCGCACCCACTACCGAGTTAATAGAACAAGGATATAGGATAGGATATTCATGTTTATCCCCGTGAATGGGAAAACCTAGGAGGTTATCACACGGGCAATCGTCAGATCACCTCGCGCCCATCGTCGGGTTACCGGAGCTATTGCAGTGTGTTGTATCTGATAGACACGTTCCTTTAATTTGGTAGAACCCATTAATCCGCTGGGTTCAGGCAATGTCCGTAAAGTGCCTTGCCCAAGGACACAACCGACTAGCTAGCGACCAGTTTCGCACCTGCAACCTTTCGATTGAAAGGCGACGCACTTAACCGCTAGACCACCGGGCCGGACAAACAATTGCAGTGCATTGTGAAAAATTGAGACTGCCTTTAGTTAAGTAGAACCTATTAATCCACTGAGTTCATTTGATATCCACTAAGTGCCTTGACCAAAGACAAAACTAAGCTTCCAACCAGTTTGGAACCTGTAACCCTTCAGTTAGGATAAAAAAGGTTACTCATGTTTTCTTCCATGAATGGAAAAATAATAGAAGAGGTTAAACACACAGGCAATTGTCAGATTACCTCCCGACCACCGTCCTGGTACCGAAGATATTGCAGTGTGTTGTTTCGATTCACACGTTCCTTTAATTTAGTAGTACCCTATTATTCGATAGGTTCAGGCAATGTCTGTTATGTGCCTTTCCCAAGGACAAGCCGACTAGCTAGGCACCAGTTTTCGATCAACCATTTGGCTCAAAGATATAGCACTAACCCACCGCGGTATTGGTAGAGCAAAGACGACATACTAACGTACCAAGCTCTACAGTTAGACTTGTTAGGCAGTTATCAGACTCCTAAAACAAAAGGTTTGCTATTATGTTGATTGGTTTAAAATGTGGGCCAGCGTTGTCCAAACAGTCTATAAACAATATTATTTGCAGAAACTTTCCGGGACCAGGTCTCAGGATCCGCTGCCGTATATATCTAGTACATAAATCTCGGTTCCGGATATTTATAACAACAAATGAACTAAACTATATCACGTATTTAGTGGAGTTCTCATAACGAACACGATTGGTAAGATGGTTTTGCTAACCAAATGATGTTTTATAAAAACCCAGACAAATTATTACCCAACGCAAAGGAGTCATCATTTGAAAGACCGGTACAGTTCTAGGTAAAAAGTTGTCGCATTATGCCATGCCAAAGTTTTAGATGTGCTTAAAAATTAGAGCGAGAGATTAAAAGAAGAACGCAACATGATGCTTTGTCAAGTTTGGATATAAAAAAAACTATTACCTTTTTCGTTCGTTCTCTCACAAACTACACAGAAAGACGCCATTATTTTAACTTCTGCTGTGCGGAGTACTGCAAGTAAAAAGTGTGACCATTTTCAACACCTTTCAAACGAAAAAGCTGTGATTCTTTTCGATTGAAATCCTCACTATTAAGGTAAACACTTTGTTTGTATATTTTTCCTTTAATTAGGCATATATAAATTAATTATGTTTAGGTCTAATAAAGTTAAGATCCCGGACGGACAAGGTAAAAGTTATCAACTTATAAGGTAAAAAGTTATCAAAAAGGTTAATGATCGAGAAGGTGGTGGCAATAACATATGTTTAACATTTTTGTTAACTTAGGGAATTTATCAGGGCCAAGCTTACCACAGTAAAAGACAGTCTTTCCCAAATGGTCAAATTACCCATGAGCCATAATGCTAGATTTTTCATACTATTTCTAGCAGCTTATCAAGACCTCAAGTTAAGATGTAATACTGTAAGGTTAAGCATCAGCACTAGTAAGATTAAGCAAGAGCACTGGCAACTTATTTTAAATTACAACTATAGCGCGGTATTAAAATTTCTTTTCTGTAACAGCAAGTTTTTCAATTAGGTTTAGTCCAACGGTTTGTGTGATCTCTTCATTCAATGCATTTTTGTGCACTGTACATTTGCCTTTATTTTGATGAATATGTCTATTAGTACAAATTATCCATTTTCTGTAGATACATATGCCATGCTGTTTTGTATGGTCAAAAATGTAGCCCATAACGGGAGTTATCCTTTTTATTTTAATCTACTTAGATTTATAATATGGCTTACTATTGTATTCATTTCAATAGTAAATATTTTTGTTAATTATTATATATAATTCGTTCTTTAATATTCATATTTTAATTATTATATATATTCGTATAAACTTTTAGTAGATTTATTAAAAAGTAACTTCTGCTTAATTAAAAACTTTCTTTTTATTGTTTCAGCCAATCAGGTTCTTGGAATGGAGATGGAAACCTCATTTGCTATCTGCAAATGTGAGAAGTAAAACTGAATCTTTCACCCCAAATGGCACAAATCAAATTTTATTTCTTTTGTTCTCATGATAATTGGCAAAATTCAACATTCCTTTGATTTGTGTTGTCTGCAGTGTTCGATTCATTTTTGCTTCAAGTGACTCTTGTATTTCTGCCAATGGAGTCACTGAAAAAATAATGTGTTGCTGAAGTCTATCGAGTAGCTTAGACAGCAAGTTTTAGCTGTGACAGTGTAGAGTATCAGTTGACGTATGTTGTGTAAGGTTTATACACAAAACACAGGGTTTAATTCATACAGAAAAAGTTGCCTAGATGGTTCATTTGTATCTGCCGAACCTTGTCAGCTTCAGTTTTTCGTTTTGGTTTAATTATCTTAAAAACTACGAAAAATTCCTGTCATGTTAAATAATGTGTGTTTAGTGTTTTTTACCGTGATTAAGCTGAGAGGCAATTGTATTTAGTTTACCTGCTATGCAGGTAGTAAGCCTTAAAAGTCTAGTTCAAAGTCTTATAATGCATTTCTACACGGGCGGAAACTACATGGTTTGTTTGAATTTTATTCCTTTTATTATGTGTGTGTTATCTCCTGGAAATAATTAGTTTTTCTTCAGGAATTGGATATTTATCTATCAGTCCCAGTAGAACATGGAAGCTTCAAGTCAAGAGGTTGAAGAAAATGCTCAGTCAGAAGATTTACCGGTACTAACCTACTCATACATAATAGTTGCATAATGTATGTTAGGTTTTTTTTGTTCATTCTCTGGATTGGTTAAATATATATAAGGTTGTAGAAGCATGGTCATTTGGCAGAATCAGGATATTTCACAGGAGCAATTAAAGTGTGTTGTAAAAGTGTAAGGTTATGCTGTAAAAGTAATAAAGATGTTTGGTAAACGTAGTGCTTTAACTTTCTTCAACCCATAAAGACATTAACTATTTTTTCAAGCTTTGACACTTTGTTCAATTTCACAGGACTTGAAATCCGGGGTCCAATTGGAAGCAGTTGGCAAGGAAGCTCATCTTAATGAAGAGGCTGTTTCTCCTTTAAATGGGGAAAGTGTGAATTCGGAAGAGGGGAACGGTCAATCAGTAAAAGATCCAATAATTCCTGATGTGGAATTTAAAGAGGAGAAACAGTCAATATCTCCAATCTCTCCAACACCAAGTGATTCAAAAAAGGAAAATGAAACAGTGGAAAATAAAAGCGATGAGATGTTAAATGAAAATGATGATATTTCTTCTATGAATTCCATAGAAGAAAATAATACAGAAGCTAAGAGTGTCCAAGAAGACATTATGTCAAAAAATAGCATGACTCAAGAAACATCACTTGACCATAATGAGGATTCAGAAGTATTAAACCAAACAGATGAAGATGGGGAAAAAGTCGAATTTGGAAGTTCACCTGATGTTGGCGAAACCAAAGATAGCGATCATATATCTGGGGTAGGAGAGGAAAAAGCAAGAGGTGAAATTGCATCGCCAATAGTTGAGAACAATGCAACAGAAGATCAAATGTCCAATGAAGAAGACGGAGAAGTGAAAGATGTGGTAGACGATAGCACTTCCACATTTGAAGCAGTTCAAAGCAAAAACAATGCAAATGAAATTGAAAATCTTCAGGAAGTTATAAAAGTTGATACAAGTCCATCTAAAAATCATGAAATTCAGCCAGAAAATGATTTAAATCGATCAGAAAGTCAATCTGAAATTGATGCAATTCAACATGATAAAAACTTAAGTTTGCCTGAAAAACAAAATATCCAGACAGAGGGTGATGGAAATCAACACAAAGATTCCAACAAGCCAGAGACAATAGGAGAGCCTGATCTTATTGATGTGAAAACTGGAGATGAATCAGATGGTGAAATTGGTATGTTTGGTATTAGGTGGTAGAAATTATCCTTAGAAAATTCATTTACAATATCACCTCCAACTTTAAAATCAGTTTACCATTTAAGTATATAGGTATTTATTACACAAACTGTTTAACTGAAAAGGCATAGGCATAGTGGCTATATCTCGAGGTGTAGTGGATACCTTTCCAGGGCTAAAAATCCGACGCACGCCGTGCAAGTAAGAATTTACTTTCCCATATAAAAAACTAATTAACGTTTACCGCAACTGTTTTCTATTTAACTGGAGTATAACCTTTTTATTATACACATGACACGTCCAAGTGCTGGAGTCTATAAAACTTACAGCATGTAAGTTGTTATAATACCAGGTTTAAATAGTTGTTACGTCATAAAAACCACAGTGGCGAGCCATGTTAACTCCCGTTACTTGTCTGATGATTTACTCGCGTTACTCCCGTGAGCTTCAACACATGAGTGAATTCTTACTCGACCGAAATTTTTTTTTTTTGGCCCTGCTTCAGAATTTTTGGCCCTGCTTAAGTGCTTTCTGTGTTACATATATGGAGTTCCTATTCATGCAATAATATTCGGTATTTCACCCAGTTGATTCGGATGAAGATGAGAATAAGGAGGATGAGAGGGCTCCTGTAGAGATGCCGACTGTGGATTACGGACTTGATGATGTTAGACCTGAAGTAGAGCAACTCGATTATGACGAAGACGTTGATGATGTGGGTGAAATTGGGGAAACCCCACAAGCCCCTATTGAGGTAATACTGAACAAAATATCGCAAGTTAAAAAATGTGTGGAAATGATTCTTTGAAATAAAATTGTTTTTAATTCTCTCGATCTATTTGTAAATTTTTTTATGTGGTTTATTTAATTTTTTACAGTTAAGTCAAATCTTTACACAAGAAAAATATTTTTTATTTTTACAATTTCTCTCTTTTTAAGGTTGAGAAAAAGAAACCAGCTGAAGAAATGTCAGATGGTGAGGTAGGTGTATGGATTTTGTAAAGTTTGTTGGGAAATTAAATAAAAAGCTCTTTAAATATAAAAGTAAAATGCACAATTTAGGCCATTGCACTGGATAAGAGTAAATCTATATTTAAACAGAAAGTTATTTGAAGGTAGAATATTTGGGTTTTGTTTTATTTACAATTTATAGTGTTATTGTAATAAGAACAATTGTTAAAAATACACTCTTATATTTAGATTGATTCAAGTGATGGAGAAATTAAAAGCGACAATGAAGAAAAGGGGATGGTGAGTTTGTGTGCAATAATGGCTGATATCATACGCTCTATAAAGCCCTGTAGATATTGCAAGTTGCAACATATATGCTCAAATTCTAATATACCCAAACTTCATATACACATGTTGAAGATAAGTTCACACCCAGTTTATAATGAGTTCTGTACATGGCCTGTGCATGCTGGTTAGAGCAATTGTTAGGTTAGCCGTTATCTTTCAATCATTACAACCTGATACAAATCTTTAAAGAGTGTAATGGTTTCGGATAGCCCTTATACATGTTTAACTCTGTGGAAGCATAATTTCTTCACTAAATATACAATTGATTCTCCTGTTGCAGCCGAAGAAATTGCCAGGATTTTGTCCCGATGACTTTGAAGACGGTGAAATGGTGGATCCAATGGGTAATTCCCTATGTTTCATATATAATGGTAGAACTTTTGCCCATATTGACCATTCCATAATTTGTGGAAAAATTGTGAAGAATAAATTCATAGAATTTCCTTCCAAAATTCAATGTTGTTTCCTATTACGGCAATGATGATGTTTTTGTTTTTTTATAAAGTTGTAAGAATAACAATATTCCACAGAGGGACCTGCAGTTCCGCGGGAAATTTGCAGATTTTTTGAAAAAGGAAATTGTACGTGGGGAGACCGGTGTCGCTTCATTCACCCTGGAATCAATGACAAAGGTAATGTAGCGGCTGTAAGTTGTACAATATTATATCTATGCTATTGTAGTGGATGCGTTCTGTACTGCCACTGTATGCTGTATGTATTTTATTTTTTATAATATACATTTTTTTGGTATGAAAATATTTTTTGACCGTTAGTACCGTTATATTATACAGAAATTTAAGTGTGGTGTTACAATATTTATTTTGCTGTGATTAAAGTTAATCACCGTATACTGCAAGCAACCTCGCAATAACCCATTGAGAATTAGTGTATTGTCAAACGCGGGATAGTCCATGCACGGATCATGAAGCGTGGGACAGGATAGAATGAATACAAATGAGTATTCTCAGCTTACTGGTCTATGCCTGCTTCAAGGCAACAGAATTGTATTACTGATGTTTGTAGACGGATGAAACTATAGATAGCGGTCATATACCCGGGGTAGGAGATATGGGAATAGCAAAAGGAGAAATAACATTGCAAATTGTTGAGAACACTAGAATTGGCTTACTGATGTTTGTAGATGGATCAAGTCGAGTGTTTATAACCTCCATCACCCACAGGAAGCTACAACCTGTTTGCAGAGAGAAACCCGCTCCCACCCTCCCCTCCTCGCGGACCCCCACCGTTTGACCCTCGGGTGAGACCCTTTACCCTCATTACTATCCTGTGGTTAAAATTAGTGTAAAATTTCCAGATAAATTTTTATCAATATTTATAATTTGCGCACCAACGTAGGCACCTGGACCAATGCATCCGCATGAGATGATGCATCATCCAAGGATGGAAACTGCTTGGGAGAGAGGACTCCGGCACGCCAAAGAGGTACGTGGAAGCTGAGTTTCAATTAGGGTAATAAAACCATTACGTTTAACTCTGTTTTAAAAGTCTCGCAGCCCAAGCGATTTTTGTGGAATTACATGGTTTTTTACTGATTTCTCCCTAAAGTTCTCCTGAATATGTATACCAAAAAATGATCATGTTACAACACCATTTGCATTTCCCGTCATTCAGAGCATAAGGTTTCTATCCAGGTCCCTGGGCAAGACAGTTAGTGAGTTTGTTTTAGTCCAGCAGGTGAAAATGGCTCATTAATATTGTAATAAACACTTGAACAAGTTGATCCGACAATTTGGCTGTGGGTGGAAGATCTTCTGATCAGTACTGCTCATCTAAATGCCAATGAACAATTTACTTTGTGACAGTGATACCCACATACCTCCTATATTCCTATCTACCTCTAAGAATTCACTTGGGTGTTCCCATTTTTATTGCTTCATTGATATAAACAGAGGCTGTAACTTGCATTCTTTCCAGTACTATAGCTTAGAATTTGTTTCAGTTTTTATCCACTAGGTTGAGACAATGTTCACTAAGTGACTACAAAAACTAACTTTCATCTAAATTTTACACCCCTAAAATAATCAACCTCACGTAATCTGACTCCTTCTCCATTTTCCTCACAGATGAGGAGGCGAGCAATGCAGCGAAAAGTCCAGGAGCCGGACTTCATGAGGAAGAGGGAGATAATTTCGCTCAACGAATCCCTCAACGTGGATCGAGATTTGGATTATATTGTGCAGAAACCACTGGTGGATGATATGAGGTATGGGGGCCTCACTGTCGCGTAGTTGCGCGTAATATTTGCGGGATAGATAATCGATTGCTGGTGTCACTGATGTATGTGTTTTGCCTGGATTACTAAAGTGCATCATTCCGTTAAATTGTTCATTTTGGTGTGGTTCTGGTGTATGCATGGTTTTGTTTGTTTTGTTTTGCAGTTCATATCTTAATTTACTGGAAGTTGCCTATATCAAGTGAATTCAAAAGGATCAATCAAAAATCGCAGTTTATTTTAATCTAAATGAAACAGCTCAGACATTCCGTCTGTGGGCACTGGGTAATATGATGATCACCTGTAGGTCACTTGCTCTTTCATAGGAGAAAAATAAGTAGTGTCTCATCCATCCTTTTTAGATAACCCTGAAATTTTACTAGACATTTATTTCTGATTAAAAGCAATAAAAGCCATTAAAATAAAAATACACGCATGGTGGAAAAAGTTTCGGCAGAAAAAATGTTGCCATCATCCCTGCAATTTAAAAATAATCACAATGCATCTTTATACAGTTATATTAGCTGTTTTTGTTTTTAATCAAAATTAACGAGTCACATGCATTGTGTGTTCCTACATATATTTCTTAACGACAAAAATTGACTCAAAAATTTGCAGAGGCTTCACGCCATTTAACGCATATGATGACGATGATCGTTACGCTATTCCACCACCGGAAGAACTAAAGAGGTTGAAGAGATTCGACTCAAAGTCACACGACGATCGCTCACCACCAAGACGGGTTAGTAATAATGCTGATTAAATGGTAAACCATTTATTGGGTTAAGTACATTTTACTGGAACAAGTCCCTGTAAAGTAAAAAACGGAACATTGAGAGTACTTCTACTTCAAATAATATAATGGTTGAGAGTGTAAAAACTAACTAGCATAACTAACTTTGGTCATAATGAATTCCCTCACCCCTGCAACACTTTTATAAGAAAACATAAAAACTCTAAAGCTGGCTGTCAGAATTTTTATCAAGAATACTTAATCTCCCAGTGCATAGCATGAAAACAATGTAGTTTGTCACATATTGTTACACCATTGTTGAAAAACCTCTTGTCGGAAGCTCTGGTATATATATGGGTGAGGTTACTTAGCTTCACTCTTGGGTGGTATTGTCATTGACATTCGTTCCAACCACAGCCTGGTGAAGGACACCGCAGACCTGACTCCCCACCTCCAAGAGGAAGGGATTTACCTCCTCCTGGCCACCCCATCCACAGAGATATGCATCGGGGCATGGATCGGAGGTAATGTGATTGTGGAGCAGTTGTATTTGTACTTTTTTAAAGCTATTTCGTCTCACTGTAGAGGTCAGACATATAACAAGAATACGGTTAATTTCAAAAACAACATGCCTCGTAATCATTTAAAACAAATTTAAATTAACAATAGTTAAAAAAACAGCATTGATTAAGTTCAGTGAAGTGTACATTCAGACATAGGCTTGTACATGTAGCGATTTTCAGCAGACACACTATGTAATATTATGCACTCATATGCTCAATTTCCTTTAATAAGGCATTTTGGCTCAATAACTTAACCCACTAATTTCACCCCCCAGAAGCCCCCCTCGGCACATGGGTCCTCACCCACACGATCGCCCTCCAATGTTCCCACGTGACCGACCCCCGCCCCATGATTTACCGCCGCACATGCGTGACCCCGGGTTCAGACCAGAGAGGGGTGGGCCACGAATGGATCGGGATTACAGGGATCGCAGAATGGAAGACATGATGAGGTTGGCATTTTTCATTTTCCCACTTTATTGATGCGTTAATATGCGAGATATTCCTGAGTCAAAACTTATTTTTCCTGAGCGAGATATTCCTGAGTCAAAAGATATTTCTTAGTCAAGACTTACAAAAGTAACCAGATATTTAAAACCCGAGTCAAAACTTGCATTGCAGCATCTTACAACTGGAGCGATGAATTTATTAATTTTTAACTGGTTAACACCCGTGTTATCAGTTAATCACAATCACAATTTGTTATCAGTTAATCACGATAAAATTAAATTAATGATTAATTTGGTTTGTGTTCATACCATAAAAAAGCAAGCAGTTAAAATGTGAAATTTTTTTACTTTGTTGGTATTAAATACAAAGCTACATGTAATAATGAGTCATGTTGTGCACCTATGGCAAAAGAACATACATGCATTAGCCATTAAGTAATATCACTCCACTGAGCAAAGGCCGAATGGACAGAAAAATGATGGATGATTATCACTCTAATTTTATATTAAAGTCTTTGTTGATCAACTTGCCTTTTAGGCCCAACATTCCTGTCACTGGTGTTACTTCGAACCTATCTTTACTAATATAACAAAAGTCTTTTTTTACCTAGGGAGCGAGATAGAATGGACCAACGAAGAATGATGGACGACAGAAGACTCTCACCAGGTCAACAAAGGTAAACGAGATCAATTCTATCATTTATGTCACTCAGTTCGTTTCCCTTCCCCACCCCCATGCTAAACGGCAGTACCAACCAATCAAGCTGCTCATGTTTCATTTTAAATCAACAGGCGGGAAGTGGAGAGTCATGTCGTACCTGTAGTGCCACCTGGTGGGCCCGGGAATCAGTACCACAAGTCACCTCATCCACCAATAGGTTGGTTGTGCTCTTCTCTCTTTGATGTAGTTTAGAGCTACGATTTGTGTTTGTTATGTGGCAATTTTGCAGATGAATCATTGACAAAATGTGCATTTATTCATGTACTGTGTTGTTATTTTTATTAAAGTTTTAAAATTTTAGAAAGTGATTTTTGGAATAATATGTGTATATTAATTTTTCGGGTACAAAAAATTGTAAAAAAAACGGTGGAATGAACTGTGCTTAAGCTGTTTTACATCAAATATCATGTTTGATAATAGCTAAACTGCTGAAGATAACATTTCGATTTAATGGAGATTTTTGTGAAAATTTTTAATATTGCAAAAAGAAAAATCAGAAACAGCAAATATATTTAACTCAATGTTCCATAAAAATCTTATATTCCATAAAAACAATTTCGCAACTTTTTACTTTAAAAGTCTAAAAAGACAACTGTTAAATTGACATTTCAATTTAATTGCAAAACTCCAGCGGGTGGTTCGTCTGGCGCTCCACGCACAGATAACTGGAGCGACCCATGGGCACGAGGTCGTCAGAAGAAGGTGAGAGGTCGGAGTTTATCTGGGTCCTCCTCCTCAAGTTCTGGATCATCCTCCAGGTATCAGTGAACAAAATTATCTTTGAATTGGAACAAAAGTTTGTGATAGTGAAAGGGTGTTAAATCTCGAGACTAACTTGGTCAAAGGTGTATCTGGAATATTTTAAATTAAGGGGATGTATCCAAAGATTTTTTTAATGCGTATGGTTTTTTTGTGTTTTGAATTATAGCATTATTTAATCAAAACTGGGCATTGTAGTAAAATAATGGGTTGAGTAATAAATTTATTACAAGTCTCCAGCATGCACTACACACTGCTACAGTAACCTGACTGTACGTACGAGATATTATGTATTAACACTCTCTGATTGACTCACCCACAAGGGTTCACCTGAGTATATCATCCTATTTCGTTTCTCAAAACTTTTTTTGATTTTTACAGATCGTCATCAAATTCTTCGTATTCAAGTCGATCTTCTTCGAGATCTTTTTCCAGGTGATTTAAGTTTTGTTTAGGTGGACTTCATAGCTTTAAGCCAAATTCTTAAAAATTATTCATAACGTAAAAAGGTTAGGCTGGACTGGACCATATGGGTCTTCACCGGTATTCCTATCACCCTACACCCAATATTACTTCAATCCGATGATAAACAACCTCACAACCTTGTTCCCACAGTTCTTTCAGCAGTTCAGGGTCTGATCGTTCTCCTTCCCCCAAGAAATCTACAAAGAAAGTTCTGAAGAAGAAAGGCAAAGCAAAAGAAGGTAGTGGTGACGGTTTCCTATTCATTTTACATACTGGTTTACCACCAACTTTAAGCTGACATTGTAAAACGCTACCATATGCGCTATATCACCCTTGATTTTTAAAAAGTTATTTGTGCACAGAAATAACAGCGATAATGTAAAGATGTCTTTTAATTCGTCTATTTTCACTTTTTGTCTATTTTTAAACAAATGAATCGTAAATGAAAGATTTATCACTTCATTTGGAGTTTGGAGGGTCACAAATGCTTGTTGCCCACTTGGTTATTGGTGTAAAATTAGAAGGATCTTTATCATGTACAACCTACCCATTCGTATAAGAAAATAATCTAATGAGAAACACCTGTTTTTCAACACCCCCCATCCTTAACCTGGGGTTATACTAGAGTACCCTACTCTAAACAAAGTTAAACCCCATCTGCTTTAATTCATGGCAGCAACCAACGGCAAATCAACAAAAACCCCAAAACCAGTCTCCATGAAGTTGGTTCCGCCGCCCAAAAAAGTCGCGGTTAAGTCTGCTCCGTTGGAGGTAAAAGCAAAAGTTCAAAAAGTCACCAAACCGAACACAGCAGTAGCTGCAAAACCGAAGGTTAGAACCGAATATGTTATTATTATTTTAAGTTTTATTTAATTGTTTTGTAAATTAAAAAAAAATAAAGATATTTCTACACTGTGAAACATTGCTACCTATCTTGTTAAAACATTGCTTCCCATTTATTTTACTTGCCGGAACACTAATTCCTCATATAAGTTAACACAGAACGTTGCTAAAAGTCATATCAAAAAGATGTTAGCCAGTAGTGATAACTTTTTGGCAAAACTGGTTAAAATCTAAGCATGCTATATTATACTTGCTCGCGTAATTAGTCCTCAGCGTTTGAAAAAATAGTGGTGAGACCTGTGAAAGATAGCACTGGTAAGAATGGACTGGTATTCTAGTATATTTGTTTTGACCAAATAGTAGATGTTTTTTCCGAACACTGGGTTAGTAATGTAACTTCCAAAGTCTCAATAGTTAACTTGAAATTTCTTTAAAATAAAAATTTATACTTTAATTATAAACCTTTTCCATTATTTTAGAATAACAGTTTATACTTTAATTTTGAACTTTTTCCGTTTTGAAATAAAATCGAAATCTTCAGCCCCCTCCCTCTGCCCCACAACTCGCTCCGGTGGACCGGGGTCGACCAGCCAAGAAAACCGCCCCCAAAAAAACAAAACCGAAGAAAAAGTAAGTTCCTTAAACTAAAAAAGCATATTTTTTATAGCGGTTATAAAAATAAGACTGAATATTAATAAGCAAAGAAACTAAAAAAATGCTTAGAACACTTCAAGTAAATAAAACAAACTTTAAAACAGAAAACATATTGGGTAAAAACACCTAATAAATGTTGTTTAATTAAAAGTGAAATACATTAACATTCTGACATTGCTCAAAATAAAATTTTTTTGGACAACTATCTTACCATACCTTGCATGATGCACCTGAAGCACCAACCAACCAATTTGTGCAACACAGGAAAACTGACACTTCAAGCAGCAGTGAGTTCTCCCACTCCGACAGCTCTGCTTCGAGGTCAAGGTCAAAGGGCAAGGGGTCGTCCGACAGCGAATCAGGAGCAGTTCATCTGGTCAGTGGATCTTGATTTTCCATCCCTGTTACTGATTAAAAATCCTGTTTTATACTAACTTAAATAACCAGCATACTTTAACTTGGCAGTTTAGCAATATGGATGCTGATGCATTAGCGCATAATCGATTTTTGCACCCCTTAAACACCTAAAAATTCTTCTTAATATTATACATTTATTTATACAATATGGCATCTTGCAATAAATTAACATGACGATGTAACACACTTTGATAACAAGTGGAAAATCAACATGGAGAAACTATGGAATTACAGAAAATACTTTACAATTACAAATGCAGTCTTATACGAAATTGTATATTCCACTGTTTATTTTTAACCAAGGCGACTAGTTATAACTTACCAAATAAACAATAAGCTAAGCTTTCCCAATAAAATATTATGTTCCAACATCAATTAAAACCTCTAGGATCTGGAAGTTCATCATCTGATCTATCCTCATCATCAGATGAAGACAAACCAAAGAAGACTAAAGTGGCGAAAGTCGTTAAAGGTAAACAAGTTGTTAAATCTGGCCTCTGGTGAGACTTGCACTTCTGACTTGGCATTAAAGACCCACACTCTGACCATTGGTGCAACCAGTTTTCTGGTTACATTAAAAGATTTATTTCAATATCATATAATTTATGATTGCATTACATTAGCATTTACAGGTTCATGGTATTAATCTAAATAAAGAAGTGTGCTAATAAATATGTGGTAACTAAACATAGCAACAACAAAAATAACCTGAAAAAAAGGATAAAATTATAAAACCAACAAAATACTTTCCATGTTAAGATGCTCAAAGTTTATTCTCTATTTATTAAAACATCGAATTATGTAATATTACAAAACATTTCAATAATAATATGTGCTTTGTTTTCTTTGTACCAATCAACACACAAGCCTTATGCAATAGAATACCCTAAACTTTTGGTTAGCCACTTGTTCAATACTTATTTTAGCGTTAACTTTATATGTGTCCTGATTTGAAACACACTTATTGTAAGTATGCTCACGATTTGTCTCAATAATTACAGTAAAAGCAGCCAATGCAAAGGCCTCCAAGCAAGCAGCTCCTTCGAAAGTTGCCGTTCCCTCGAAAGGAAAGAAAGACGTCAAAATGACGATTATCAACAAGGTTTGAATCTTTAAGTCAATGTTGTATTTGATATATTTGTAATAAATTTGTAGGGGTTACTCGATCACTTAAAAATGTTGTGTCAAATACCCAACGCGCTGCAATAGGTGACTGTGAGAACAGTTTATTCTAAACGTTTTTTTTCATTTTTTATAAGGTCCTTTGTCACCCACACAGGCTTTAAAATAAACTTCCCATCCTATACATTATACTCATGCCCACATACCATGCATGTAGTGACTGATATATGTTCTAATAAACCAACTAATAATGCCTTAAGGACTACATCTTCTACCTTTCCCCATGGACTGTTGGTCGATATAATAATTTTTATTTCCAGCCGCAGCAGCAAACAGCAAAAGGTGGTGGAGTCGAAAGCAGGTTGGATTTTGTGTGTTTTGGTATAAATGTAATTTTAACATGTGTAATACAGTGGGGTGTTCTTAAAAGCAGGTCTAGATATACACAACACATTGCTGTAAATGCTTGCTATGGAATTAGACCTGAAATCCTCTGTGATATTTATACTATAGTATGTGTAGTATTCCTACACTAAGTGTATTTTATAAAATGAGCATTTTTTGTCGTTGAGATAGATTTCATGTTATTTACAAATTTATGTTAATGTACAAAAGTGTGTCGCTTGTATTACCACATTAGTGGTGGTGCGGATGACATACTAGAATGGTCGCTCAGGGTCACAATGGCTCAAGTCGACAGTATATGTATAGACAAATTGCAATACACAACTTTAATATTGGTCTGTCTAACATGTAAAAAAGCAAACACCCAAGTCTTTACTTGTTATTAAATTTAAACTCGGCCACAGAAAACGTAGCGCGGCTGCCATGAGCACAAAACCTGCAGCCAAGAAGTCGTCGGTTATCGCCAACCGTAGAGTGGAGTTGCTGGAACAACTGAAGGTGGTGGAAAACGCAATTTTGAAGAAGAGAGCAAAATTAACATAACTTACTATACTTCAGCGCTGGTTACTTCATGTGGTTGTAATCTAGACTTGGGTAATGCTCAAAGGATAATACAAATACTGCATTGTATAATTTTGCAGTGTGTATGTATAGAAATAAATTTGGAAAAATCGAAAACCTTGTGATACCTTCAGCAGCTTTATAAGAACAGTCCTCAGTTAAGAGTAGGAATAAGACTGGTGTGGTTTAATATGAGCAATCGTCAGATTACCCCCACAAACAGTTAATGGAGCTATTGCAATATGTTTGTTGTATATGATTAAAACGTGGAAGTAGTTTACTGCCAAGTTCCTCTATTAACAAAACAAATGACCAGATAGCTACCAGTCTTTTGGCCTAAACGCAAAGAAGTTTTAAGTAACCTACTAAACTAGTCAGCTTGACTAACACAAATGCAAATTTTAGATTTCCTATTTATTTCAAACAAGTTTAACACAACTGCCAATAAATATAGAAGTTTTTATTTAGTAATTGAACTCATACCAGGAAAGTATGCCACAAAGTTTCTAACAATGCTTGAATTTAAACAAAAGAATGAGTAGTTTTTAACCGACTTTAACGATCCCTTCGCTTGGGAAAGTGTACTCTGGGACTTCGAGGTTGAGCGGGGCCGGGCCCTTTCGGATTCTGCCCGATGCGTCGTAGTGGGAGCCGTGGCACGGACAGTAGTAGCCCCCGAAATCTCCAGAGTCCGCGATTGGAACACAGCCAAGGTGAGTGCAGATACCGATCACGATGAGGAACTCCGATTTCTGGACCCGCACGTTGTCGTGCTCTGGATCACGAAGCTCGGCGAGGTTCACAGCCTCCTCGGTGGCAATTTCATCCGCTGTTCGATGTCTGTAATTCCGCAAGGTGGTTGGGAATGGATGTTATAATTTATCATTAGTTTAAAGGTTGTAAGTGGAAATACTACGTAACCAGCAGACTTTTCTTGAAACCAGTGGAATGATGGGTTATTGGGGAAACAAAAACCATTGCAAAATCTTCTGAAGTAAGATTACTGACTGCCCAGTCGGGTTTCTAGAGCTTGTATGTGGTAATTACGATTGAAATATTAGTTATTTTAACGCCGCATGTTTGCCAAAACTAAGAGATTTATGGTGGGTGTCAACCTAACAACCTTGATAAACGGTTAGAAAAAACCTTGTATTCTCACCTGATAAACAGGGGTTTTCCTCTCCATTTGAATGTGACACTCTTGCCTTCTGGAACATCAGCCAAAGCAACTTCGATGGAAGCTAACGCCAACACGTCGGCCGATGCGCTCATCGATTTGAGAAACAATTCAACGGTCGATTTTGCGACGTAAACTCCACCTATCCATGCTCCAGCTGCACAAAATGGAGGTTACTCATTTTATCAAAAACTAAAATCCATATTTTCAAGTATTGGTTGATAGGGAAGCAACTATCTGAATTAGTTCATATTGTACAGTTATTGGAAAATCAATAATTTAAAAAAATTAAAGGATAGAAAATCTAAAATTGCTCCTGAATAGCTTTGGAGTGCTAGTTAATTACTAAAGAT
>CH003412.1:2649696-2748696 GCA_000149265.1 Ciona savignyi | reverse complement strand
TAAACATATTATTCGCTCATGCATTAAATAAAGAAAGACATTACAACATGGGATTTTTGTTACAATGGCACGTCTGCACCAGATTGCAGTGTGGTCTTAATATCACTTCAGTTTGGTACAGCTGCTTTAAATAGAATGGATCACGCCATGAGATTAACCACGCAAGAGAGGTCAAGGTGAAGATTATAGCTTAAACCAGGGATGTCCAACCTGCGGCCCGCAAGCCACATTGCGGCCCACCTGAGGTTTTTGTGCGGCCCGCCAGTCATTTTCACTCCAAGTAGTATTTTGCACTTTGAATCTTAGCCTAATTAAAATGTATCAGTCAGCTTTTAGCAGCGCAGTAATAGTAGGCTATAGTATGGAAGCAACAGGAAGATTATATATAGCTATAATGGTTTTTAAATGTTTCTTTATATACCCATTTTTCTTGAAATTTAATAGGTTCTGCGGCCCATTGAATTATTTTAAATGACAATGCGGCCCACTACAATAAACGGTTGGACATCCCTGGCTTAAACCCATCTCTCACTGTTCTCATGTGTGTTATAGTGTGTGAATTTTCTATAAATGTAAACTAAGCACAAAAAATTACCAGATACAAATTTAAATAGCGAAGTAAAATGTTTAAATCAAAGTAAAAGCCAGAATTAACTTAATGACTTCAAGTCTTAATACTTCACTTTCAATTTATATAGCATTTTGTTGTTCTTCTCCTTGTTTATGTTAACATTACATTTACTTAATATTAAAGATACAACTGCTGACCAAAATAAATACTGGGCTCTGCATATGCAAATACATAATTGAACCTGTTATCGCGTAGTTAAAGGTTTTGTTGTCCTTCTTCCTTTGGTCTTCGCGCTCTCTGAACTCACTGACGGAGGTGCTGGAGACGTTGCTCGGCCGATAGTCGTTGAAATCAGGAACAGTGACATCACTATGAGCGTATCTCACTTTTGTTACTCCTGAAACACAAGTTTTGTTGCATCTGTGTATAAAAAATATGTAAGGATCACATAGACATGTTTGTCTCCATAATGAAAAAACACACATTTAGGGTGTTATTTCATGGGAATTGTCTAGGGCTGCGAATTAACGGTTAATTTAAAAAACGGTTAACTGATGTAAAAATAATCGGTTAACCGTTAACCGATTTTCTTTAAACTACCATCAAATCGGCACCGTTTTTGGCAAAAAAAGTTCAGGCAGCCGTAAAGGGCAGCAAAGAAATAACGCGCGTGATTACCGGCATTATCGGGTCTTATTTATGTGTTACTTTATAGTTTTTAAACGTCACCTTAAGACACATAGTATAACTTTGATTGTAATGCGTAATATTGAGTTAAAAATCAAACAATCAGCGTCTGAATGGTTGCTTATATTACGTTGACAATCAAACAATCGACGTGTGAATGGTGCGTATATTACGTTGACAATCAAACAATCGACGTGTGAATGATTGCTTTTAATACGTAATAATGAAACAATTAACGTGTGAATGGAGTTATGTATATTTGAAGATTATTAAAACGCAATTACGCCCAATTAAATGTGGGCGGTAAAGTAACGTTAAAAAACGGTTAAAATTTGACGTGACGGTCAACCATAAAAACGGTTAACCGTGGTTAACCGTTAATTTTTCGCAGCCCTAGAATTGTCAGATTCGGCAACACACTTAAAAGATGGGAATTGTAAGATTGTAATGTCCACTATTGTGTTCCTGCTGCTTATGCAATGTGTCTGATATGATTAATTTATTAAAATGCTACCACTATTTCGTTCTACCCAATTAATCCACCATCAGACAACATCTTTTTTAAGTGTGTTGCCGAAGGATCAACTAAATTAGCATCTAGTATCGAAGATGAAAAAACACATTTGCACATCAGAGGCAGCAAGATACCAAAGTCTCCTAGTTTGCTGTCTCATCAGGGGCAGTTTTATTTCTCCTGATATTCCGATGTGTAAGTTAATCTTACACATTCAGAGCTAAATTACTAGAGGTGGTCGCTACTTCCTTTGCTATATATATTGTTTTTTTTTGTTTAATGAAATTTTATTTTCAGCATGAATTTAAAAAAGGGACTTGAAACTTTAAACTAATTATTACCTGCTAAAGATACAACAGTTGACGTTTTCCCATTAAGGATCATGCCTTGTTTTGGCAACGTGGCATTATTTCGAGGGACTCTGATTGATGACTTCATGATTGCAGGTGGTGGTGGCTTTAAACTATTCCCGATAATCTGGTAAGTTTAAAGTTCAACTTTTATAGAGTACTTTATACATGGTGCTGGATCTGAGCTTCACTAATCTGCGGGACAACACACTCTTTTGCAGAACAAGGCGAAGGTATATTTTTGTCATTAACACAAGCGGGGTAAGGGTAAATCATGAAGGGGGCAGGTTATATCATGATAAACCCTTAGTCAGCCCGGCTTATGTGAGTGAGTGTATTGTCCTGCCCCAATGTCCCACAAATTAGTGGCGCCCCTGGATCTGGGTATGAACCGGTTTCAAGTTCAATTGCTTTGATTCAGTGAATGAACAAGACAAGTCAAAAGTTAGAGATTTTAAATTTTAGATAATTGGGATTAAAATTTTAGTATAACAATAATGGGACGGAAGCAACATCAATCTGCGGGACAGCAGGGCGGGACACCACACTATATCATGAATGTGACATGAGTGGGACTGGTTATTTAATCATTATCTTGAGTGGATTGTAACACGAGCAGGACGGAGCGTATCATGAGCGGGAAGAAATATTGTTGTCACTAACATGAGCGGGACAGGGTAAGGATATACCATGAAATAACTCATTCCCTTCATGGTATACCCTTACCACGTCCGGCTCATGTGACAAAATATCACATTTCCCCCTCTTCCCAATATCCCGCAAAAGAGTGTGCTGTCCTGCAGATTAGGATATGATATTCATGTTTATTCCTGTGAATGGGAAAACCAAGGGGGTTAACACACGGGCCATCGTCAGATCACCTTGCGCCCACTGTTGGGTTAAATCGGAGCTATTGCAGTGTGTTGTGTATATGATTGACACGTTCCTTCAATTTGGTAGAACCCATTAATCCGCTGGGTTCAGGCAATGTTCGTAAAGTGCCTTGCACAAGGACACAATCGTCCAGCTAGCGACCACTTTCGTACCTACGACCTTTCGATTGAAAGGCAACGCACTTAACCGCTAGGCTAACTGGCCGGACTATGGATTAGTCCGTCAATTTAGCCTAAAAGGTTTTCCGAAAATAACACTAAGAAATCGTTGTTCTAAGTATTTGAATAACAAAAATATATTAAACTTATAAATAGCTATACTTACGTGCATTTTATTGCTCACCATAGAGGTGAGCGCAGTGCGTGCCAATGTCGTCATGTCGGATGAATTTTGACTACGAATCCAAATATAATACAGAAAAACTGCCCAGCTAAAATTTGATAAAATAGAACAAGGTATATTTAAAACCAAACTAGACAATTTAAGTTGGTTTGGACTGTTTGTCTTACTAAGAAACTGTTTGTTGTCCTAAATAATTTACTTGCAATTTAAATCTGCTCAAATTCAAGCAGCTGAATCTCCTGACCTCCAAACACGATCCAACGAAACTCTCCAGCCGTAATGTTAATAGGACATCTATGTTGGTGCACGTATTACCACTTGATGAACGAGTGCAGATTAATTTTACTTTTAAGGTACTGCGTTGTACAATTTTTAAAAAGAGGTAAGTGCAAAGAATATTAAAATATAACCGGGTATGACCTGTGTCATTGCCCTAGTTATGTTATCTAAATGAATGTCTTAGTGAGTAACAATATACGCACTTTTAATATCTTGGTATGGTTGAAACCAGTACTAAACTTCACAATAGCGATTAAGTTAGTAGTTTTGACTGATTCTGTAATTAAATACTTCTGGCCAATTTGTTGTGAAATGGTGTTTGCCATTTATGGAAGGAACCTAGTTCGAAACTTTTTAACGTCTTATAGGCCTGTGCTTAAAGCCACCGTCGTTGTGCCACAACGTTGTTAGCTACACTCGTCACTTGGTCCATTTTAAACGACTTTGAGAATTTATGTTTTATCCCTGTCAATACGAATATACGAGAGAGACAGTTAATCGTCGGATTACCTCGCGAATTCGCAAGAAAGCATTATTATAACACGCCATCGACTGTAAAAATTGTGTCATTAGTATTAAACTCATTGATAAGATAGGCCTACTCGGTTCATTGGTAACCAAACAAAATCTATCGGCCTTTAGCTTACAGGCCTATCGAATCAGGCTTCATCTAGAAAATATTGAAATAATGCTAAGGGCACGTTTAAAGATATATAGAGTAAACGATACAGTAACATGTCAGCGACGCCTCTTTGTTCGTCGTCGTTTCGACCTGTTTCTTTCAGGGGCATCTTTAGATTTTGCTTTAGAAGTTCTCTGTGTTCGCTGTTGAGCTGATGTTCGTGACTGGCGAGATCGTTTCGGTCGGCTCCGGTCCCGCGTGGCAGGAATCGCACAATTTCTACCGTTGTCTACAACCGGAACTGGAACCGATACTGGTTCCTGCGCTGGTTGGTAGTTTGGTGGGATTACTTGAAGCTGCATCGAATTAAACATACTCCCGCTAGCTGGGTCGTACAGCATTACAGGCGGTGCGGCTTGCTGAGGCATCGTAGCGTACCCGCCATATTGGCCGTAGTTATGAGCGTACGGTGGTTGTTGTTGATACATTGGATTATGACCCCCTGTTACAGGGAGGCTACCATGGCCATGGGGATTAGTGTAGACAGGTGGATAAGACGAATAGGGGTTGTCATGGACGTAAGCTTGATTGTCATTTTTCTTATATCCCTGTTCACGGCGTGAAACGGAATCCGGATGATCGACTGAGGATGGAATTGACGTCCCTCGTCCTAAAATAAAAATACTTAGTCGCCACAAGCCCACACCGTAATTTTAGTACTATCACACATAGCAAACCACATATAAAAATTACATTTAATATACACGATATAGGATGCTCGAGTTAATTGCTCTTTTTGGGCTAAAAACTCAGGGTCTGTTGCTATAACATGATTATTTATTACAATCCCACGTAGGCCTACTAGAGACGGGTAATTGCCGTACGTTATGTTGGAGATATTTCTATAGTTTTAGTGCTTTACCCATTAATACACATAGGTGTCCCACTTACGCAGATACATATCAACGATTGTTAATTTTACACACAGACAAGTTATTACAGTAAGTTGTGTAATTTGAAAACATTGGACAGTTTTAGAGATCAGAATTGTATTTGAGAAAGCGACAGAGCTGAGTAGCTTGCGATTGACGTCTGAAGCAAAAACTCGTTCAAATTATGCTGCATTATTCTACATCAGAACAAAACTCTTTATAGTGCCACTATAACACTTATTAAGAAATCGAATAAAGTAATTATAAAAAAGAACAGAATTATTTTTTCCTTTTTTAAGTGTAGCATACCCGTGTCGACTGAAGTAGGTTCTGTGCTCGGAGTTGACACTTCGTTTTCTGGAGTTTTCTTTCGTTGCTTACAGTTCCGTCGGATACAACATAAAAGGAAAATGAGAAAGGCGATCAGGACTACACCTCCAATGCCGATACCAACCAATACTTCAATAGGTAGCGGAAGTGAAGATTTGTTTTCCTTTGGCTTGTTGTTCCGATTGCCTGCTGTAAGAATATGCACAACAACATCTTAAAATACTTCACCGTGGGTGAAAATGTACAAGTGGTAGTTTTGGCGTGGGTGTTCAACACCAGTTGGGGAACGGGACATTTTGCACGGTAAGTACTGCTTGAAACTCGCCAAATCGTCAGCCTACGGTTAAGGTATCAGGTAAACTTGTTGACTAGTTGGTTGTGATTATAAGAAAATAATTGACGGACGTTGCTTTAAATCTATTTAATGAAAAAAAAACAATAGCAATGTCGACAACATTTACAACACACTTTACATTATCTTAGGCAACTCGACTGTGACCACGAGATAATCTGACCATTGACTATGATATAAGCCCCCGTTGTACACCAATGTAGACAAACACAAGTTGCTTGCTATTTTTTGGAAAGTAAAAATCGTTATCGCTAATTTGTTCGTTTTATACGCTGTCTGTACATACAGTGAAGTGTTCGGCCACACAGCCGCTAAATAACAACCCAAATGTCTAAGTATCGTCAAGTTTAATCCCATACTAAACCCGAATATTGAACGTACAATTAAAGCGACCGTTTAATTTACCGAAACTGACCCTATGACGAGCTCTAAGAAACTTGGCACGGTAAGAAATTCGTACGTCTTTTTCGCACATAAGCAACACATTGGACATACTGTACATCCTTATTGAAATCATCTTACTTACTTATTACGACGCGGGTCCTTTGGTTCGGTCCATAAAGACTAGGTTGACGAGGACGATTTCGTTGACCTTGTTGGTTTGGAGATCTAGCAAAAGTCGGCGCGTTGTCATTCCCGCGAGGTCTATCTGATTGATCGGAAATGAAACAGTTTTAATGATGTCATGTTTCTATACATGACACCTAGTATAAAGAGTTACTAAAATACATTTTTACATTTTGCAATGGAAGTAGGAAAAACGTAATTTAATTTACCAAACATTTTAGCTGTTAAAATCAACAATATTATATAAAGAAAAGTGGAGTCGACTCTAAACGGAAACACGGAAATTGGCACTTTTTACCCCCCCCCCCGTAATGATTATAAAGATATTCTTTCGTATTGCTATATTTCCGCAATTTATTATTATTCGTCGCAGTGCAACTCACTTGGTCTTTGGGGACGTGTACCAATGCCATTAGGTCTTCGAGGCCGGTTGTTTTGAGAGCGGTTGCTTGGTGGTGGACTTCTTATTGTGCCTTGGGCTGCGTTAGGCAAAATTGCACCACTGAAAAAAAGAGTTGTTATTTTTAATGGGATACTAACGTTTATTATTGTTGCTGGGTCAAGGAAGGTTTGAAATCAATATTGCAATTTTCATTTAGAGACATTTTCGGAATAAAGCATAATTTTTGTTCTTATTTTGTATAGAATGCATAATTTTCATAAATTGAATTAAGACCACATTTCAATTATACCGACGACCATATGGTAGGTAATTGTGTGATGTTTGCCATAACTTTGAGATGAATACAGCCTATTGGGGCAACATAGAATATTCATGTTTATCCTCTTTAATGTGAAAAGAGCGTTAACACACGGGCAATCGTCAGACCACCTTGTTAGAACCTGGTAATCATAGAAATAGTTTTGTTTAATCGTACAACAATAATTTACTTGTTTCTTGCGGGGGGTATAGTGGGTGCTGCTCTTGGTTGCAAACTATTGATCCTGGCTATAAGCTGGGCTTCGTTCAACCGGAGGTTGTTATTGCTATGCCAATTTGGTGCCTTTACTGAAATGATAGGAGACAAGGATTAAGGATGCCGCCAGACACGAACAGTTTGATTTGAATAGAAATGTTCCCTAACAAGGGTATGCCATTCGTAAACATACCGTTTACAAGGTTAAGAACTCGTATTTAGGACATGGTGTAAGAGAATTTTTGGATTGGGTAATTGAAGTAATTGAATATGCGGCCGCTAGATAGTCGGTTGTATCTCTGGACAAGGATCCAATCTGAAATTTAATACCTCAAAAATCAATCATGTATACAACACATTGTAAATGATTTGGTAACCAGACATTGAACACAAGGTAACTTGACAAATAAATGTGTGATAAAACACCAAGCTTTGACCACTGTTGGCATTACTATGAGTACCATATCCAATAATGTGTTAATCGTATTAATCTCGTACGCTCAATTGTTGGATCTTCCGAAGTTTCTCTGAACGCCATGGTAAAGCCTCGGTATTCTTCTCCTGAGCTGGGTATTTCCGATTTTAATCTCACCACCAGAAGGTTTCCTATTTTGAACAAATAGATAAGATGATCAATTTTTGTTATTAAACTCTTTTAAGGCAAAATGGTTAGCGCGATCGACTTCTACACGTAGTGCACTTATAGACATAAAACGAGCTATATTGATGAAAATATGCCTGATTTAAATATATACCTTCAAATTAAATTGTAGTGGGACGTCATGGGCGTAGAAGTTTACATATGAATCGGCTGTGTTAACCATTCGACTATACAACCGTTCAATTTAACGATTCATAAGTAGCATAAAAATACTAAAAACAAGTACACGTAAGGGATCTTTTGGGGGTAATAATGTTAGGACCTTTCAATTGTTCGAAAGCAGAGGAAATCAAAACAACGTGGGAAAACTTGTATGGGCCTTATTTAAAAGTTGATTTACAGATCTTTACTTACACAGCCGATCAACAAAATGAAAAGAAAGAATTTATCTATACTCAGAGTAATACCAGTGGATATGACTGATGGTACGATCTGTAAATCAACACTCTGTCATCTCGTTTGGAATAGTGGTGCAGCTTATTAGCTGATTTTTTTACAACATTACATTTAAAACATACTTTAATGACGAGCCCAATTTTGGTTTAAAACTTTTCAGGTTAAAACAAATCGCTACCTGCTGATACGATGCTTGGGAGACCACTGTTGCCGCAAAATGGCCCCATGTCTAAATTGCTGAGCGGTGACCAGATGGTCAGTGCTTGGTCGACACAACCACCGACAGCGGGTTTGATGAGGTAGAAATCGCGAAATTCAAGTCGAATTCTGTGCTCCTTCCGACAGCGGATACTATTGATAATGACTCTGGTTTAACCCGTTCGTGTGACTGAATGGTTAACGAGATCGATATATACACCGATACTATACAGAGTGGTGGGGAGCCCATCATTGGTTCGAAAGTAAGTCCAGAAAAAGACAAATAAAACGTGGTATATGATAATCAACAGTATTTTACACTGTAAAATTGCGTCCACATACAGTAAGATAGTCAGGTTTATCTGGTTTACTTGTTTTTGCTCTTTTAACACAAAAATAACAACACATATAATAAAGCAAAAGACAAGCGGAAAAATTAAAACAATTTCAGAAAGTATAAGGACGCAACCGTACAACCAAGATTGCTCTTGTGATGTTTGAAAGCGCAAGATATGAATAATGCACAATGTTTTTGTAATGAAGGCATTTAACGCATTTATTTATGCTTCTTGTGAGGTGTTGGAGTATGCCTACGGCAATCATATAATAATATACAATGGCCGCCGACGACACAACATGTACGTGGTTATAGCCTATCCTTCAAACGAGATTTGACAACCGTGTTATTCTTCTTGATATGTAACCTGCAATACGGGTTTGCGAATACGCTAGGATACAACGATACTATTTATATAGGAGGCCATATCATAGGACACGAAGTGATTTACGGGCAAAACGCAGAAATGGTTGAAACTTAGTAACTGTGTGAACAACAGACGCGTTATCAGAGCTTTAATACCACTTTATAATTTTGATATGGCCTAATTTTACTGCTAAGGAATACCTATTTGATTTTATTTTACTGAACCGAAGTCCATTAGGTATATCTCGTTGGTTGGTTTAAAGGTTGTGGGATGGAAACTAGCCGTTTGCCCGTGGGTTGCCGAGGTATTTAATGGATGCTGCTTAAAAACAGTATAGATAACAGGTTTAAATAAAAACTTTTTCAATATATTTGGCATACATTACACGCTACAATATCTCGGACAACCTGCTTGTGAATATGAGGCAACGTAACGATTACACGCGGCACGCACGCCGTATTCCTTTCCAACCCACGTGAATAAACACCGATTATCGGCCAAAGTGTCACTTCAAAAATATTAATCCCGCACCATTCTATACTTACGTCCATGCGCAAAGCTTGTCGATTGGAAATCTGTTTGGGTAATTCGGTGTAAGCGCGAGCTGAAACACCGGAGAAGCTACGAGGTTGGTCAATGAGCACCTCGGACTGCTGGTGGAATCGGATATGGCGCAACACGTTTTCGTATCTACAGTTGAAAACAAACAAAAATTATTAATACAACTTGTGACCGGCTGGTTAGGTAAGTTTTAGGCGGTCTATCGGAAGCATAAGGTTGTGGCAACGGTAAACCCGCCGTTTATAGCTTGTCGGTTTTATCGTTGGACATGACACTTGTCGTCCTAACACAGTGGATCAATTATAAAAAAAAATGAGTGGAACTGAAGCAACAGCAAGGTATTAATAATATACAGCACACTCTTTGTTATTCCGAATGGGCGCAAGGTTTGACGATTGTCCTTTTGATAAGTCTTCTGCGTTCACATAACTGTCGCTTTGCTGAATGGCTTTAACGTGACATTGTGTGTAGGCCTATTCTAGTTTTGGGGAGGAAACTTAAACAAAAAATGCACAGGCAAAAAGTACACTTAGTATAGGTAAGGCTTTTACTTTTTTGGGAAAAGGGCTGTTAGCTAACCGACATTGTCTTGAACAAGTGGATAACAGGTCAACAACCAGAAAGAAAATACAGCATAATCCAAGACTTGGCAACCCGAATATGGGTACAAGTTATTCGGAGATATCTCGTGTATTGTTATAACCAATGTGGCAGTCCCAAAAACTTACATAGGCTGAATAGCTAAATTATCACATAACTTTAAACAAAACAACGGATACTTAAATACCAGGCATACCTTTTCGGTGTTCAATCGGCGGTGCAAGAGTAGTACTGCACCATATTCCTGGTATAAACACCAATATTAACAACTGTTTCATTACCAATTAATTTTAAACAAAAAAACACACACAATTTGTACCGAGATAAACCGCTGCTGAAAGCGAGATACCGAGATAAAACGCTGCTGAACGATGCGAAGCATTTCTTGCCCAAAACAAGAACCTGTATTTCTATTGTGCCTGGGGCTAAATTACGTGTTTTGTAATATTTGCTGGATTGATTTCGTATCGAGAGCTTTTAAATATTTTGACGACAAAACAAGATTATTTTCGATTTTATTTACACAAACTGGGGAGCGAAAATACTGGTCATCCACCAAGCAATAGAACAAAAAAGTAACACAACGTCACAATGATTCTAATGATTCACAATGTAAAGTTGGCAAGCGGGAATATTCAATGTAGTTATGCTGTGTACACGTTGTGTGCAAACTGATGGCAAGCATAAGAACGGCTGCGGCTTATCGAGAACTCAGTAGATAAATATGAAAAATTAATGGAACAGAACAACTCTCGCTGAAGCGAGTGGTTAGCTAATACGCATAAAACTTTTTTTACGTATAAAAACTAACGTATATGTATATTTGTACATAGAATGAAGCGGATTTTTTTTCAATTAAGTATAAGTGATATGTATTCGACAACGACTATAATTGGCGATTTTTTTTGAATAGTTTAACGGAATATGATTGTCTTCACTTTTCGCGGTTTTCTAGACTCCGGTGCTATTTTGTCATTTCACCAAAACCTTGGCATTACCATCTACCGCCACCACTGGCCAAAGCGGCGGGGTGAACCGGAAACACTTTCTGAACAAGAATTTTCGATCGCTGCTGCCGGTGACGTCATAGAAATGAACAGTCGCCTCGTTACCCCCGGTGATCCACAGCTCGATTCCCGCCGCCAGATGGTGCTGTCCTATCGAGGACGACCTGGTGATGTCATTTTCCAGTTTGCCGAACAGGTTGGCCCAGCTGCCTCCGAAGCAAGGCTGGTTGAGCAAAGTGGCAGAAGCACATGCGACGTGCAGGAGGGCACCACTGAAATAAAAAAAGTAATCATAGAAATGTACAGTATATGACGTCACTGGAACTACTCAATTACCACCCCAAGAATACAGTGGTTAGGTTGTAAATGGCAACTAGGTTTGGGGCTAGGGTTTCACAATCAAACAATGTGCATCTCGTGACCAAAAATAATCGTCACCATAGAAACATTTCGCTATCTTTGCTGGTCTATTATATATACCAACTATAGCAGTTCTATCAAGTACATTGAAATACCAATTCCCAGTTCAACTCTGTCAATTACCATCCTAGTGTTAACTTTCCTAATTGGCAAATTTACCCAGCGTTTGTTAGAATTATACGCGTGGTATATTGATGGAGGTCTTCATTTAATTTCAAATAAAGTTATTCTATACTTTATCCACTGTTAACCCACTCCCTTATTTTGTATTCACCTTTGGACATATATCTAGCAAACACTTGATTTCGACTTACTTTGCGCCCTCGTCGTCCTTAAAATGTATGGTACCGTGCAACGAAACGCCGCTGGTTGGACTGAGCTCGTTCACACCGACAACTACATGGCGGGCGCCAGTGGAGGTTACCATCACCTCCCAGTAGTGCTCGCCGCTCCAAAACGGGGAATCACCCTTTAGAACGTGGACCTGGTCCCGAGTGGATGTTCGAACATGCGCGCGCCGTCCTTCGCTTTCGATTGTGACGTCACAATCGTCGGACACCAGCTTGAATTTGGTCACTGAGTATGTGGAAGGTTGAAATGATTCGTAATATTTAGTAACAACGCGACCTACCTTTCGCCGAAGTCCGGTGCATGAGAACTGGTTCGCTCCACTCACTGGCCCCTGCTTTGTTAACAGATCGTATTGTGACGTCATACAACGTACCCTCGGCGTCTTTGGGCAGCTCAAAAATGGTTTTACTCGAATCGTAGCTTGTTACTTCAGATTGACGCGATGACGACGCACTTACGTCATCGTAGTGTGACGTATAGCGGACTTCGTATCTCTCAGTGACATCGCCAGCCGATCCGGATTCCCAAGATATGATTGGTCGGGAGTTTATTTCGTCATCAAATTGGCCTTCAATTATCGGTCGTTTCGGAACTGCAAAAATATAAAGAAGTTTCAAAATGATTTTAATATCTAAACATGAAATGTATTTTCTAAAAAATAACTATTAGACAGTTATACCTAACTGGGTCTGAATACGTATCAAACATATAACATAACATATGCATGGTTTCAGCACCCTGAACAGAAACAAAATAAATTAAAATTCGTCACAAATTAAAATGTGTATTGGGTGAAAACAAACATAAGATGATCATTCCGGCTAACCAATATATATCAGTAGTACAAGCTTGGCATGATAGTTTGGCCGCGGTTTGGGAGGAACGCATGTTTCATGTCGTTACAGTGAAACGTTATAAGGGGAAACACTAAATGGGGAGGGGGTGGAGGAAAACCGCACACTAAAATGTAGATTGTGATATTAAGGTTTATAGAAGGACTGGAGAAAAGTTATTGTCAGTTCAGGAGTTGAGATGCCTGTTTGGGGCAGTGTTAGAATTAGTTTCTATAGTTTTAGTCAGCAATTCCCTGCCTTTCCTTTCAGTGTTGCCCTGTTATATGTCCTCCCCACCTTTCACGAAATTAATCGCTTCCATTTTCTTTTTAGTTTCCGCCAATTCCAAGTGCAACGCCGGAAAATTGTCAACCGAAATGTTGCCCAACTTCTCAAGATGTTCAATCGCCTCATTTACCCTTGATTAAAACACGCGATCAGTGACTAAACAGGTCAGTGACCAATTAAATATGTCAATGACCAATCAAATGTGTAAGTGACCAATCAAACAATTTAGTGTGACCAAACAAATCTGTTAGCGACTAATCATTTTTTTGGCCAATTAAATCTGTCAGTGATCAATCTTTCCTCCCATTACTTGGGGAGCATAATCTACCCCCTTAGTTGGTATATTGACAACAGAAGGCAACAGGGTTAACAATAAATTATTTTTAAAAATTATGTACGAAAACAAAACTGTACTGATCAACAAAAAGACAGGCGGCATTGACCCAAAACTATCGAAACCTTGTAGTAATCGTGCTTACTTTGATTCAATCATCGGAACGGTTTGTAAAAAGTAAGCCGGATCCGTCTCTTTCATGGTTTCCTCGGCGAACGACACAACGCTAGCATACATCATGCTTCTGTGGTGATCCTGGATCTCTGTGGTGGGAAGGGATTGGTGTTAGTGAGTTGTGCAGAACGCGCACACAAACCTTATAGTTTAGAACGCGTCTATTGTGGTATTGGCGAAATTGAAGATTCTATAGGTCATACTAGTGTGGCATATTCGGCAGGACATTTAACGACCGTTCCTTCAACCGCATATAACCATGGTTTGGTGTAGTTAAAAAGCAATACCTGCCTATAAAAATATCGCAATAGTACAAAGTCAACTTGAACGTGATATAACAAAGACGTCGATCGAAGGTAAATCGTTCAATCTTGATTTTTATATGGAAAAATCGATTGAGCAATCTTTCTTGCCTTGGGATCCCAACTTCAATCACCTTGCCTTATTAGTTGTTCCTGGTCTCTTATCTGAGTGTCGGCTTTGGACAGAAGATCGTTTCTCTTCACCTCCAGCACCCGATGCATCTCGTCTATGGAGGTGTGGATCTCTTCCCTCGTTGCAGCTTCTTTTTTCTGAAAAAAATGTTGTGATTATACTTCGATTAATAAATGAATAAATCAACGCTCCATTATAGAAATAAGCTAGAAGGAGCCTATTTTCACATATATTTGGGCATTTTAGTCCCACTAACCCGCCCTGGGTGTGCCGCTGTGAACTCGCCCCTCCCGATGTAATATATTCATTGTGTTTTTTATACCAAGCGCAACAGGTGCCGTCAAGCAAAACTTGTTTTGTAAATTACGAATGGACTTGAGCACTCTTGCTTTATAGGCAGCCTACTGCTTTTCAATTTGTTCGATTTCAAGGTCAGGGCGGCTTAGTAACGTCAAATCAATCATTAACGAGTAAAAAAGTTAATGCACGGTCAACTTCCTTTGATGGAAAAGCTCTCCCACACCATCACCGCTAGTTGCAAATCGGTTAAAATGCTGACATTGAAATCAATAAACATGAAATTTCTGGCGGACTGCTGCACCCCACCCACATTGTATTGATTGATTCTGTCATTTAAAAGCTATTAGATTGGGATTACCTCAAGTGCAGTGAAAGCTTCTCCCAGGGAATCGATTTTAGCTTGGACCGAAGCTTTTCGGCTTTTCAAAACCGCAAGGCCTTCGCACAGACGTTCCTTCCCCTCCCTAGTAATGACAGGTGTATTCAAAATGTTTGAAACGCAGGACTTGTTTAAATAGTGGGGTGACACTACAAGAGTTCAATGTCTACTATTCCCCAACTACTTTGAAGCAAAGCACTGAAGTATGCGCAAGTTTAAGCTATGGACACAAGTCTGGGTTGCACACATTTTTTTTCAGTTAGCATATCTTACTTGTAAGCGGATTTGGCGGAAAGGATCGGGTGGTTGGCGTGACCTCCACTACCAAGCTTACACATTCTGCAAACCGACTTCTTGCATTTGTTGCAATACATGTTCACAGCCTCCTTGTTATGCTCGGGACACAGAAGAACCTACATAGCGCAGTCTAAAGGTTAAATGACGCACCTGCAGTACTATTTGCAACAGATAAACAAACTTAGTCGGGTACGAAGAGAGACACTTAAAAACAATTTCGGATAATAAATTTAGAAACAAAGAAGGTGCACCAACTAAGCATAAATAAACAGTCGTCGGACAGGATTTGCGAATCACATTCTTCGACTTGCGACTTACCTTTGGTCGCGAAAAGTTGTTGGTTGGACCGATATATTCGTGTTGCGCTTTTTTCGTCCCCCAAATGTGCACCAGTTTGAAGCATTCGTTGCAATAACTTAGCTAAATAAAACATTTCACATGTTGTATTCATGGTAAATTTCACAAAGACATTTGGATAAATCTTCCATTTAGTCCAAATTGTAACCAGGGTGAATACAATAAAGCACGATGGTTTCAGCGTGCTGGAGGATTCCTAATTCGATTACCACAGTTGTAACTGAACTCTAGGGCTGCCCTGGGTGGGGGCAACAACCACACAGAAATCGGTCAATGTGACTAACGTACCAACCAGCTTTTCGGCCATGACCTATCACCTATACCACTTGACCGGACCAAATAGAACTTTTTCTAACTTATCTCATGAAACAGATCCCAATTTAGTTTGGAACGATTTTTATGAAAATTACTGGACTTCAATGCCCCCTTTAAAAAAAGATTTGTCTGTGAACCTTGCAATCGATACAGGATTTTGTAGCGTCGGAAGCCGGTGGCTTGCAGTATCCGCATCTGATGGCGACTGCTGCTTTCGCCGCTGAGCGAAAACGTTCGACTATCGTCTCCAGCGCAAAGTTTCTGCAACAGTACAAAACACAGAAAGTCAGTCACATATGAAATATATGGCTCTCTAGTCACCGGTACTTTATAGTGGTCCACAAAACACCAGATGCGGTAAAGTCGACACACGTAGTGTCCTACCTGAAAAGTCCGGACATTCCAAGTTTTCCAAGCTCCACTTGCTCCGAACAACTCGGACAATATAAACTTTTGATTTTGCGTTTCTTTAAAGTTCCGTAAGCCTGTAAAAGGTGGTATTTTATTATTTCCAGTAGAATACCAACATCAGTGGTGATACGGTACTCTTTATCCGGGGTGAGAAGCGAGAAACAAGCAGAGTAAATATTTGTTAAAAAATCCCGTGCTTGTAGGTGAGTTATAGGGGCTATAAGGATGTATTTAGAAATCAACTCACCAGGTTATGCAACGTACGCTAAATGCTTTGTCTAAGTATACACACTTAACAATTTATTTTTTGTATTTGGCGTGTTTATAAGAACTGCTGTTTTGTCGTCTCTTTCCTGGATCTAAATAATTATTTAAAAACTGTATCTGTTTAAAGAAAAAAATTGTTTTGACAAAAAACTAAAAAAAACTAACATATACAATGCAGTAGTATCGTACAATAGGTATGGCGTCCATGTGAGGTTAATATACGATTCTAATTAAACCAGTCAAAGTTAAGTCTGCATCAAGTGCTGTCGATGTGCAACTGGGTTTTGACAAGTCGACCATCACTCACGTTTTGTTGTTGCATGTGATGGCGAACTGATGCCGCTCTCGCAATCGAGGACGTTGAGCTGCTGCGTCGCAGACTTGGCCGTTTGGACACGCTTCGTAACGATGACGACGATGACGTAATCGTAGATGACGTCATCAAATTGAGTCTGCCGCTTGAAGGCGAGAAAAATTTCTTCAACGGGGATTTCTTTTCGCCGGAACTGTTTTCATGACTTTTGGGAGAGGATTGTAGTGACTTAAGACTTCGAGTTGAGGACTTGCTGTCCTGGTTAGACGCCTAACAACAACAACAGCGTTAACCACCATTTATATAAAGGAGATAAGACTAGAATACGAGCATTTTCCAACCTTAAAATGTAGAAGGTCTTTCGTGGAAAGGACAAGTGATGGTTTGTTATGGTGATCATCGTGTTCTTGACTCGGTTGGGGAGAGTTTAGAATACAACGAACTGGATCGTTATCAAGTTCGGGGGATCCCCTTGAACGTGTGGACGTAGAGGAAAAATCTGTCAAGAAGATCATTATAAACATAATATATGGGAGTTTTATAGCATCTTGAAGTGACTAACTGCCTCTGTGTGTACAAAGTGACGTGCAGTAATGATGGATGGACAAGTTTCCCGATTTCCTTATCTACAATATATATATATGTACTATCAAGCGAAACCGCAACTAAGTGAACGGAGGGCTTATAGAATGAGCAAAAAATAAAGGGCGAAAACCTTACAGCAAAGCAACTTTTGGCGCAACATCTAATTTAATCATTAACCATGCAATGACAAAGTATACTATTAGACACGACTGCAAGATAATGAAGAGTCAAATTACAATTTAAACGATTTACATATAAGAAATGAATACTAATTACATTATTACGACAGTGTGTTTTTAAAAAGCGGCGTTCGGTTATTCTCTTATATTTACCAAAATCTGGATCCGAATTTTTCCGTGACAACCCGGGCCTCGGCGAGGAGGCAAAGGACGACGTGGCAGACGGCGAAGCGACCATCGACAGTTCAATCGCGCTGTCTTCATCCGGAATTTCTTCGATCATAGGGGTCGTTGTGTCGTCACTGAGTATCTGGGCTCGTGCGCACCCATAGCACATGCTGTGCTGGCATGGGAGAAGGACTGGGTGAGTGAACAGCTCGTCGCAGAGCGGACAAGTAAGCAGGTGCCCATAGTTCACCATCTGCAAACAAAAATTGATTAAGTTTCGTCGTCTGTGAAGGTTTAACTTGGCCTTGGGTACACAGAAAACTCACAATAAAAGCAAGGGTTTTATTTAGATGTAGTTTAAATTGTGGCGTTGGGTTAATGTAAGAAACGGCATGAGAGCAACTTTCTTATTTTAGAGTTGTTATTTGGCACGACCGAATACATACACACTCGCTCGCAACGCGTCAATTTGTTACTTATAAGGTGGCTAGGGAGCGTACGCTTACCGAAGATACAAACACATTCTCATTAGTACTTCGCGTGCGCAGTGGCCCCAATAAGCGCTTACGTTCACTAAAATAAAACAAACGATTGCATAGTCTGCTCGCTAGCGCGAATTTGGACACGGCCTCGGGTAACCTGTTGCTCTGATTTGCGCATGTCTATTGGGGTGGATTTGAATTG
This sequence comes from Ciona savignyi, assembly GCA_000149265.1. Classification (NCBI taxonomy): domain Eukaryota; kingdom Metazoa; phylum Chordata; class Ascidiacea; order Phlebobranchia; family Cionidae; genus Ciona; species Ciona savignyi. The sequence continues at coordinate 2,730,122 of CH003412.1, read as the reverse complement.
ATGCTGCTGTTTATCACTTATAATAAAGACAACGTCTAGGGTTATCGTCGTTATTTTAACCAAATATTTGCATGTTAAACTATCTTTGATCTAAAATTTTGATCCAAATTATACGTTAAATTGTGTTAAAAGTGCAGATTTACCATTATACGACACATACAAATTATTTAAAGCAAATTGGTGACTGCAATTCATGGTTGCTAATGTAAATAAAGTAAATTTAAAACGGTTGCACACGGAAAGTTGACAGTTAATTGGCTTGTGCAATCGCATTTAAACTTATTTGTTTTAAAGCTGTTGTGAACACCAACAAATAAGCGTGATAATAGGCTTGCCAAGTAATGAACGCGGATTGACACAAACTCGAAAACAAATAGTCAAAACTACAGAGTTGTAAATAACTCCAGAATATAGACAACAACAAAAAAGGGAAATTAAAATTTGTTTGATGCTTTCTTAAAAAAAGGGAAAACTGTTTGAACAAAGTTTACCCATCGGTCAAGCTCAAGCTGCATTTTGTTCTGTATTCTTGTTTCTTATCATGCATTCCGAACAACCATGTTGTACTATCTACTTCAAATATGCCCTGTTTAACCAGTCTGTCCTTAGAACATGTGTCTAGTTCGCACAGTTAAGTCTACAAGTACTTGAAATTATGACGTTTTACAAACACCATCCCAACAAGAGTGAAATAATTAACATTTGACTAATTGCGTGCTAATCTCCACACTGCTAGTTTCATTTGTACCCAAAGCAATATTGCCAATTGGCAGGTGAAATGTCGGTTTAAACAAATGCTATCGATTTGTTTCAGCGAAATATTTGTAATATTAATACCCCAATCAATACTACACTGCGCTAATACTTTATATGCTTCTAGCCTAGAAATCCACGCGATTTCTCAATATATCACACAACTGTATATCGACACCTACTCACTAACTTGGAATGAAGTATCTAGACGTCAAAACGTATGAACATTTTGAACGGAAATAACAGGTCTTTGGCAACCAGTACTTTATATCTGACATAAATTACCGTTTCTTTAAACTCCGTACAGCACAGCTCCAATTTAAACTTCATAATGGAAGTATTTGTTGTGGAACAGTTGGCCTAATACATTCCCTTAGATTATGACAGCACCACTAGCTTCAAGTGCCGTTGCTTATCGATTGGTCGAATGGTATTATAGAGAAACCGCTTCTGTCTTGACGTAAAATGTGGTTTGCGCATTGTGCGAATGAATTTCTAAGACAAAATCTACATTTAGAACAAACAACATATGCAGTGTTTTTCTCATTTAAGAATCGACAGTAAAACTCCGTAAAAAGCTTAGGCAGCAATAGTAAGTTTGCATTTGTGCCGACAAATCGAAGTTGTGCTGAAACAACAACAGTATGACGTCACAGAATCAGGAATAGTTCCGCTTTTACCTTCGTATTGAATATCTACTTTTTATGGATATCACGTTTGACCTTTTATTTTGTTACTTGTATGATGTAGCTTGGGAATAAATAAAATAAGTTAAATCTACTGGGATATGGTATGACGTTAATATTTATCCCCTGGGAAAACAATGGTAGTTATAACATGACAATAGTCAGAATACCACATCCACATTGTTATAAGTCGGATTGTCTCGCTGTAATAGTGTGTGTCTAGGGTTTGATATTACATATTTTCTATTTCAGGAGTAAAACTGAGGCTTGGTATCACTTTTTACGGTTTAAAATTTATTAGATCAAGGAAAATTTCCTTAATTGGAACCACATCCGCAAAGTATAGTAACCTCTATTTAGTAAAAATAAATAATACAAAAAAGTAATATATTCCCTTCGAACGAACTATTTCTCAGCGAATTTGCAAACAATCTTATTTTAACAAATCTGTTTTCAATTTTTGAAACATTTAGAAAACATTTTATTTTTATTTTAATATGGATTTTTAAGATGAAACAGAGCCTGCAGTTCATTTAAATATTAACTTACAGAATCTTTGTCGTCGACATCGCTTTCCTGCGGTTCACGAGGTGATAGTACTGGCAGCGAACCACGTCTGTTCCGTTGTTCATTTTTCCGTTGACTTCTTGGTGAAAACTTCGATTTGGGTCCAGTGGCCCAAATTTTTAACGCGCCTAACATCGCAGTCTATCCTTCACTATATACTTTAATAGTAATCCTCAACGCTTACAATTGACTATAGAAGTTTGTTCAGCGGTTTGGTGACTTGACTGCACCTTGGCTAATATTTAAACTCGTCTCGCATCGGGTAATCTAGAGTCGTGGTGAGCGGCCATTCGTACCTTGCCGTGAGCACGTTAATTAAACACCGGTAATTTTGCGCCCTCTCAGCGCCGACCTTTGTAACAAAAGATAAGAAGTAGGTCATCATAATCATTAGTGATCACTGCGCCACACGTCTAATTGATGGAGTGATAAATAAGGATGCAGAGATAACAGATTACCAATTCCAGCTTATAGATTTGGTAAATTACACAGGATTCTTCGCTCATAAACTTACCTCTGTTGCGGACCTATATATAAATACTTATACATTCTTTTTGATGCCACACATGTCAGACAAATAAAAAAAACGGTCACTATGAACATTGATATTACAAATGACAGGGAAAGAAAAAATCAACAAAACTTCAAATCGCAGTTAAATGCCTTATAATTGTTGACAGATACTAAACTAATATTAGTGCGTGCTGTTCTTTTAGCCTTATGAAAAACCTACAACATTTGCCATATTTCAGCAATAACGATATAATGGTATTTCAATAAATTAAAGCTTTTTAATAAATTAAATGTTATTTCAATTATTGGGTTCTACCAAATTGAAGGAACGTGTCTATCATATACAACACACTGCAATAGCTCCGGTAACTCGACAGTGGGCGCGAGGTGATTTGACGATTGCCTGTGTGTTAACCCCCATGTTTTTCCCATTCACGGGGATAAACATGAATATCCTATCCTATCCTAATTAATCCTTCAATAAAATAAGTAATTTAACTGTTCTGTAGACTGCCTGTGTAAGCTAGTGTTGTGTTTTATATTTAGTTGTTTTTAAAAATCCTTTTTTTGACCAAATTATTGTACCTAATTTTCCAGCTAAAAATTGGAAATCACATTTTAAAGTTAATAAAATTGGCAACTGTAATTACTTCTTATTTTAGTGTTCTATAAATGACGAAATTGCTGTAAACACGATTCATTAAAGATTAAAGCATACAGGCGTTGCCAAGATACGTTTTTTTTCCTATGTGATGTGGTATAGTGTTAAAACAGTTTAGAGTAAAATAAAGTATGTGTGATTTGTTTCGGTATATAACATGCCATAGAATACATATTTATATTCAAAGACACATTGACCCTAGCGGGTGGTTATTCTGCCGCAGGTTGGTGGGTTCGAAACTGTTTGCTAGCTATAGTCAGATGTGTCTTGGGCAGGCAATAAGCAAAGTTTGCCTGGTTTAATGGGTTCTATCAAAATTGAAGGACCATCTCAGTCTAAACAAACACAATAGTTCCGGTAACCCGACAGTGGGAGCGAGGTAATCTGACGATTATCTATGTGATAACACTACTTGCGTTTTCCTGTTCACGGGAATAAACAAGATTATCCTAAATCCTATGGTTTCGATTCTATCTCATTGTGGCTGACGGAAACACGAATATTTGTAATATTGCCTAATACTTTATACTTTAAAAGAAAGAAAAATAATGTGCCTTGTTTCTTTTCCAAACATAAACATTCATATTGTGCCCATAACCCTTGTTATAACCACCACTATTTTCAAACCACATTTTAACGATATATGTTTCTGCATGTAGATCGGGTATCTTGGTTTTACCTATAATCAATCTTGTTATATTTTATACAAAGTGTTTAACATTGTTTTTGCAAGAAGAGGTCAATGGGTACCCGAGTTACCAATCCAAACTTGATTTCAGGTTTACGAAAGAAGTATTTACGTTGGTAAACCAAAAAAACAATAAAAAGGGAAATTGCGAACATCTCTGAATTGTTTAACTCACTCAAAACATTTTTTGTTTCCATATCAAACACAAAAAATACGAGTTACATATTGGGAGATCAGTTTTTATAGGAATATAACTAAATATACCACTGCATATTATTTGTACCCTGTTACGATTTGAACCCATGTTGGGCTCGTCACCGAGACCGTTTTTTATTAAATCGGTTTTTGTATCAAAACAAAATTCTAACATTTCTAAAACTTTCAACTGGATTGAAACATTTTTTTTCGTTTTCCCATTGGCCGCAAAAATTTGAATATCCATATTTTTTGTTTGCATTGAAATTTAGTATCGATTTGTGTTAGTTTTAAAAGGTTTAGCTGTTTTATATATAAAACAGCATATATACGTCGTAATGGTGTAATATATTACATCTGATTTTTTATATTTTAAGGGATTTTCCATAGTAATGATTGGCATGCAGGGTTCGTTTATCCTGGTACATTTTATTCATCTTAATTTTCCTTTACAATTTAAAGTAAATGCCCCATTCCATTTCCAAAATATCGGTTGTCATACAATATTTGGCACCCTAACTCGCAAAAGTGTGTAGCTTTCGCGTTTATATATTTATAGGTGTGAATTTTCTTTGCGCAATTGACTCAGAATTTTCGTATATGCTATAATTGGATATTGCATGCTTAATGTAATAAAAAATAATTTTAATTTTGTGCTTTTAATTGGTTCATTACATGATCGCTTTTCGGTCGTACTCGGGCGGGTATTACAGTGCGCATAATATATTTACTTGTATAATTTTTGAATGTTCGTGTAGCAGGATTCTTCTTCTTTCCACTGTTGCTAGGAATGTTTTACACCAAATGATTGTTAATCACTGTTGGTAATAAAAAAAATAGGGTATGCGTAATCATGTAAAGAATATTGAATAAATGGGTCATTTTTTCGAATGTTGAAAAAAAAACGCAAATATTGACCTAACTGTTGGCGATTCGCATTGATGGCGATTCTCTCGCATCGGCGATTGCGTTACTGTCCAGTTTCGAAAACTAGAACGTGAAATATAATATCGATAACAAATACAGCAATGTTTCCCACTAAATTAGCATTATATTTAATTTGACTGTTTTGTTCCAACATCACAAGAATGGCAGCCGAAACTTGTATGGATTGTTGCAGTTAACTCAGTTTAATTTTCGTATAATCTAGTTGTAACGCATTAACTTGTACTTTTCATGCTAAGCTATTTTACTGTGCTATTCATCTATCCATCGTGATGGGAATTCTGTTGACACCCAGTTATGACATCTCCCAAGAACCAAGCCTTGTCGATAAAACGATTAGGATCAAATTATCAGGTTTTGGCATGAATTTGTTGGAGCTTAAATATTAGTGGAGAGTGAGATAGGGGCTACTAAAGCAGTCTTGTTAAGGTTTCGCAGCTTGTTTTAAGTTTTTAATATATCAGTTTTTTGCTCGATTCATTTAAATGCAATCGATGGAAGGAATGCTTGTTAAGTGACTTACCAAAAGAAACATAACTGTCATGGTTGATATCTTACCCAGAACAAGTATAGTCCTATGCTTCAATGCATCAGATACTTCTTTGGTAGGGTTTACAAATCTGTAAGAAAACAGTATGTTCAGTGTATTATATTTGGATGCAAAAAACTGGTTTTTGAACTAGTGGGGGTTTGTTAAATATTGTTACTTAATAAAAAATAGGATAGGGTGGTTTCGATCTTGTATTTGCTGTACTTATTTTAAAGTTCACTTAAATGTTTATTATCAGGACTACCACCCAATACAACAGTGACAATCCACGCAAAATGCAAAGTACAGAAAAGTTGCTATGAATGCCTGGCTCATTATATGACAAATCATGATGGTAATGCAGTTTGGTATAGTTGCAAGTGATGTGCCTTGTGCATGAGTGTAATTCTTGCTTATCTGTTAGTGTAAATACCATAAACAATCATATATATAGTTTACTATATTACTGTATTGATACTGTGCTTTACTAAAGGGCTCACTTTACAATTAGGATGTAATACAGATATTTGTATAAAACGTTGCGATCGTTAAATTAATTATTTTAATATAAATTAAAATTAGGGTTTATTCTAGTGTAAGGTTTATATTAATTGATAATTTTTTTACACTAATAGGAGAAAAGTAGTTAGAAAATAAACAAAATTATTTCTAATTTTTTCCCAGGCAGTGTGGATCTTAGTCAAGATAAATCTATTGGGGGATTTTACAATGGGGTTGAAGCAATGGGTTTTATTTGGGCCATGAGGCCTTCACTGGAGAATAAGGTTTGGTGTTGTTTTAATGTTATAAAATACTGGTATACTGTATTTTCCTGTGTCGGACAATGTAGGGGCAAAAATCCATCAAATTTCGGTCGAGTAAGAATTCACTCGCATGTGGAAGCTTACGCAAGTAACGCGAGTAAATCTTTCACGCTGGTAACGCAAGTAAATCGTCTGCCGCGACCGTTTTTTAAGATGCTGCTATAAGTATTATAGACTTCAGTATTCGTAGGCGTCATGTGTATAATAAAAACGTTCGCAATGATGCGGATTTGTTTTTATTTCCCTTTACGCCAGCTAAATAAAAAACGGTCGCGGTTAAACGTTAGTTAGTTTGTTATTTGCAAGAGTAAATTCTTACTTGCACGGCGTGCGTCACGCGAGTAAACACGGGAGTATTACTCCCGTTACTCGCGCGGATTTTTGGCCCTGCAATGGAGGCAAGGCTACCTCATGATAACAATAGAGATGCTGAAGCTATTGCAGTATGTTATATGTATGTTGTATGGATAGTTTAATTATTTTTATACAACACAAAAATCCAAGTTTTCTGTGACGTCCACTACAAGTCAGATTTAAGCCAGCCAACTTTAGCTTATCCCCATTTCTCGATTTACTGCCATATGCCAAATTCGGTCAGGTTTTGTTACATTTCATACATGCAGTCTTCAGGTGGCGGCAGAATGCTTCTTTTTGATGTGACAAAACAACTTGTAGTGGTGATCAATGTTTTTCCTGGTAGAATACACAATCTCGAAGCTTTGCGTTATTCCAAATCACCAAGTGTGCTTGAATTCCAAGTCACTCGTATATACATGGTACCTGGTGTCAAAAGGATTCAAATTAAGCAGAATGGTCTCCGTGGTACGCTTTTTATACCTTCAGGAAAAGGCCCCTTCCCAGGTACTAGTTGTCGATCACAGTGTAGTGTATGCATTGAATGTCATATTTACCCCACTGACAATTCTGCAATTTAAAAAAGATAGGAAAAGAAAGGATATTCATATATTATTCCTGTAAATGTAAAAACATTGAAGAGTTATCACTTTGAAATTGTCATATTACCGCATCTATTGTGGTAGGCCTATGTGCTTTATTGTAATCTCCTTTAGTTCCATTAATCTGGCCATGTCTGGGAAGTGACTAGATTCGCGACACCAATGTCTAGTCAGCAAGTGGTTTTGAAAGTTCAACCTTTCGGCCACCTGCGGACCACCAATGTTACTGATTGAGCTAACCGTCCGGCATGCAATTACTAATTTTGTAATTGTTCGTTTTAAAATTTATATTTACATGTTCCCAGGTGTTATAACCATGGTTGGAGGGGTGGCTGGAACATTGGAATTTAAAGCAGCTCTCTTTGCATCAAATGGGATTGCTGCATTCGCACTAGCATTCTTTGGCATTGAAGGCTTACAAGAGAATCTCTTTGCTCTGGACATGGCTTATTTCGAAAGGGCTGTGAATTTTATGTTAAGCCATGAAGATGTAAATGCTCCAAATGGAATAGGTGTTGTAGGTAGTTGCAAAGGCGCTCAGATAGCCTACTCTATGGCCGATTGTTTGTCCGGTATCCGGTGCGTAGTTTCTTCTAATGGTGCTCCCTTTGCATTACACAATGACCATTACCACCGTGAAAAGGTGTGGCCGTGTGTTTCATTTAAACCATACATTTTCAATGATGCATCACTGTATAGTAGTGCGGGAGGTTACATAATGAGATCTTTACCTGATTTGCCCAAGGATGATAATGATCCAGAATTTGGACGCTCGTTGTTCAATTTCCACAAACGTATTCACGTTTCCTATTTAGTACTGACTTCCTTAGATGACAACAATATTCCTTCGGAATACTTTGCAAATCTCGCAGAAAGGTTACTGAAGTCCGCAGGTCATCCAAGCTATAAAATCATGCGATACCCAGGGGCAGGACATCTTCTCGACCCACCTTATTCTGCATTTTGTCGGGTCGCCAATTTCGCGCTTATAAATACTATTACCGACTTCGGAGGATCGACTTTACAACATAGTAGAGCACAGGAGCACAGTTGGAACAAAATACTCTCTTTTCTTCACTTTCATTTAAACTCTGCGTCTATTTGTTCGAGCAATATGTAGATTTTGTACACCTATTGAAGCTGCGAGGTCTCTCGTTTTTATTTAATTATTACGATTTCTGTGTTTACTCTTGAGTTTGGTAAAAGCTGTGCGGTATTGAGTTAAGTCTTTAATGAATATTTAATCTATACATTCTTAAAAACCGTCTTTCAAATAAACAAAAGTAACAACTAAAGCGTGTCAACCGCGTATGAACCATTACTCTTTTTAATAGCCTATTTAAGGGCCTGCTATCATTTTCTACAAGAAGAAACTAATGGGTTCCCGAGTTACCAATTTAATCTCGATATCAATAAAACGAAGGGAGTGACGCCGAAAATAGGGGCCATTTTTTTATTTTCCCCTAAATATATATATATATATATATATATAAACATAAATATCCTATACTGACACTGCCCTGTGGTAAGTGCCTTACTTACTGCTTATCGTCCCAAAAGCTCGTGTTAACCAATCAGCTCCCAGAATTCGAGAAGTGACATTGCAGATGACGCTAAGTACTATTTCACACGAGTCGATTCCGAGGTAACTATCTCGCTATGTTTATTTCACAAAACACCTACATATTCAGCGGATAGAAATAACAGTATCATCACTATTGCATTGATTTTGTCCGGAACATTTACATCGTACATACATTTTGTGAAATAACCACTGTATAGTAGTAAACTTAAATAAAATTCAGGTTACAAACCCCCTTGTTATAATGTTTGATTTACATTGACCTTTTTGTATAGAAGTTGCAGGTTTTGGTTTGCAGATTTTTCTCGAGCGTAGAATGTACAGATACAAACACCCCCAACTCCATATGGTAAAGTGTACAACGGTTGTTTTTACAAGCAAAATCTGGTGCTTTCTCTAGTTAACTGTTTGCTTATGTGATTGCTATACTCTACTTTGTTGGATTTTCCGGGATAAAGAAACTGCAGGTGCGAAACTGGTCTCTAGCTAGTCGGTTGTGTCCTTGGGCAAGGCACTTTACGGACATTGCCTGAACCCAGCGGATTAATGGGTTCTACCAAATTAAAGAAACATGTCTATATCATATACAACACACTAAAATAGCTCCGGTAACCCCACGGTGGGCGCGAGGTGATCTGACGATTGTCCGTGTATTAACTAACCCCCTTGGTTTTCCTATTCACGGGGATAAACATGGATATCCTATCAAATGTATCTGTCGGGTATAAACGATTCGGCCAAACGACCGTACACTAAGTCCAAAATATGCATGGCGATATATAGTATTGTTGGTTTAAATCGTCTGCGCACTCTATACATTAACTAAATTTATTGTCGATGGGGTTATCCGCTATACGGCGGTCTGCAGCATAATTGTAATTGCTCTATTTTCATATTTATGACATTATCGAGTATATAAAACCAGTCGCTAGCTATAAGAAGGTTGTGTTGTAAAGCAAGTGAATAGGTTGACAACCCTGATTTTAGTGGAATGGTGTAGGCTTCACTAAAACGGACGAAATGCCTCGAGTATATATTCACCGAACTGCCATTGCTCCGTAACCTGAGCACATGATAAACATAAAATACTATCCTTATCAGTATGTAGCATGTATGAAGCATTATTTGCTGTTCACAATCTGTACAAGAGGAAACATTAAGTCGTGACTGTTAGCGGCGTACAGCATGCTCACCATACACGGGTAGCAGTTCGTGTGTTTAGTAACGTTTTATTGCGTCGGCAAACTCGGGTAAAGTTTAACGATTACGATTTGCAATAAATGACTGCGCTTTCAAGGTCGTACGATATTTTACAATGTAAAGCACAATCACTTGAAATACAGTAAATAATTGTATATAAATCTTAAAATTACGTACTAGAATTTGATAATCTTAACATTTTTAATCGAATTAAGTTATAAGCCGCTGGATAAAGTGGTCGGACACAGGTCATATAAGAAAAACAAAACAAAATCGTGACATTTTTAAATAGAATTATTTCATTACCCACTGGATAATTTATTAGCCACTGGAGAAAGTGATCGGACACAAGTCATATAAGCAAAATAAAAAATTATTAGTAGTAAAAGCAAAATACAGCGATAAGAAGCGCAACCAGCGAAACCACGATAACAAGTTCCTTCTTTATTTGCTTGAACATTTCCGATTCTTGAACGTATTCGTCGATTATTTCTCCTCCTTTATTTCGATGGGGGTACGGCACAGAAGGTACAGGGACGCCCAAGAATGCACACAACGGCCCCCAGCCGTCACTGTGCTTGAAAAAAATAACCTGATCCTTGGGCGCAACCTGGTAGGTTAAAGTTGCGTGTAAGTTCTTACCAATGGTTTTATATAGTTTTAGAGTGTTTCGTTGTTCAACTCGCAAACCAAATAAACAAAGTACTTTAGTTATGTAGGCAATTAGCCAATTAGCACTGATTTTCGATTCATTTTTCGGATTTGGCCTAGTTTCGTAACAATCCACGAATTAAGAAAACACCATTTTAAAGCTTAAAATATAGAAAAACATCCAAGTCGTCAGGCTGTTAATAACAACAATTATTAAGCACACTCAAGTAATGTGCAACTTGTGCTCAAAACATTGGTTGCCATAGAAACGTTCTTTGCTCTTTGCTGGCCTTTAGAAAATAGTAAACTCGCATATTTATTTTTTTTCTTTAAAAATTTAAGGTTACGGTACATTAAAATTAATTTGTACTAAGCACAACCATCATAACTCCAATTACGAGACTTTAGGATTCTCATACCGATTTAACGTGGGAATTGTGTTCTCGATATCTTAACCTGCAGAACGGTATGTTGTAAGAAGGTGCCTTGAACGGATAGAATGTTTGTGTGCTGAATGCATTCCTGGCTGTAAGTAAATAAATCAATATCAACGGTTGGGACAACTTTGTCACGTGCTTGTCGGGTTTAAAAATGACAAATTTTGACCTTGGGAAACCAATACAAGATATATTTCGATTTCAATTGTTTACTATTTTTCGTGAATTAAAAATAAATAACGTAATATGCCTAATTCAATTATACATTCCTTTTTCGTTTGCACTTTCCTTGTACGTCTGCTTTATTCCAGAGACTTTATTGCGTTTTAAATAAGTTTGTTTAAACTTACAAGAAACATGATTCAAACATAATAAAACTTTAACGAGACAGTGCAATCTAAGCATTAAAACGTACCAGCAGCGAGTGTGTAATTCCTCAATCGATTACCGGTGGGAGTGAGTGGTGTCACAATCCGCGACATCATATTACCACGGATAGCATCGAGTTGTTTCTCCCAACTTGCGGCCCACGCATCTTCGTCACGTTCCATGTGAATTAACTGCAATACCGTTTTTTTTTATCATGAAACTAAGAATGTTTTAACCGAGCTTGGCTTCGAACGCAAGATTTGTTTACCTTTTACTTGTCTTTTTAAGGGTGTTGTTTATAAACAGGCTAAATAAAAAAAATGTGTACCAATTACAAACCACCTGGATATATTTTTACCTCCCGTATCTATAGATATAAACCCAGGACCAATAAAAGTTAAACACTTGATAAGTTTTTATGTTATTTGGTATGCTGTAGATTAGTCAGTATGCTATATATTAGCACAACTGCTCATCGACCTTGGTTTAATCCACAACAGAGCACGGCGCTCGCTGTAGCGCCATATGCAATTGCAGACATGTGGAAATGGCAAAGATTTATTCACACAATGAAAAGCCATTGTTATTGACTAATCACTCATAGTTAGTCCGATCGAAGTACAGTTACCAAACAAACCTCAAAACCATCCAGCTGCCTCTCTCGCCCAAAATTAAAATGAATGCGTTTTAGTTGTTTTTATTACTAGAAGCGTATCCTTTGGTTATCTGACTACCCACCCGTGATACAATGCAGCCCGCTGGTTAAGGAAGTGTTATCACAAGGATAATCTTATCCTACTGCACATTTCTAATCACCTTGGCTTCCGGAAAAGCTTTAAATATTTCTTCCCACAATGTGCACGCGGGCATATCAGTCACAGCATCAACCCCTTTAAGCATCTCTCTAATTTCCTCTGAGCTTCCGCCTTCGTTCATCAGCTTTAGAAATTCTCGACCGAGAAACCAAAACTGCTCTTCAAAGTCATACACTGTGAAGCCTAAAATACGCAATGCTGAGCACATAGTCTTTGTGCCAGTTTTAGGCATTCCTGTTAATATTACTTTCATCTTTGCAGCGAACCCGTTTCACAGAATCTCCTGAAGGTATACCTGTCAAAATATATTTAGTTAGGAATTGCCCTTTATCACGCTTTCATGTTTCTTTGTTATGGGATAAATAATGTTCTTTAAGGTCGACGTTTGGTACCTGCACTTGCTGAGAAAATTTAACTTGTCGCTAGAACCAACTTAATATTGATTGTATTACACACAGCGCCACAAGGTTTAGGTTGTTACATGGCATATTTGCTTTCTCGTAAGCAAAAGGCTGTGTGAATCGGTGCGGAACCATATTCGCATTTCTGAGAATGTGTCGAATGTGAACGCGGGCTTCTAGTAAGACATTACCGACGTCCATTTAAAGCGTCTTTGGTTTTTACACAGCATTAAAATAATTAATAGGATTATTTGGATATAATTTCTCCCGAATATAGCTTGGTAGGTTATACCATCGACTTTTAGATGGCACAACCAAATTAATAGAACCCAGCGGATTAATGGGTTCTACTAAATTGAAGGAACGTGTCTATCATATACAACACACTAAAATAGCTCCGGTAACCCGACGATGGGCGCGAGGTGACCTGACGATTGCCCGTGTGTTAACCCCCTTGGTCTTCCCATTCACGGGGATAAAGATGAATATCTTATCCTACCCTCCTATCCTAATAGACCAATATGCGTGGCCGGATCTGACGCGTGGTACCCCTCGAGTCGTTGTAGGTAAATAATTGTTTTTTGCTAAGTAACAGTGGTGATGATTATCCAATGGTTGTTTGGTTTGACGCGCAGTACGTGCTAGGTGCATCTCACAGCTGTTTTTTTTAAAAAAGTTTTCGATGAACGAAGGGGTACTAGCTCAAAAGTTTTAAGCAACAGTTTGAAGGGTTTTGGGTTTCGGGTGCAGATCCACGCTTTGTTTTAACTTATGAACAATCTAAAACTTATTGTAGCAGGATTTTGATTGACACAGCTCTTTTGTGAACTAAGTTTTCATTGGGGAGATAGAAAGAATAAACGGTTGAACGACTCCTAAAGTACCCAACGGACATCGCCTGAACCCAATAGATTAGGTGTTCTACTGAACCTAAACGTTAGTCTCGACCTTAAGCAACACTATGCAATGGATCCGGAAACCCGATGGTGGGCGCTTGTAATCTGAACCATATATACGAATAACGGCCATTCATGTAGGCCTTAAAAGGCGTGACAATCGTCTATATGATAACGACCCTTGCGTTTACCCATTTACGGTGATAAAACATGCTTATCCTATCCTTAAGGATAAAAATCATACAAGTGTGTTCCATGGTTATTCCTCAGATCACCGCACAAAACACTGGGCAAAGAGAAAGAGAGAGAGAGAGAGAGAGAGAGAGAGGTGGTTCTTTATAGTTGCGTTGAGAAGGATAAATCTCCAACGGGTTTAGTTAACACTGTTATAAAAACTCGCTTGTCATTTATTACGATAGTTCAAAATAAAATGACTTTTTGAAGTAGAAGATATCTTTTGACAACAGTCGACATCGACACCAAAGCAAATACTAAGAACGACAACAAATGTGTGCAGTGTAATTAAAAGTAAAATAATTTGTTAATAAAATATTGAATTATTACAATTCTATTCTCTTATAACACGATATAAGCACATAAAACAAGTCTTGTGTTTTGTTGACTTGATGCATAAAGAACCAGAAAAGTCATGGTAAATAGGGAAAGCACCGAAATCAAAAGCTTGGATTTTCGTTTTTCTCCCGTCTCTCCATATGTAGGGTTTGTGCACACATTACGATGCGATAAATTTCCTGTCTTCGTACACAAAGTAGAAAACTTGGCAGGATGTAAATGGTTTAAATTACTTTCCTCTAATGCCTTCGCAGCGGAATTTATGTGCAGATGTTAAAGAACGGAAATTATACACGTTTATAACCGCCTACAGCAAAATGCCGACATCAACAAAACGGAGGCAGCACAATACTAGGAACTGCGTTGACGCGTGCACATTGTGCAATAGTAAAGAACTTTGATCTGTTTACCGAATCTACGTGGACAATAAACTGCTTTTCGATTTAAAGACTCAAAATCAACTGCGTTATCAGTGTACAACGGTAAAGATTAACCTTTACGGAATAACAATGACATTGTAAGTAAATATAGAACAGCCCTAGTCAACCTCATTACACGGTATTTTAGGGTATGTATTTTTTGGTATAATTGTTACGATTTTTTTTAATTCAGTAATTTTAAGTTACTAAATTGAGTATTTTTAATTGGCAAGATGTAGGCTATAGGATAGCCCTTTGCGTGACAACAGCATTCATTATAACATAGGAAAAGAGTTTACCTTATAAGTCAGCTTTCTAAAGCTAGTTGCAATGTGTTCATTAATTTCATATAGTATTACAAAGACCATTTTTACCCACTATACCAAAACTTTAGGACTTTGTAAGCTAGCATTTTTTGTTGGCATTTGTAACTTTAAGTACTAGAATGATTAGGCTAGGAAATTCACTTTTTATCCCCTTAATGGAAAAATGCAATGAAAGGGGTGCCTCTAAATACTACAGGACCGATTGAATCGCTTGGAGCGCTTGGATCACTTAGATTGATATGAAAACTAATTCTAACCCTGTCCCAAACACTAATCTCAACCCCAGAACTAACTTTAACCCCAACCCTAACATTAATATTATGGCTTTTGTAATTACGAAGTATAGTAAGCGATTCAAGCGCTCCATGCGATCCAAGCGGTCCTGTAGTAATTATAGGTTTCCTCAATAAAAGTTATCATGTGGGCAAGTATCTCATCCAACATCTGTTGTATAGAGGTTTTTTCAGTTCTAGTACAACCCAATAACTCACTAGATTCAGGCAATATCTGCTAAGTTTCCTATTGAAAGTCAATGTTTTTAGGTTAGTGGACATCCCTTATACATTATAATGATTGGACAACATAATGGTTTGTCCTATTTGGAGATAGCATATAAATACAAACAAAATATGGGTCTAGTAAACCTCTAATGAATTGTGTGTGTTTTAACATCGTAAGTAATTAATGTGATTTCTTCCAGACCCCCTACATATGTGCCTGGTTTTCACAATGAAAGTGATGTGCAAAAAAACAAGTATTGCCGACTCGGCAAGACAGACATGTTGGTCTCTCAAATGACCTTTGGTATGGTTTATATGGACATTGGACTTTGACTCATATAGTCTGCATAATTTTCACAGTAACTAATGCCTTTTTTGTTGGTATACTCAGAAATAGTTTGTTATTTCTGATTGTTTATAATGGTTGACAACAAATTGGCTATCCAACTTATGCACAACAACAGAACGGTTATCCAACTAACTTATAGCTTTTGTTACAAGACTTAGTTACACATTTCTCTGGCAGGGCAAAATATTTGTTTATAAAGAAAACAGAACTCACATAAACCATACCCACAGGTTAATAACAAGCACTAAACTTATGATTCTTAACTAAAAATCTAACATAATAACCATGTAAACATGCATGCTTTACCAAGCTGGTTTACTATTTTCCTAGCAACGGTTAAATATAGATTTCTTCCCAGGCTGTTCAGCACTCGGCAGCGTCTATCGACCCACAGACGATGCAGAATCATGCGCTGTAGTCGAAGCAGCAATTAAAAGTGGGATGAACATGATAGACACTGCTCCATGGTATGGTCATGGTAAAAGCGAACGTGTACTTGGACAGGTATGATATCTTGGAGGTACACACAAGTTATCTATCAGCACATTACACCAGTAGTGCTGGGTTTATGATAGCACCGTGACAAGAAATGTTAATTTTAAATGTCTCTTTACTGTAATGCCTAGGAGCTATCATTGATCCAGGAATTTGCTGTTAAGTCTACCAAACTACCTTATAATAAAAACCAACACATTTTTACAAAAGCTGCATATTACTCTCTTCTTAAATTCTCAGATTTTACCGAAACTTCCTCGACAAGCATATTACCTGAACACTAAGGTCGGTCGATATGAGAAGGAATATTCCAAGATGTTTGATTTTTCAGCGGAGCGAGTCATCCGGTCAGTGGATGAAAGTCTGCAGAGGTTGGGCGCCGAATACATTGATGTTATACAAGTGAGTTGGACTATTAAAAATGGATTGTATTTAAAATTTGTTGTCATGCTAAAAAAATTGAGTTAGTGACACATTTGCACGCAAGTAGGAAAATTTTTAGGAATTTGTGGTAATCTTAATAAGATAGGCTAACTTCTTTAATTTTCAAATTCTTTGAATTAAATATTTGTTTTGGTAGCTTTAGCTATATTTCTGGTTTAGGCTACCTTCAACAAGTAATTTAATTTGATTAGCAACATATTCCTTTCCTGTTTCTTATTCATACTTAATTAATAAGATATTTTTTAAAGAAACACTAAGAAAGAAATTTTCAATAATAATATTACCGGTATAAAAACAAGAGAAAAAATACAGAATAAAATATTCTTAAAATAAAATATATATATCTGTAACAGTAAAAAAATATATTATCTGCAACAGTAATTCATAATCAAAATTATGATAGACTGAAATGTTCAATGTTAGTCTGTTAAAAATTCTCATATGTAGACATTACCTTCAGCTTATCTTTGGCATTCGCCTTCAGGCTAATCATTGTCGATTGTCACCTGATTTTTTAGTATTGTTGTACATTTAGTCATTTCTGTCTTTTGTTATGTAATAATTTGTGTATCACTCCACACTCCAGCCTGTTAGATTATTCTTAAACACCATAGCCTGATAAAGTGTTAAGAAAAGGTGGTGGAATCCAACCAGCCACTAGCTAGTTGGTTCTTTTCATGGTTAACTTACTTGGTGAATGTTGCCTATACCCAGTGGTTTAATGAATTAAACAAAACCAATAATAACAACAACATCGTACTGCATGGCCCTGGCTACTTTGTCGTTTCGAAATGAATTTGAAAATGTAAGTTCCACCAGATTCATGACATGGAGTTTGCTCCTTCCCTCGACATCATCATCAACGAAACCTTGCCAGCTCTGCAGAAGGTGAAGGAAGCAGGAAAGGTGAAGCACATCGGGATAACTGGATACCCGTTGGAAAATTTCAGGTAACTTTAAAATGATACGCACATGCCTTTTGTGGCTGTTTCAGCTAAATAACTGTTGTCATATCCGATTAAATTTTTTTGATTACATAGCCTACATGTCTGAAAAATACTTTTATTCTATTACTGACTTTATTTTTTTTATAAAACGGTACAACAAAACCTGTTTCCAAAATTATGACAAAATTCTAGTTACTATAGTTTACTGGATATTTAAGTTTATTGTCAATACCATATTTCTTTCAATTTTAGATTACAGAAGCTGTTGCAGTGTTATGTGAAATACATTGGTTAGTTTTTGTTTAACCCATTATTCCACTGGTCAGCTCAATGGCTTGCCCAAGGAACAGAGTACTGTGCTTTTAACTGATTTTGAACACATAGCCTTCAGATGCATGTTATACAAGCAGTGTTGTAACTCATTTTTTAATAACTTTTGTTGTTGGACTAAGTTTCAAACCCATGAATTGCTCACTGCTAAAATCATGTTTTAAATAATTGGTAAGTGTGTACTAGAATCCTCATTTGTCATTTGCTAGTAAGAAACATGACGAATTTCTCCTAGTGCGGGCTGTTATACTACATGATGTTAATTGACATTATTAATTCAAGTGTACGCCATTATCAATAATTTGAATCTTTCTCACAATATTCGCCCATACAGCATTTTTAACACAGGGCGTTAAATCGAAATTCATAAATTCGGTTTCCAATCGATGACAGCTTGATCTTGCCTTTCATTGTACAATATTATTTTTTTCATTAGTTATTATAATCAATGTGTTGCCCTTCTCCAGAACGGTGATTGACAGATCGTCGGTACAAATCGACTCAGTTCTTACCTACTGCCATGGGTCGATGAACGATAATACTTTGCAAGAATTCCTGCCTTATTTACAAGTGAGTATTATGGCCTCTTGCCTTTCCACTTTGTTAGCTTTAGTGGTAGTTATTTGGAACTTAACAACTTAAGGACACTAATCGCTCATAAAAGTTAAGTTAATACCATAGATCCTTCAGCAAGGTACTTAAGGAATGTTGCATTGATCAGTAGCGTTAATAGGATTAGGGACTAGTCGATTCATCTATTGGATTGCAGTCAAAAGGAGTGGGAATCATCAATGCTTCACTTCTCTCCATGGGTCTGCTGACAAACAGAGGTCCATCGAGTTGGCATCCCGCCTCCCAAGAGATACGGGATGTCTGTAAATCTGCAGCTGCCTATTGCCAGGTAGTGCAAGATTTAACTTCAATAGTTTTGGAATTATTTTAAATGAATTAAATCTAAAACTATACTATACTATTGTAAGTTCTTCAGTTCTCTATCAGCTCAACTAGCATAACTTAATTGGGTGCTGGTTTGGGATAGGAATATGATAACATCCTTTTCTAATATAATATTCAAAAAATTATTTAGTTCATGCTTGTCACTTTATAATTTAAGTTTATGTTGAGCCGATTGGTTGCAAAATTAACGGACCGGCGACCGAAAATCACTGCCTTAGTTACATCTCGCAGCTAGACCTTGTTATTTACCTTGCACCTTGGGTGCACTGACGAGGTAGATACATGTATGGTTTAAACTGTTTTTCATTTCCAGAGCAAAGGAACAGACATAGCACGATTGGCTACACATTTTGCCTTGATACAGCCTGGAATTGACACCACGCTCATAAGTACAGCAAGGTAACTTCTTTATTGTGTGTAGATAGTTACGGTCTGTCAAAAAAGGTAATGCACTGGTTCTAAACCAGGGTGCCATTTTACATTGGGGTGCATTATACATTACTCAGGATTGTAGCGAGATATTGCAATATTTTTTAATGATTCTACGGTTTAGCACCCTTGAGGTGTTAATAAAAATTACAAATCAGCGTTAAATGAATATGCAATTACGTTTTCATTTTGTCCTTAACGACATAAGTATGTTTTTCTGGTATAAAACATAAAAGCTCAATTGCTGTGGGTTTTCCAACGTGCTACAAACAATTTATATCTTGGGTAGGGTGCCATAAGCATTAAAGTTTAGCTTTTAGTTTAGTTTATTCATTTTTTGTCCCAGTATTTAAAAATGGAAAGCGAATAAAATCCTGACACAGGATAAAGGGGGCAATGAAAAGGTTGGATATCACTGCTATAGTGTTATAACAACTGACGTAAATATTTCAGCACAAAGAACCTACAGACCAACATTGACGTACTGACGCGTGGAATTACCGCCGAGGAAACCCAGGTTATGAACGAAGCAATGGAAAAGTATGTCTGTGTGCTACACTTTTGCATATTGCACTTTTTGAGCATTTAGTATGTTTAAAAGTACAAACCAAACAGCCTTGAACAACATACCTATATGGCCAGTTTCAGAGCCTTACCTATATGGTCAGTTTCAGACGGTTCTGTACTTTTATCTACTCGACCCAACTGAACCCTTTGCTTTTGTGAATCTAGTAATTCTTTCAAATCAAAAAACGTTTGGTCATCTGTTGTTCTTCTATCCCCCCAGGTATTTTCTTCCCATGGAGAGCAAGAACTGGCATGGGGTCGAAGTGGCCGCTTATTGGGAGGGGGTGAGGAAAGAAAAATCGTCGTAAAACGACAAAAATTGTTTTCCGAACCTGAACATAAAATAAAGATTGTATTTTTTCACCATACACCGCAGTTTATGTAATTAACTTTGAACTATCTTATGGGAACAAATTCTTTCTGCAAAGTTTTAGCAAACCGATATTTTCACAGTTACGATTGCAACAACATTATCTTGATATCGATTTTCAAACTTGTTGAACACTTTCCTAAATCGGCTTGGTGTACATGTATCCAATGTATATTCTGATTTCTTTTGTGTGAAAGATGCATTTTTATTTTACTCGAATGCAGTTGTTTACGTACAAGACAAGCGATGTGCAATATTAGTTCAGGATGAAGTTCACTATCAATAGTAACACTTGCCTATTATTTAAACCTGTCATATTTGCGATTTCGTGCTTTACCTGCTCAAACTATAATTTGTTTTTTTGATGTAAATAATTTATTGTATGAACCCGAGACCAACTTTTTAATCATGATCGCCCCACGTTATTCAGAAATTGCGTATCTAACTTGTGCAATAAAACTAGAAACGGTGGATTACCGAGTCTTTTTAAGTTCGAACCCGTGATAAGCCAGGCTCGTCCATGATACCGTTTTTTATAAAGAAATCGGTATATGAATCACTAAGCGTTAACCATCAGGCCACCCAACCGTCATTTTGTTTGTTGGCCATTAACCCTTTAACTGCCGCTGTCGACTCAAGTCGACAGCGCCGAAAATTGCTTAAATGGAAAAGTATACGACCGATTTTGATCAGTGAGATGGCGCTGGAGAGCTGAATAATTTCTGCGTTTACCAATATAAGATGATATATAGGTTTGCATTTGAAATTTTTTAGTTATTTAAGTTTAAAAAAACGTATAAATATATGTGTGGTTTTGGTTGTTTTAATTAGTTTTAATTACTGTTTTAGTCCCCGATTAGTTTACATCTATTGTCGTCATGGTTCGCTTGTTTAGTTTGAAAACAATACATTCGTTTTTCACTTGTACATTTTGGATTAGGCCATTTTTTGAGCTTATGGAGGGTAAAAACAGGTATTCTGTTGAAGAAGCTTCCCTTTTGTTGGATGATAGTGATTCTGGAAGCAGTTGTGCTTCATATTCAAGTAGTTCTAGCAATGAAGAACCTTTTTGAAGATGTTTTGCATCAGTTTTGTTTTCCTGTGGCCATGTGTTTGTGTTTCAGTGGACGAAAGTAAAAAAAAAAAAAAAAAAAAATTGATTTGCGTATTACGACGTCATCAGACAAGTTGTGAGGTCATCACAAAAAAAATAGTACAAAAATGGTCCAAAGATAATCATAAATAACTTTGCTACATACTGTTTTGTTTGTAAATGACAAAAAAGATAGGTTTTGTTGATCTAAATAGAAACACATGACGTCATTGCACAATGCATGACGTCATCAAAATTTTACTAATGTATAACAAAAGAAAATTTATTACTGAACAACTTTTCTGTTGATTATATCATGCTTACATCAATAGTTTTTTGTACAGAAGCTTCTAACCTAAGGCAACTTAGCCGAAAAATGACCAAAAAAACAGCCGGCAGATAAAGGGTTAAGGTGATTAACTGCCTTCAGTATCATGTGATTTTTCGGCAGTGCCCCTGGTAATTGGTCAACGTCACTTATTGATTAAAACAATTTCAACTAAACGGACCCTTTTAAAAGGCTTTTAGATGTCGTTCTACCAATTAAATGAATTTCCATGAGCCGACAGTTCTAACAGTGGTAGCCATGGTATCTAAATGAGGTTTTGCTAAATGGCAATATAGAGTTTTTTCGTATCTCTATTAATAGTTGGCAATGGCATGCGATAAGTTTCCGATCAGTGTTTGTTGTTTAGCTGTGATATGTCAAAGCTGAGCAAAGCTACATATAATAAAGGTTCTGTTCGTGTATTTTCTACCTGTTTTCTTAAGAAACCAAACCATTTCACAAAAGGGTCGCATTTTTTTCGGAATATTTCACCATCAATCCGCTTGGTTCAGTCAATGTCCGTTAAGTGCGTTGCCCCCTTCGGTTGAGAGGCGATGCACTAATACACCAAACTAATCGGACAGGAATAGAAGACTTTTTTATTTAAGATTTAAAAGACAATAAGTTCAAAAAGCAGTATGCGCGTACCAAGTGTAATTTAACTAAAACAAATACAAAAATAGACATCAAATGTTCGCAGGAGGATAGGCTATGCATGTTTTATCGTGTTGACTGAAAAAATGCAACCGACGTTATGACACCACGATTAACTGAGGCAATTGTATCGTGTTGTATATAATTAATACGCTACTTTAATTCATTCGAATTCCATTAATTAAGTGCCTTGTCCAAGGAAACAGTCGTCTTTAGCCAGCGGCTGGTTTCTATCTCACATCCTTTCGCTTGTTTGGACATCGCTGACGCTCTTACCTACTCAGCTTATCGGCCAAACGTATGATAAGTGGATCAAGTTTTAATAGCATTAAAAGAAAAGAATGTAGGGCCTACATAAGTTGGGGAAAGTATATGCTAATAATTGTGAACTCCCAGTGAAATGATGAAATTAAATTTTTTTAACCCGCTTAGGAACTTTTTTATAAGTTATCGTCACGAAAATTAGTCATTGGCCTTTAAAATCCCTACATTTTTGTATGCCCACCACACTGTATGACTTTGATGACAACATATACTTAGTTACCCTTAACAGCAATATGTCCTGCTATGTATTGTTGCATAAAGCAGGCTTATCACACAGCTGCATTAATATTATTCACATTTGGTTTGTATTAACGCAAGTTGAAATGCTAAAGAAATCAACGTTTTCCACGACAATTCCAAAAAAATCTTTTTTTTATATTTCACAATAACGTTCATTGTGGCTAGTGGAATCTAAATGCGATTGGATTGATTTCATATCGCTCAGTATGATACATGAACTGGAATCTAAGGCATCTGCGGTTGAATTAGTCGCAGTACAAAAATACAACGTGTGACGTATTTGCGGCAGTCTTGCAATTAAGGGTTGACAGAGATAAAGGATTTGCAATGGGACGTTCTGTCTTATAGGTGGTAATAACACTAAGTTTCAATTGAATGTACGTTATGGAAGCTGACGATTTGTTTTGAAGAATAGAGTAACAAACAATGCCAGACGTAGATTGACTTGAGTGTTTATATAACTGTAATGTGGTATAAGAAACCACACTGTAGCGGCAATGTTAAAGGATGGACGGTTAAGTTTGGGCTACGCATACGAAAAAGCTAGCGGTTGCTGATTTTTTTGTTACCAGCACTGACTTTGATCTAAGGAACGATGACGCTCAAACGGGCTTTCTTACCCGGCTAGGTTTCGCATCAATTTAAGTTTTGTCAATGTAGTTACATTTTTAATGAAACGTTGAGTATGAATCGATTGAGGTAATCACTGTGTCAAACACTAGCTCTTTCCTATGGCTCCTAAGTCCTAACCCTAGATACATCAAAACCTGTAGCCGTAAGTATAATGACCTTACATAGTTATATCGAGATATGACAATTCGATTTTAGGCAAGCATGTTTGTGATGAAAAAAGAGAGAAGCCTTATAACAGCATATAAGTCTCCAAAAGGATAAGTGTTACTTTGCTTGTGAGGCGGTTGATGTCCTCGAATATAAAATGTGGTCAAAGTGAAATCCTTAGTGGCATCCGCCTTTTCGTGACCTTCGTGCTTATCCCCCAGTGCAGTGATTCTCAACCTGAACTCTTTGAGCTGTAATCCGCTTTCAACCACGCTGTGAAAATCGTTAACGTTTTTAATGAACGAACTGCCAAAATGGCTAGGTCACCTAGCTGTCGGGCGATTTAGTTTTCTGTGCAATAAAATGCCTTAAAACAGACGGTTTTAAATGGACCTTCGCCACGCCCCGGTTCGTCGTTTTGAGTTTGCAAGACGTGTCACAATCTCAGTTGTTTTTTTGTAGCTTCTTATACAAAGGGGTTTCAAAATTAAACCTGGGCTTCAAGGAAATACTGTAAAATGTAGTATACAGGTTAACGGCTCTTGTGTTCGAATTATTCTGAGCATATAAACATACAAAGCAGTAAAAAGGATGTATGCTTTTATACCAAGGTATTAACACAAAGCGGCAGTGGATTATTATGGTTTAAAACCTTAAACACCTGCCGAAACGGCGCGATAGAAGAAAACTAAACTACAAAACATTAATATATTTCGTTTTCAAAATCTTGTCATGGCAGCATAGGCACGATAAACCTCTATCTTATTCTAAAGTAAATTCACGTTCTTGAGCAGTGTTGATTAATTCAGCAGGAGGCCATTTGATTGACAGTTTACGTCACTAAAAATCGTCACCCTCTCGCACAGTTGTCGCAGATCGATAAGTGAGCTAAGTTACGTTGAAATACAGCTGGTAGTTTGTTTGCTATGTTTCTGTAAGCAGACCACATGGACTGGATGATGTCTCCATATCCATGAAATTTTAGCTAATATAAGTAGAATATATATTATGTTCGACATCCCCAAGTTTATATTGTGTTCGACAACCACAAGTTTTATAAAATGTACTTTCAGGACGTTAGAGTATGTAATATGTGGCTATAAAGCGTGCAAGCAGTGCTTAGGTATTCACAGAGCCATTCTATAAGAACGTATTTTATCTTGCCCTCTTTGGACGATACATCTGCGTTGATAACGCTGGCTGGTTGACTAAAATAGACGAACCAGTACAGCCAGGTTGTCTCACGTCATTCCCGCGGGAAATGCAATGACTTATGTACGACTAAAAGCTCTAAGCAACCTTAGCGTAATAGGTGAATGCAGCCAATTAACAAGGGAAATGGCGTCTATGTTGGAGTATTTGATCGATACGAATTTCGGAGAAATGTTACTGTAGAAAACGTTTCCTTTAAATAATCATAAAATCGATTTGCGGTAAAGTCAATTTCGGGTTATTTTACTTGCCTCGTTTGGCAATAAACGCAGTTTATAATTTATTTATTGAACATAATCAATTTTTGCGAGTGACTAGGAGCCATGTTGGCACGGCAGGAACATTTTAAGAATGTTTCGTATTGTTCTAAAGCAGGCTTAACTTGACAACGTTTTAAGTGATTCAACTTGCACCACGACGCTTTTTAAACTCATTAACTCGATTAAGAACGTATTTTTAAAGCCGTTGTCTATTAAATTATACGAACCGCCACCATAATTATTGACTTTACCGCCATTTTGCTTGCGGTTTTATTTTGTGTTGACAGTTCCCATGTAATTACGTTTTCAACACGTTTCAGTTTTGTGCGTTTTACTAGGGTTAGAATAAGTATTTAGGGCATGGTAAGCATTAGTTTTCATAGTTTTATTGAGCAGTTTCCCTTCCCTTTTCACCTTTCACCCCTCTTTAAAGTTGACTGGCTTTGTGACTCAGCGTTAAGTTTTCGATCACAGTTAGTTCTGGGATTAAGATGAGTATTAGGTTCAGTTATACATTTTCCCCACTTTTACTGTGCACCCCTCGCCCAACTTTCCGTCATCAGTACTTGGTGTAATACAGTGTGTTGTAACATTTCTTATTTGTAGCAGTTTGTTGGGATGTAATGCATGATATGCTAGCTACGTGGGTTGTTGTAGGTCGGATAAGGTGAACTATGTCCCATAGCGGAGGTCGTTTCGATTTCGACGACGGGGGGACGTACTGCGGAGGGTGGGAAGGCGGTAAAGCGCATGGTCAAGGTATTTGCACGGGGCCCAAAGGCCAAGGCGAGTATGCCGGCTCATGGAACCATGGATTCGAGGTTCTCGGCGTCTACACCTGGCCCAGTGGCAACACCTACGAAGGGAACTGGTCCATGGGAAAACGACACAACCTTGGCGTGGAAACAAAGGGGAAATGGCAGTACAAAGGAGAATGGTCACACGGGTTAAAAGGTCGCTACGGTGTGAGGAGTTGCATAACAGGTAGAGCTAAATACGAAGGGACATGGAACAACGGTTTGCAGGATGGCTACGGCACTGAAACATATGCAGACGGAGGTAAAATAGAGGACTTACGATAAGTCCATGTAAAGTTTCTATATGTTATATCTTACCAGAAATGAATGGGCAGGTTACAGTGTGCTATGTCGGATATCCGAAACTATTGCAGTGTTTTGCGTGTTTGATATACCATTAAGCATTGGTGTATTTTGGTGTGGTTTTGTACTGACTGTTATATGTCACACGACTTACAATGCGAGACATGTTTGTTACGTGCCGAGTCGCTTTAAGTTTAACGTCAAAACGGATCCGATATTACTAAAAGAACTATTGTAATTTAAATGACGTTTATGGTGACTATTTTATTCCAAGAACTATAAACCATCACTCTATCGCCAAGGTTAATAAAACTGGAAGGGAAAATTTAAGTAAAAAAATTAGTTATATTAAACAAATATCTATTTTTTACCGTTGTGGCAGGAGAAATAAAATTCCTTTACCTTTTTTACACAAAGTGTTTCCATCATACATCCGGGCTGTTTAGTTTCAATTTCAATGTTTTTTTTGTGTATTTTGGACAATATAAGAAAGCATATTAACCCTCATTGCCCCGCTCTATTTTTATTTTATTCGTTCCCATGAAATTTAGGCCTGACCATCCCACCACTCGTCCATATCTGGTTTGGAATAATCGAACTAATGACCTCCACCCCCCTGCAGGTACCTACCATGGTCAGTGGGTGGGTGGGATGCGACAAGGCTGGGGGGTTCGGCAAAGCATGCCGTTCGGGATGGCCACCATTATGCGCAGCTCTCTACGCACCTCCATGACGTCGTTAAGGAGCGAGCACAGCAACTGGACGTCCCCGAACAGCGATATCGGTAAGTGGCTGTGACGACACTGATTCTAAAATTATGCGAAGCGGTTAAAAGCGATGCAATTGTTGTAGAAGTTTCGACGTATCAACAGTTCTTATGATACAGAAGTGGTATCAGCCACAAATAGGTATGCAGCTGTTTGTGTGGTTTCGAAACGTTTCCATATCTTTCAACGCATGTTAAAATCAATAAGCTATACTTTAATAGGTTTTACATTTGCTTCATCGCGCAAATATAGTTTATTCACCTCATTTTACAGTAAAAATTTTAGTGTTCACCTGAAACGTTTGTTTATTAACAAAAAATCCATAATATTGGTATGTAGGATATGCATTAAAAGATTTTGTCGTTTTAAATCCAAACATGAGATAGGATAAATATTGATTTAGTATTAAATCCCAGGGGTTGAGACTGTCGGAACATATGTACATTGAAGCAGTCAATGAACGGATTTAATCGCTGGTTTTACATATATTAAAACAACTATAAATCACAGCTTGTAAATAACGATGATGCATGTATAACCTGTAGCCAACACATTAAGCTATGGATTATGTATACCTCCATCTATATACACTCAAATACCTTCTAGGGTTGGTTCACTCTTTATAGCTCTTTGACTATACATAACGGAAGTTGAGTGTTTAAAACAAACCACAGGTTATTCCAGTGTGACCTTGCGAAATGCTCTGAAAGTTCATTGCGGTAACCTCGTGAAGTCATATAGATTAGATTAACTTAGAGTATCGTTGCCCCGAAGAGACACTATCCTATCTTATGTGACTTATTGACGACTGTTTTCTGAATAAAAGACTGGGTCACAAAAAATGAACACATATTTAAACTGACGCCAGAAATAAAATTTATTTACAATATCGCTTTTGCAATCTAGGAATTAAACAACTTTTAGTTTAAGCTTATTTTAGTTATTTAAAAAAACACGCAATAGGAGCCCACGTTAAAATGTAAACAAAGCAAATACGGCAAAACGACAGCCGTTAACACGTCTATAACCAAATTAATTATTCAGTATAGGTAAAACCGCACGTGGACTGGAATGCCCTGTATTTGTAAGTTTATGCAATATATGTATCGCGTACGGTTGTGTGGCCGAATGGTTAACGCGACCGATACTTATATTAAATCACATACAATAAAACGGTCTTGGGGATGTGCTCAATATGGGTTAAAAACTTAGCGCGATAAAAAATATATAAATATTTAAAAAAAAATATATAAATATTTAAAAAAAATATATATATAAATATTTAAAAAAAATATTAATATTTTTATCGCGACCAAATCGAACTTATTTAGCCACTGATGCTATATACAGCTACTCAAGCATCCAGTATAACTTAGGTTCAGACGCCGCAGTTGGCTCGAGGGGTGGGTTCGTACTCACTAAGCACTCCACCACCGCTCCTCCGTCGCAATTGAAGAAGAAGCGCTTTTTCAAGGGAAGTACCAGCAGCCTCAGGTCTTCAATCATGTCGGGTTTGAAAATGAGGTCGAAATCCAACTCTTCTATATCAAGCGGGACCAGTCGTGCATCTGTCAAGAGTAATAAGTCGTACAGGAGGTGAGGTTAAAATGTGTATGTTGAGAACCATATACAATAAAGGCAATGGCATGTGGAAAGGGGGAGGACAGAAATTACGTAAAGTATAAAAAAATAATTTTAATCCTGGTCCCAAAACTAAACTCATCCCCAGAACTAAACATAATTCTAACCCGAGTCCTAACTCTAACCCGAACGCACTAATAGTCATTTGAAAGTAAAGTTTTCCTCTTTTCTCTTTCCCCTTTCCCTCCTTTTTGGTTTCCCTCCTGTTCAGATACCGAAAACTAGGCTTTACACGTGGGCAGGTTATCGCAGTGTAATAGTGTCGTGGTTGTATTTAAGTAAATTTATAGCCAACACAAGTTTAAGAAAAATTATTGATATATTGCAACTTATTAAGTGTATGTTAAAGATATAATGTGCGTTGTGCAGATCGAATCAAATGGCGAAGTAAAATCTTTGTCAATATACCCTTATCTGCAATATCCAAACGTTGAGATATCTATGTTTTATTGGCATGAAAGGAAAAATACACGGGGTGGTATAATTAAAACCTGTTAAAAAGCTTATTTAATGCACTGGTTACGCACAGAGCAAAATGGCTTTTATATTGCGACGTGCCAGCATCCCTTTATGTCACAGTTCTGTATTAGTATTGTGGTGTAAAATAGGATAAAATATTAATAAAGTCGTTCGTGTTGTGCAAGGATCGGAAGACCCCATGCATGTATATAGGGTGGAATACCCATGTTTATATTTGTTGATGGGGAAAACGCACGCTATAACACGGGTAATCGTATATACTGTGGTAAAAAACAATAGGTACATTACGGCAGTTTCGTTCAAGATATAAAACCAATTACATATTTAGGTTCAAGCACCGTTCGTTAATTATCATGCCATATATAAGGACCGCTTGTTAAGGGCACAACTACCTAACAAGCGAATAGTTTCGATCTCGGCCAACTTACCGACGTACTATAACTATACAGCGCTCCACACACATATAGCGTTTTGCGCAATCCTTCGCGTTTCTCGCGTCTCGTCATCCTTCTCGTCAGGCGTTGCGTTTTAGAGAGACGCGAGACCATGCACACACACTCGCGTTCATGATGACGTATTGCGTCAAAACATTCCCACGTGGTTTTGTTTACTGGCCATTAGAACGATTGTTTTCACCAGTAAAAAACGAATTAAGCAAAATATAATGTCCAATCTCTTCACTTTATTGTCACATGTTTCTAGACATAAAACCACTCTTTTTTTACTTATGTTCTTTTTATATTTTTACATCATTTTTATATAAGAAACAACTTACTTGACATTTATTTTTATTGCAAAATATCAAACGAAGAAAGAGCAATACAGTGCTATGAAATGAAAAATTAACTATTACAGTTGGCTTGGAAAGGCAGTGTATATGACTGAAGAAATATAATAACACTGAAAATATAAATACTATTTACAACTAGCTGCATGCTTTACAAATCATTGACCAAATAACAAATTTGCATTTACAATGACTGGTATGTTCAATGTGAAAGTTACAGAGTTAACAATATCTGCACAATTGCAGCCATAGCTTCATCGGCTGTTTCCATTGAAACTATATAGTTTAGCAACAGTAAATTTTCCAAAACTATCATACATATCATCCTGCACAATGTTGGCCTGAGCTGCACTTTTTCATATATTCGGAATTTCTCTCCAGAATATGTATGAGGTCTTCCTAGTAATAAAGTAAGTGGTTATTAGAGCTGTGGATATCTAGAATCAAATAACGATTAATAAAAAATTAACTGGTAGTGGTCCACATAAATCTGAATATTTTCAATTAAACATTGGACGAGAAACATAAACTGATGTACAATGGTAAAAAAGATGTTTACACACAAACAAGTTATGTACAATATGAAAATAACCACCTGCAAATCAACTTTAAAATCCAGCTTTCTTCTTTTGTGCTGTTGTGCAGACTGCAGCGATTCAGCAGGCGAAGGGCAATCTATTGTTGACGTCATGGATAGATAGTTCTGTTGGGGTGTTTAGTTTACCAGAACTATCCCTGTGTTGTGTCATGTGTGCCTGTTAGTTATTACTTCACCAGTATACTTGTTAAACCTATTAAACTACTGGTACCTGTACTTGGTTCAAGCAATGTGTGCTAACTGTATTATTTAATGGAAACATGTTAAATTTTATAAACAATACAAACCGATACCGGTACTTACAATCGGTGACAAAGGTGATCTTGCAAAAATTGCATATTTTCATCATGTTCCCATGTTGAACATGTGGCCACACCAGAACCGCTCACTTTCATTTATCCTCTTTTTTTTCTCTCTTGAAAATCCATTCCTTAAACTTCTCCATATCATCATACATGCCTCTGCTAATAAATGTTCAACACGAAATTCAACAAACATTGTGTTTCAATTCACACATAAAATAAACCCATATTAAACAATAACTACTACCGTCGTTCACCGTACCTGGTTCTCCTCCATTTGGCCCACTCAATGTACAGTCCAGGTCATTTTCTTTTCTCATTGTATCCTTATAAAACCTGATTCTTTCGAATCATACAGATCGAGGACCTGGCTTGTACCAACATTAATCAGCTAACTCATTGAAATCTGTTTTTGACATTTTTGGATCTATGTCATACAAAAATTGGGCTAAAACTTAGTATAAATGATATTTAAAACCAACCTAAACAAATAATTGTTATAATGCTATACTTAAATAATCCTTATTTACTTATTCTCTGGTCTACCTGTGATTTTAATTGAAATAATCAACTTAAAACAGTGTCTCTTTCATTTTCCTAGCTATTGCGTCTTGCGCAAAAGTTAAAATATTTTTAACTCTGACGTTTGACGCTATTGAGCCACTTCTCTCGACTTGCGTTTGTCTGGCGCGAGTGTGTGCATGACCCGACGCAAGAAGTTTTACGGCAGACGCGAGGTTTTGACGCGAAACGCTATATGTGTGTGGAGCCCTTACGACTCAATCATCCACCCGAAAATAAAATTTTGTAACCCTCAGTACAATGACGACCGATACCATGGGAAGTAACGCGAGTGAATACTCGATGTACACGACTGAAGCAGACTCTTCTTCTCAGCTTGCCCCCATTGAAGACGATATAGACATGAATACATCAGAATCTTATTGCGGGGAATGGAAAAACGATAGCAGAACTGGTAAGTGGGAACTTTACCGATTAGCTTGGGTTTAGTTCGTCGCCTTTTAGCCGAAAGGTTTCAAGTTTAAAACTATAATTGCAGGTGAGAAACTGGTCGCTAGCTAGTCGGTTGTGGCAAGAGACTTTATGGACATTGCCCGAACCCAGCGGATTAATGGGTTATAACAAATAGAAGGAACGTGCCTATCATATACAACATACTGCAGTAGCTCCGGTAACCCGACGTTTGGTGCGAGGTGATCTGACCATTGGCCGTATGTTAATCCCCTTGGTTTTCCCATTCACGGGGATAAACATGAATATCCTATCATATTCTATCCTATCCTAAAATCTATGATTAATTAGGCAATGACATTCATCTATTTGAATATAATCATTCTCTTATTTTTGGGTATAGGTCGTAATCATACCCTTTTACTAATAATACGATACATGCATTACTACAGGCAGTGGAGTCTGTGAGCGAACTGATGGGTTTATGTACGAAGGCGGGTGGGAGGACAACCAGCGACACGGGTATGGTTGCACCACTTTCCCCGATGGCACTACGGAGGAGGGTAAGTACCGGAACAACGTCATCATCTTAAGTGCTCGGAAAAAGAACCTCCTGCCAATGAAAGCAAACAAAATCAAAACCAAAGTCCAACAAGCGGTAGCTAAAGCAAGACAAGCTAAGGAAACCGCGAAGCAAAAAGCAGACATCGTTGTTTCCAGGTTATTTTTACAATTCTCTCTAGTTATAAATGCACTGAATTGGTTGCAAGTCCAATACGATTACACAATATTCTATGTCAGAGAACGAATGCGTTTTAGTATTATTTTTAGGTGTAAAGCGCGACCAATCAATTAAAACTATCGGGTTTCCAATTTATAATCGATTGAACCAGAACTACAGCAGCTAATAATATTTCCAAATACACAGAACGTCACACAGTATTGCGAAATCCAACCAGGCGGAAGGCGTAGCGGTAAATGCCCGAGATGAAGCCAAGATTGCCCGATGTGTCGCACGTGATCTTGCCCCTGATTTTCATCAGCCAGGTAACCGCATCCACACAGTCAAAGATAGTGATTTTTTATAAGAGAAAACAGTCGTTTGGCCGTTAGGTTAGCGCGACCAATTTCTGTGCACAATTATCTTTAAAAATAGATATTAGCGACGGGCTCATAAAACAGTAACAATTAAAAACAGTAATTTATAATGAAATCGTCCTGTGGTCGAATAATGATAAACTGCAAGCCTGAAGGCAACTTATTTCAAAATATGATTCCTAAAATATAATTTAAAAAAATGTTCCTACCCTGTGATAAGTTAATTGTTAAATCGTCATTACCCCAATAGGGTGGGATTCATGGTTTACCCCCGATTGAGATTTATTCACTGAGTTCAGACAACGTCCTACCAAGGACTAGTTAGCCATCCTTTTTTATGAACATACCAATACCGCAGTAATATGCTCAGGTATAGAGTATATGAGGTCAAAGGGAGAGGACCCGTTCAAGGACATGGACAATGGCGATTCGCTGTACATGGGTGAAACGAACGACATAGCCAGTCCTGAGAGCTATCACCAGTTTAGGTTGGTATGGTGATTGTAATGAAATTGAATTTCTAAATAATAGCAAAATTAAAAATTATTTGCTAATGAGGCAATTTGTTTTTTTTTAATACTTTTCGTGTAATAACCTTATTATTCGTAAAAAAACAATTCAAAACTTTTTCATTTGTAATTACCCGCTGTTTGTAAAAATAAACATGACCAACCAACCACATTATAAGGCATTAATGCGCGACATTATGTAATGCATTATCGATCTCACTAATTATTCTTTACAGCGACGCAAAATCTGGAGGACTGACTGTTTCTCCGGTACCCAGTCGATCAGGAAGTGTCGATGCCAACTCCATGAATATAATGGAGTCCAATATACTACAAAAATATTCGCAAAATGACAAAGCAAAGTAATTATGGATGTTTATTGCGCCGTGTAGTTGTTTTTTTCTGTTCACCTCGCATTTCTATTAAACGATTTTCGTGGTCGTTTTTTTTAATAGCTTTGGGTCATGAATAACTCTTAGATCGTGCCCTAAAACTAAGTTTTTTTTGCTATTATCTTACTTAAAAATATGACGTTAGCTGATTTAGCTGAAGTTTCCATTAAAATGACTTGTAAACAATGATGACTTGTCATTAAGATAATCAAGTTTAAAATTATTGTTTAAATACACGCTCAAGAATTGAAACAGTTTAAATTGGTGTCGGATTAAAAGTATCGCTCGTATTAAAAGTATGGAAATTATTATTGGCATACAAGGCATGTCCGTGTGTACTAGTGTTTTTTAGACATTGAAGTGCATAAATGGTTAATCACATCACAAATTTCTTGGCGGGGAATTTTAAACGTATAAATATTTTCAGGCAAAATGCAGACAACCATAAAGGTCAAAAAGCTTTAGCGAAGTCCCTTGCCGACGTTGCTTCTAAACCAGAGGTGGCGCCAAAGATGCAGTATTTGTCTCCAGAAAACGCCATCACTATTACCTGCAGTCCGCCAACTCCGAACGAAGATTCTCCGAGACAAAGTGGGGCACCTTCGGACAACCACATAAGAATCCCACGCTCCGAGAGCTCAGAAAAGGTTGGAAGGGCCCCAAAACATAGCTTCTTCAAGTGAGTTTTCAGATTTCTGTATATTGCGGGTATTTTATCATAACAATGTGGAATAGTATGAGATAATCATGTTTTCTGTATACTATAAAACGAATAAAACCAAAAGAAGTGAACAGAGGAATGGGAAATGAGGGAAACTGCACAATAAAATAAAGATTAGGCCATTAGAGATAGTTTTAAACATGGGATTGGAGTAAGGATTAGTTCTGGGGTTGAGATTAGTGTTTAAAGAAGGGTTAAAGTTACCATAGTTTTAGTAAGCAATTTTCCTCCTTCCCTCTTTCCCCCCTTTAGCCTCCAAAAAACGCAAAGCAAGTTATAAAATTGCGTAACCGTCAAATTACCGCTCCTGTATAGCGGTGTTAGCTGTTATGTTGAATACAATGAAGACATTATATTTTGTGTTTAATCCATTTAACCGTAGGTTTAGGCAATGTCATCCGACTTGTCAATGGCCGGTTTCCATCCCACCAACTTCTGGTACCCTTTGACTGACATTACTTGCCGAACAAGAATTATTTGCGACCAGAAATCGAAATATCTATGAGACTTTTAAATTTTATGAATGTCGAATACGTTTAAATGATTTCCCTTTTGCCTTAGATCTTTAAGAATTCGTCCGAGGAAAACTGTTTCAGTCGATGTAAAAGATGCCAGCGAATTGCCTTCCAAGGTCGAAGGAGATACCTTGAAACCGACAACTCCAACAGCCGAAGAAAAACGAAAGAAGTTTATGAAGTCATCCACTCTGCCTGAACGCTCGCATAATGGCGGCGTCGATTCGTTTGATTACCATAATCACCGGTCGGAGTATTTGACAGGTTACGAAGCCGAAATGGCCCACGAATCAAAGAGTTATGTCGGCTCAAATTCTAGTTTTGACCAAGAATACATAAACCCTGTCGCCAGCCCCACTCAACAAAGTGAAATATTTGCATTTCCCGACAACACGGACACTCAGCATGAACGAACTCACACTAGAGGTTACTCTGGGTCGACTACGCATAGTAGGGGTTATTCCGGATCGCAAGGTTATCAAGAGATCAAGATTGAACATCCTCAGAGCCCAGCGCAAGCGAATTCATTAAGCATGTCAGTTCTAAGACCTAGAGACGCGGAGAATAAATACGAGGAGGGCCCTGCCCCAGTGGTTCCAGCATTCGCTAATTACGCTCCGCCAAATGATAGCATACCAGCGACAACACCTGGAAAACAAAAGCGTCACAATACAATATATGAGGTACGGCTACAAACGTAATATTGTAAATTTAAAAAAGTGTCACTTCTCCTACTTTATTTGGACACAATGCTTATAACAGCTTCACTACTATCACAGGAAAGCTCCTATGAAGAAGACTTCCCAGGCCAGGATTACTTAATGGGAAACAACCGCTCAGCATTACCAAGCGTTCTGAGGAAGCGAAACAATTTGGAAAACGAAACAAAGGAAGAAGTACAATATCAACCAATTATAAACGAAAGCGATTCCGTGAGTATTTCAGCCCTGTTGATTTGTTGTTCGCTGCTTAAATACGTCCTCATCTATATTTTATGTAGGCCTATATTTTAATGCAGAATTTAGGAATCTAGGTATTGGTTCATAGTTGGCGGTAGGTTGCACAATTCATCAAATCTATCCAGTTTCATGTGGTTAAAGCTGTTTTTGTTCTTTTGTGCTGCTTGTGATTTATATTTTAATGTTTACATATATATACAGTGGATGCCGCTTAATGTAATCACGGATAATGTTATCAATCGGTTATTGTTATCATTTTTGGTGTTAACAAATGTGATCACATCAAGCGGCATCCACTATATTTATATTTATATTTAATGTATATTTTAATGTAAGCAAATATGAATATTCTTATGCTGGATTTAGGAATCTAGGTACTGGTTCATATTTGGCGGTAGGTTGCACAATTCATTAAATCTATTATTCGCCAATTGTCCAGTTTCATGTAGTTAAAGCTCCTTTCTTCTTTTTGTGCTGCTTGTGATTTTTCTACAAACCACCAATATTTCATTTTGAGCAAATTTGTTTTTTTTTACATTGTTGCTGTTTTCTCAAGCGTGCAGCGCCCTGATATACTGTGGAAATGGAAGCGCTACCGTATTGTTACTATAATACTCTCTTTTCATAAGTGACTTTCAATGTCATTGGCTGATTAATGCTCGTTCAGTCCCGTGACCTAGGAAGTAATAACAGAACCCGAGCAACATGTGTCTATAACTTCACTGTGGCTTCATTCTGAGCGAGGACGGGAAACCACAGGGTTGTTTTCCCTCCTGTCCAATTTCCACTACTACTAATGTATGTTAAATACGCAACACGATTAAGTCACTGGATTCAGGCAATTGTCGTTTAGTACCTTTTCTATGGACAATCGAGGCGTTGGCGTCTGGTTTTAATCAAACAACTTTTCAATTGATAATTATTCGCGTTTAGTTTAAGATAATGAAAGTCGAAAAAGGATATTCTGTATCACATCTAACACAATTAATTATTATTTTCAGACGAAAACATACATGGTGATACTTGTACTACTGCTAAATGTCGGCTTCCTTGCTTTGTTCGCTCAGTTTTTAACATGAGATTCGATCACATGATGTGTCCAGTGAATCTGCTACTATTATCGCTTGCTATAGTGTATAGAGTTTATACTGTTCCGTTTGCATTTTGATAATTGCGCCAAATACACTCAAAAACAAGTAACAAATGGCTGGTATGACAGCAATTTTATGACGTAAATGTTTCTTATTAAAATATTTAAAACATTTAATGTTTATCACAGTATTTATGTTTAAATTTAAAACAGCACTTATCCGCACTCGGGTATTACTAAGAACTGCATCGTATTTCGAACACCTCTCCCGTGTTTTATCGTGGTATCAAATAATTTTACTGTGTACATCCATATTAGCAATCTTTTATAACAATTCATGTCTACATTAGGTATCCGTCGTGTATAGGAATTATTTTTTGACTTAATTCAAACAATTATATTATCGGACGTAACGTTGATTAAAAAATGATAAGGGAGGCCGCTGATATTTAATATGACGATATACACAAATCACGAGAAAATAATGTATATTTTGCTGTATTAATCCATAACCCATAACGAAACAATGTATAAAAAGCAAGTCTGGATGACTAACACTATATTAGTGGGATAAGTAAGTCTGATTGTATATATTTCTTGATACGTCGGAAAACGGTATTAAAAACTAGAGAGTGTCAACCACGTGTTTAACCACCACTATTTGTAAAACCAATGTTGCATGCCATATATTCATGCTACAGGGTCCCCAACCACATTTTGTATTTTATACACTGTGTATGTAGTTTTTGTTTCTGCAAGCATAAACTCATGGGTCCCATAGTTATCAAACCAAACTTCTTCTCCATGTGTAGGTAAAAAAGAACAATCGTGTTAGATTTACAAAGATTTCATCACAAATGTTTTAAATTAAAGCTTTTTTTAAGTGCTGTATTGAAATGAAGCTAAATTCCTAAAACAGTTCGATTTAGTTTTTCATGGCTTCGGGGAATTCCCCATGGGCTTGGTAAATAATTTTCTGTTTTTACATATGTGGGTCATGTTAACTATCAATTCTTAAAGTTTTAATCCGATTTGACGAATCCTTGTTGGAGATGTCAGTGCAATGTGGCATGCTTGTCACAATCATAAGTCCGGAACATATCTTCGTTTTTAAGGGAGTTACCCTAAGTAAATGTTTTCTTTTTTTTAAGTAACACAGGGTGGCTAACGATCTAGCATTCCACCAAATCTGATCAAAATTAGAGCAGCCGGTGAAACGCTATGTTCCGAAAAGATATTTTTTTAGAAAAATAACCGTTTTGGATTTTGACGTCTCCGGGTAATTCCCCTAGATTTATCAACCACAACTTTGATCCTGCGTATCTAGACCATTTTGTCTAATAAATAACAAAGCTGTATTACTATTTTATTATTCCTTCTGGAAGATGTCACGGCGTCATGCCATGCCTGTCACAATCATGATTTGAGAACAAAATCTTATTTTTAGGGTATTTCCCTAGATATTTTTTTTATTTTTTCTAATTGTTAAATTTGTAGGTAATTGCACTTACATTCCACCAAATCTAATTCAGATTAGAGCAGCCGTTCAAGCGTTATGCCAAAAAACTAGTTTTTTTAGAAAAAATATGTGTCTCAATTTTTCAATTGGGACCCATAATAAACAGGACGATAGATGTGGCCGGAAACCCCAATTGATAGAAACAGCGGTCCATCGTATTACAAGACATATTTAATATATATAAAAGGGGGTTAATACACAGGTAATCGTTAGATTACCTTACGCCCATCGTCGGGTTATACCGGAGCTATTGTAGTGTTTTTTTATGATTCACACGTTCCCTTAAGTAACAAGAACCCATTATTCCGCTGCGTTCAGGCAATGTCCGCTAAGCGCCTCGCCCAAGGAAACAATTGACTATAGTTAGCGACCAGTTTCGCACATGCAATTCTTCGGCTGAACGGCGACGCATTAACTCATCAGACTAATCTGTACCAAGTAACATTTATTTATTACGACGAAGATTAATTAGCATCATGTATTGATTTAATAAACGACACAGGCAAGGCCATGGCCGTGGCACCATAAATATTGTCAGTTTAATTTTAAATCGTTTACAAATGATGTGTGCATTGGTTGGTATAAAGTGAAATTAAACTGAAAGTGTAATCTAATATGTATCGAATGTCCACATAGGCAAAAAAGAAACACACCAGCTTGGCACCTGTGAATATGCCTTCACGCTATTATGAATTCTATAGATTAGTCTTACAGGTCATATGTGAGGGCAAGACATACTGCTAAGGAACACAGTTACTATCCACAGCTGCTTGGTAGTTAGCTTTAAGTATGTATAGATATCGTTTATACACGTGTTATAGGCTATGTGTGTTTATCCTCCTATATTCAGTGCAAACTGATAGATAGCGTTGCATAACTCAACAACAAAGTAAAGTGTGGATGGATGGCGTACATGTTGTGGTAAAGATTGTTAGAAAGCACATAGTGCAGCCGTTTGTATTGATCAGACGGGGCAGCGCATTTACGAGTAATTAAAAGTTGATATAGGACTTGCAAAACAAAAGTATATCGAATGCAAAAAGCTTAAAAACGAGGTTAAACCGTATAAAATAAAGTTTCTTGGATAAAACTGTACGTCAGTTTTCTGAATTTTTAAGCTTTAAGTTGTTTAAGCTTTAAGGCATGCTTTGTTTGAAACTTGATAGAGTAATTTTATTTAGATTTCCGTACTAGGTTAAGACGATATATGCTGATTTATTCGTACCATTGTTCTAGAAAGTAGAGACTATTATTGCTGAACAAACGCTTTGTGATCAGGAAGTAGTAGTGTGAATTACAACGCTTCCTATGACGTCATAAGCATTGATAGTGTTTGCAAACAGTGGTGGTTGTTATTATAATTGTGTAATATTGGTTGGATTGAAAGTTGAACGAGGGATGACTAGTACAACGTTACAAAGTATACCAGACTATGTTGTGAAAGTGATTAATAAAATGTCGTACATAGTTTACACTCGATATGATTAAACAGGCCATTACGTTGTCAAAGAAGGTATTTAAGCGGGTGCTGTATTGTTGCTCCGAAAATAAACGTTATTTAAAAGTCCCGATTTGGGCTACAGTTTAAGAAATTTAGAAAGCACACACAGATGGCCATGTCGTGTGCGATTTGTGCACAAACTCATAGTTACCAAAAATAGTGGCACAAATGGACAAGTGATATACTTTTTAATACTTGTTCCTGTTAATTTGTGCAACACACAAACATATATAATCGCAACTTCAACAAATATATAATTAAGGCTTTAGAAATGTTCATTGAACACTGAATTGTTTTGTATTCATGTAGGTTTCACAGCACAGCGCGGAGGCACAGGTTGAGTTGTCATCGTTTTAGAACTTTATGCGCTTTTTCATTCTAATCACCTCGAAATGCGGAAACAGCCCGGATGTCAATATGGCGGGCAGATAAATTATTCATATTATTCGCGTAGTTGTGCAGTGGCGACATATTGGAAACGAACAGATCAATACAAAGCTTCGAAGCTTGGTTTGTTTTGGAAACCGAATTGAATATTCATTAGTGTTATAGGCTTACTCGTATAACAGATGATTTTGTAAAGAGTGGCAGTTTAGATTGTCGTAGTAAGAAAGAGAGTGCTTTTTGTCATTCAGCAAGTGCATTTTGTTTGGCGTCTTGGAATTGATAAACTGGTGGTATGTTTATCAAGGTTGATTGTTTACAGCTATATTTGATTGTTACCAACCAAAACCTTTTTTAGTTTAAACTTGACAGGCAACGGAAAGTGTAGCGTATATATCTGTTAGTGGATCGCTTACCAAGGTATATTTATAATAAGTCAATAATACAGTATTATATGTCCTGCTCACGTTGCATTGTTTAATCTTTTTAATTCTAATTTCTGATACCTGGGAAATCATGCCTTTGAATTATTCATTAACGTCCGTAAGTCATGCATGCCTCCTGCTATATGTTGTTTATGCAGGGTTATATAGCACACAAGAGTATTCTTAAAACCGTTTATTATGATTGGTATAATATAAAGGATGCAGCCCACATGATAGCAAAGAAACGGGAACCAGGATTTGGTTTAAACCATGGACGAAGAGGTCTATTGATTTACTAGTAATTAGTTTTACGAGGAATTAATTCAGTGTTTTAATTACTCGAATTTAAAATCGTTGATGCAGTTTACATCATTAGGAGTTCGGGCGTGTTTACTTTACGAAAGAGTTTTTGTAGTACTGGACTATATTCTTATTATTCTATACAAAACAATTGTTTGTGGTGTTTTCATATTTGAAAGGAATAAATTACCTTTATGGGTATGAGTCATTACCAAGCTGAAAGGGAAAATTGTTATGTTTTGCTTTCAGTTTTTGTATATTTCTGTCTGATAGGCCAGATCATATTACATGTTGCTTTAATCTCTATTGGCGTTATGTTAAATTATTTAATTTAGTTCGGCTTGTTGCGTCATAACGTTTGTTGTAAATATTCTTGAAATGAATCACAGATTGTTTCGTTTGTCTTATTTCCGCCATTTGATTAAACGTTAGTGCAGATATATTAGATGGTGTCAAAGTTTGAAGACTTTGAGTGAAGGCATAATAACTTAATAAATATTTTGCTTTGAGTTGTTGCAGGTTCTAAGTACAGTTCTTATCAAAAAAACTGGTATCTAGGAGAAGCTGAACTACTCAGAATTGATAAAGATAATTTTTTTAGGTCATATACCCAGAAGCAGGAGAACAAAAGTACACTTTATGGATACGTAGTACATAGGCATACTGACGCAATGATAGCGTTATGTATGTTATAAAATGGTTGCAGATTTCGAAGTAAAATTTGATCATATAAGACGTAGACGTATTGCCTGGTTAAGTATAGCTTAGTCAGTCAGGGTACTGAAGCGTTGCTGCAGTCAACTAAGTAACTAGAAAGCTGTATACAATACAGTCTCTACTGGTGTTGAGTTACAAGATAGTGTTAAAATTGCAATTAAGTTAGTCTCTCTTTATATATTTGTATAATAAAAATGTAACTCGGAAAGACATCAGATATCATGGTTTATATCAGTATATATATATATTTACTAGACTTGTATATGTGGCGCAGATAGTCAAGTGGTGACTAACGTACTTATTACGGTTGTTTTATGTATAAATACAAATATAATTGAAATTGTGGTGCAGATGAACAGGTTATGTGCTTTTTACGATTGATTTGTGTACAAACTTATATCATGGAGGGGTTGATTCATAGACGGATATATCAACATTAAATGACCACTAACTAATACAGTATTTTACAAAAAGCTTTAACTGTCCAATTATTTAGATATATAAAGATTTGATTGCTTGGAATTCTTACAAAACCGTGTATAGCTGTTACGTCACACTTAGTAATATGACGGGCCGACCATCACTAACGAACGACGAACAACTATGGCTGATGAAACAAGTAAAGATGAGCTGTATGACAGTAGACGAGGCAGTGAGCTGGACAGAGGCGAGAACCAACGAAATACAACTGGAAGAAGAAACAAATAACATCAGCAAGGTTTATAATTGTACATGCTTTACGTGCCAAGGGTGGTATATAATAGAAAGTATAAAGAATAGCGTTTATACCGACTTAATGCAAATAGTTTGTATATAATATAGGTCTGTAATCACCGCGTAAATATGGACACATTTTTATACTGCAATAACATTCCTCATATACTACAACATATGCGCACGAAAATAGATTAAAGTCATCTATACGAATATAGCACAAAATGCAAAGGTATCAAGTCATTCTTTATATGTCAAAAGTAATGAATCAATACACCAATGTTTAAACATTAAGCCCATTTACATGGCGCTTTGAAATGTATTCGAATCTATTTCGCAAATCCGTTCTCTCGTTTTGCGCGAAAAGAAAAAGGCACACCGGATTTGAGATGTCATATCTCCAATCCGATAAAAGGAGTGGTTTTCTGGAACGGATTGGGATTTGAATTTAGGGCTAAGAAGTTTGCAAACTTGTAAAACTTTAATTTTTAGATGTTTGACTCATAAACACAAATTCCGCCATGTATTAGAGTAATTTAGAAAGCCTAGTGTGTCTAATGTTAGGTTACAATCGCAAAAAAGTGTTAAAT
The DNA here is from genome assembly GCA_000149265.1 of Ciona savignyi. Classification (NCBI taxonomy): domain Eukaryota; kingdom Metazoa; phylum Chordata; class Ascidiacea; order Phlebobranchia; family Cionidae; genus Ciona; species Ciona savignyi. The sequence goes on along the minus strand of CH003412.1, from coordinate 2,686,776 downwards.
CAAAAGTTGTATGACTAAATAAAACTATTATAATTCAGGACAATACATAACTTATACGCTAACATTCCACTAGGCTAACCGACAACATTAACATCAGCAGTCAGATCCAATTGCATTCTGAAAACAATAAACAAAATTAGCATCATGTAAATGCGACACTTAACAGATTAGATTTGAAACGTGTTAGACGTCATTTCAAATCCGTTTGGTTTTCAATCCGATCCGTTTGAGCATGCATCATGTAAATGGGCTTTATTGACATTTCGTGTATCGGATCATAACGGTCATTGTGCCATATATATATATATATATATATATGTATACACAGGTCACATATTTAATCGCGTCTTTGAAAATATTGCCCAGATAGACATGTTTTAAGCGTATCAAGTTTTATTTATAGATGGACAGGGTAATGTATATAGCTCGAACGTTTCGGTAAAAATCAGTTTGTCGCAAACCGCCAACATATTAAAAGTCGTCTGTCGTCTTGGTTATATAAACTACCACAAATTAGGGCAACAATATATGCCTACATATGTTCCGCTACATATTAATCACCCATGCAAATTTGTAAACATTTGGACAGGTATGCTTACTTGTGTACAAATGACTAAAATATATATATATACACCAATACACAACCGTTCCTCGATTTTTTTCGCAGGATAAAAAATCCTTCAAGCCTGGGAAGACGCTGAAGAAGTTTCTGCCGAGGAGATCTCGAAATAAAAGCAGCGACGGAAACAATGCTTCAATCGTGCGTAAACCCGTCGTAAGTGTGAACCAATCAACGTGAATCATATTTTCAATACACACAAATTAATTTTTAATTGATTGACCCATAATTGGTATTCATTTAAACGTTATGCATGCAATCGTGCGGATTTTACGCATGTTAGCAGGTTTCGTTATATTCATATGACAACGTGCTAAAATAATTGAAAAGAACTTGTTAGTATGTTTACTCTTTAATTAATCATAAATTTGTCATACGGCAACGTTGTCTGTAAGAATCACAAAAGATCCGTCGTGATAGGTATTCAGTGCAAAACATAACTATGTACAATTTTTATTTTTTTTAATAACTAATGGGTCGAGAGTTAGTTCCCTACCTTTAGCACCTTTTCGCGCCGTTGTGTTCACACATAGTTCTTCACCGCTATTTCCTTTATGCAGTGGATTAGTAAAAAACCTATTAAACACACTGCAATAGCCAATGCCATAAGGTTATATCATTACCTGTAAGGGTGTTGTTTCGTATACAATGTGTGAAATAAGTGTCGTGTTCTTTGTGGCGACTGATCACCAAGTAACGCTGAAACAACTTGTTTCCAAGCAGGAACGATCCTCAGTGTCTTCGGAGGAGCACGTCGAGACGTCAGGGAACCAGGATCTACGAAGCAAACAAGTCTACAACTTCTCCATCTACAAATGCTCGAAGCATAAAGTCCCGCAGAAACGAATAATGCAGGTTTGTCGTAAGCTGACCAAAATACTCGGTGTAACTTCTCTAATTCACCAGGGTAGTAGTCCTTTACGATTGCCCATGTGTTAACCCCTTGTTTTTTTCATTCACGGGATAAACATGAATATCCTATCCTATCCTTTATTTTGTGACATCTTTGTGTACTGACAAAGCAATCAACAACAAAAAAGCTACATGCTTCTTAAGATAAGAAACAAAAAACAATTAATTATTGGCCAAATATACGGTAGTTCTTCAGTAGCGTGGTAACTCAAAAATCTCATTTTATATATAGGTATTTGTATCTACGCTGTTGCACACTCGTAAAAAACTTATATTTTATTTAAAAAACCAAGCAACCTCATGTCCTCATCCAAATAAAGTATTTTTCTTTTTTATGCCTAAGTAGATAGTGAGGTTTGTGCGACTGCATTGAATTGGCCCTGTCTAAAAGTTGTGTGCTGTATATGAACAGGTCGTACTGTTGGTTGGACTCTGTGTTTGGAATATATGTGAAAAATCTTCAGATTGTATTATTTGAAATCAAAAATCAAATCGATTAATTCGAGCTTAATAACCAACCGAACGCCGCCAAAATATTATAAATGTATTACTTGACAAATTGCCTTCACAATAAATAAATTGTGGGAACCTTTTTACGCATAAAGGGCGTTATTATAGCTCAGAAGTACAGCCTGATTCTATCTTTCAATCGATAAAGGCGTCTTTGGGGAATATTTGTAGCTTGGTTTTGGAAGCGAACCAAGGCACGTGCATAAGAGCGATTGGAAGGTTAATTGGGAGTCACGTTATGAAAGTCATTCAGATGAAATACTGGTCACGTATTTCGGTCGGGTGGTTGCTTAATATGAGTGCTATTGGTCTCTATTGTTCCCGTTTATACTGGCCCAGAATGTGATTTGTTTGTCCTTGTAATGGAGTGTTGCCGATTAAAATGCTCCTTGTTGTACCACAGCATACGGCAAAAATAACGTAATTTGCCATTCCGTGTAATCTGTAATGTTTGTACAAATTTGTGCTGAGATAAAAAATGTCAAACCAACTCGATGAACGGTTTTTATAGATTTAAATTAGCCGCTGCTTTGATATTGTTGATAATGTTGGATGTAAATGACCCGACGGGCATTGGTTTAATCGTTATCATACCCAATCTTCTGCTGGTTGTGTTCTTGTACAAGGCACTTAACGAACGTTTCTTCGATCCAATGGTTTTGAAGGAATCGATCAAAAACAACATTATGAAATATTGAACACAACTCAATATCATCGAAAGCACGCTTGTAGGCAAGAGGTAATCACACGATTACCCGTATTTGTCATGCCAACTGTCGATAACTAAAACAAAAGTAAAAGGGGTTTTTATCAACCGTAATTTTCTGGTTTTCCGAAGAAAATTGAGTTGCATTAAACGGTTTAGCACTAAACGAAATTAGTTAAAAATTGTACCTTTCTTACGATTCCGTACATTGTGCTACGGTATTCATTACCATAATCACTCATTTTCAGATCGATTTTGGAGCTAAAGTGATTTCTCTAATCCATCATGGAAACTTATTAACGAACTATCCGTTTTCATCGCTTGTCAACGTTGACGGACAGGTGAGAGTTATATGTTACACAAGTTGCACTAAACCTATGTTAATTCATATCCAAAAAACATACTGCAGCCTGTACAAATGTGTGATATAATCAAATATAGCGTCCTTCTTAAATCGGTCTATGTCATACTTACATTCGTTTTGTTATGTACAAAAGCGATTCCGATCTTTGCGAATAAGAACGTTTATCCAGGTTTATTGTGTGCACAGACGTAAACACACATGCCAATTAGAACTTGCAGGTAGGTTGCTATACCTACCAATGCAATCATGGCATAAAACATTGATGATCTGGGCCACAGCCTCTTTAAATATTCCAAAGCGAAAGCCACTGGCTGGATCATTTGTTCAGGAAAAACGATGCAATAACCGTGTTGATTAATCGGTTTCTTAGCGCACTGGAACCAATGATAAACCGCAACACCCGCTGATTTCTTTGAATTTTCAAAGCAAACCTTCATATACGTAGGCTTTCGGACTCCCGCTTACCTACTACGTGTCTGTGACGTAGATAAAAAAGGCCGAACCACAATGCCATCATTTCCATGCTTGTTCCTTGGAAATGGTATGGGCGAAATCACATTCAATTTCTTGGTAACACTGCTTCGGTTACCAGGCCATTCAACTGTTTAAATTTTTTTAGAGCAAATGCATTTTAACGAAAATATGCTAGCTAAATAAAACTAACAAAGACACATACATACATGTACTTGTACACTAACTTTAACAGAACTACTTTTTCGTTTTAAAAACACATTTTTTCTTAAGGAAATAATTTTGAATTTAAGCTAAAATTGTAAGTTTTATGTCTTGATAAAGGAGGTCAATTTACCGCCGTTTATAATTAGATTTAATTAGGAAAATCACCGGAAATCCGACAAGCAATCACTTGCACCAAGCTGATTCGTTTATTCGGGTAATTCTGTGTGGAATTGTATACTTTTGTACCCACAGCCGATTGTTATTGAAATGGCTTGGGTTTTGGCTTGGGTTCAACCCCAGAATCAATCGCCCCACAGTCAGTGTGAAATTAGAATGGATGGTGTTATACAGCCCACAAGCTACAACCCTTATTCCCTTCTCTGTTACTGTTTAATAATTTTCTAATATATAATTATCCCACGTTTTGGACTGCACGCAGTGCCTAAATATTGTCACACAACTTAATTTACTATTTTAATAATTTTACTATTAGCTTAAAAATCGTGCAACAAAAGCAACAAAATACAACAAAAAGAATTTATCAAATTTTATTGTTTTTTATACTGTATTTTTCAAATTGTAACGCGGATTATTACCTTAAGCACAAATCGTCCGTTCAAAAATCGATGTCGTCTGCCGCTACCTAAAGTTCGCCCTAAACACGTCATAAGAGCTATTGTTTTTCACATGCTGTCAGCTGCACGTCACAGTCATGGTAGTTAGTCGAATTCTATCAACTATCACGTCACAATGAAGGATTACGTAATGCATAAAGTGCAGCTATGATCTTATGCCATCTTTTTTTTGATTCCATACCAGTAATGGCGATTTAACATACATTAAACAGGAAGGAAAAAAGGTGTTTATATATTTTGACGACAGCCAAGAGTTGGAACTAAACGCCGAGAACCTTGCCGATAAAACGAAAGTAAGTTTACTCTTATTTATCTTGCTCTGGTTTTGTCCTGTATTTCTACTTTTCCATACATATGTGTATATTATTGGTTTGACAGTTTTATGACGTAACGTTTGCATTAGAGAAATTTCGATATCATATATCACTATACACAGAGAAGAGCCATATTTAAAATTTAAAATTTCTCGTCTAACAACCAAAACTACATTCAAAGTGAAACTGTATTTTGCTTTTTTAACCCGAGGGTGAAAGCAAGGTAATGTGAATATTGACCTTTTGTTAAATGGTTTATCCACTTTACCGTATCCTATCCTATTTCGGTCGATTAACTTATTGGTAGCGCTTCAGAACTTTATTCAAAAGGTGGCGGGATTGAAACCAACTGCTGTCTCGTTTTTAGCTTAGCATCTTAACCCAGTAAATTAATAGATGAACAAAAATTTAAGCAACGTCCTCATTGTATGCACTGTCTGAGCACTGGTAACCCGGCTGTGAGCACATAGTATTCTGTATTTACAAACTTAGGAACGTACATAAGTCAGACTATTCCTTTCTAACCAAATTCTTTCGGGCAATTCGTGAAAAGAAACTTCAATGTACAATGACAATAACTAGTATATTTATTCCCTTTTCCAGTTAATCCGATTACTCAACGTTATAAGTGAACAAAATGAATACGAAGAACGAGGGCAACCGTTTGATCCGTGCGAAAAGTTGCAACTCAGCTTTAAAATTATCAAGGAAGGGTATTTGGAAAAGAAAGGAGCGTATTCTGCTATTAATTGGAACAAGTGGGTACAGTATAACCAGTTTTATACCGTGTGTGTCAATCTAGAAGCCTAAGGGCGTGACCAGAGAGGTCACTGGTTTCTGATTTAATCTCAACACTGAAGTGATTTCGGATTTAGGGGAATATTGTTCTGCAATGAAATCAAATCTACCATCAATAGATATTAGGATTAAGTGCTTTATTCCTGTGGCTTAACAGGAGTGTTCTACAGTTTATTATATTACTACGATTAGCATTAAAATCTGTAATCTATTTTCCTAACTAGTGTGATTTCGCTAAGTTGCAGCGCATCCGACAGGAACCATATCACTAGTTGGTGTTCTTTATACACGGAGGTATTATAACCATAGTTTTGCAAAAGAATCTAGTTTCTTTGTTAGCTAAACATAAATGGCGTCTTTACTAAAGTAATAACAAAATAAAAGAATAAAAATTATAATTCCCACAGACGACTGGTGGTTATCCGATCCGGCGAACTTGCGTACTACAGAGTAGAGGAGGAGGAACAGACTGCTGCACTTAACATCATCAACCTTTCACCTGGCAGCATTGCCATCAACCCTGAGGATTCAAATACTTTCACAATCGCAACCACCAAAGACAGTTACCGGTATGTTGTATAGTCCCGACACTGGCTTTTATGTTTAGTGTATGGTCAGATCCCCCTGTCTGGTAGGTGATTGGTTCGATTTACACCCTGACCACTTTTTGGAGGGTTTTGTCAATGCTCTTTAATTAAATGAAGTTGGCAAACTCAAATTAATTTAAACGGAACAATCAATTTATCCCACATACTGCATTCCTAACTGCAACACATTGCTTGGGATTTCGGATTGCTCAATAAACTGTTGTTCTATTTATACATACACACATGCAAATAGGAATCCTATCATTTTTTTGCCTCTTATAATATCGAAAAATAATAGTTAAAAAAATTAAAAAACTGCCCTCTTATCAAATCATTATTCTTGACTTAATGCCAATTAGACCACAACTAACGGATAAAATAGACTTTTTTACAGTATACTTTTGTAAATAAATAAGAATTATTTAAAATTTCCTAATCAAAATGTGGCTTAGATTCCGGATCCCAGAGTCTTCCTCCTCCAACCTCCAGTCCAGTCAGGAGCAAATCCGAGATGAGTGGATCGCTGCAATTCACGAAGGATGCAAGAGGAGCTATTGTGAGGCATCAGATTCGGGAGAAGACGGAGATGACGCGTTTGATTTGGTGTTCCAGGTATGTTCAGTTGCAATCGTTTTCATGGCTTGGTTTTAGTCATTGCGATTTAAACACCCTTATTCGTTCACCGACAGATGATAAATTTGGATTCAATTTTGTGTATTTAAAGTTCATTTTGTGCAAATAAGCGAATAAAGTATAATTAGGGAAAATGGCACAACATGAAGCGCTTCCAGTATCAAATCATTAAGCATTGTAACCAGCAGTTGCCCCAAACCCAGTAATATTCAATTTAGCGTTTGCATAAAATAAAATAAAAACTAGTTTTAAATTACTACACTAATTAAAGGCCTTCAGTGCAATATAATTTTGCAAACCACATTGTATTCAGGAACTGAAAAAGATCAAAACATCGTTAAGCGTTGATCAAGACAATGAAGCTAATGTTGAAAATCTCAAAAAACTGGAAGAACTTTGGCAAACTTTGTCTGATATCCAAAAATTAACTACGAATAGAACGAGCACAAAAACAATTTTAAATAGGGAAGGTACGTTGAACCCAGATGATCGAGGTCATAAAGTATCAAATGGTGAAACTGACACATTATTGGACGCAATATTAAACCAGAACCAACATGAAACCGTAACCAATGGGCAGCAAAATGAAAATCCATACGAATCAGTGGCTGAACTAACAGTAAAGGAGAAACGAGAAAGTAAAACGCCATCAAGGAAATCTGAGAACTTAGAAACCTTGCACAGGGATAGTTTAGACGTCCAAACTACCCCAGTTTCACCAAGCCCGTCTGCCAACTCTCGACCCCATTCAGCCCTATCAACAAACACAATGGATATCCAGGGAATTCCACCACCCCCTCCCCCACCACCACTACTTGCGGGTGTTCCTCCGCCACCGGGTATGCCCCCACCCCCACCGTTATCCTCTTCCAAAAGCAAATATCAAATGCGGCCTTTCCACTGGACACCGGTTCCGAAAGCAATGGTAAGAAATTTATTTATTTTTACAAACGTGTCTATAGAAACGAATGTATCATCACAGTCTAGATCACCCGGTTTGTTCAAACATTGAAGCAATATCTCCAATGAGACATACAAATAACATATTTACACACATCATATGAACATTGGTATTATGCCTTTTTAACTGTGTTAAGTTCTCTTCGCCCCTGTACTATCCTACTCTGCAGATAAAGAATATTCTATCATGTAACATTAAAATAACACTTAACTTAATATTTACGAACCAGATAGGCAAGAGCATGTGGAAAAACACAGAGGACCTACAACACCTAGTGGACCAGGAGGAATTACATCAGTTGTTCCAAGTTACCAATGACAAGAAGCAGAGCGATGTCACCCCGATTAAAAGTTTGACATTTGCTTTTTGATATTATTTGTTATTGTTTTTTTGTACGCTTATTATCGGCATGTATAGGTATAAAACCATTGCTAAGCTTACCAAAGAATAAATTTGTTTTAGGTAATGTAACATTATACGATATATCATAGGCGATGAATAACCAACCAACTGATCTAATTTATTTAACCGGCTTCTTCTACTTTGTTTTTAATTAGGAGGCAATATACATTGTAAACAGTGTTTAACAATATGAAATTAATTTAAATGTGTCATAAATATTTTACTTATTATTTAAAATCGACCAAAAATCTCAAGTTTCGATTACTTCAGCAAATGAGAAACCAAAGAAAAGAGCTACAGAGTCATTTTTGGATCGAAAAACTGCTCAAAATCTCGGAATCTTCCTAGCTGGGTTTAAACTTCGTGGGGACGAATTAATCAGGAGAGTTAACATCGTTTGTGAGGAGGATGGTGGGATATCAACTGCTCATTTGAATGGACTGTACAAGTGAGTATGTTTTGTCGGGAAAGTCCTTATTAGATTTTATCTTTTTTTGTCTGAGCCAAGTTTCGTATCTATGGTGGGCTTGTCACAAGAACAGTTTTTGTATAGAATTGGTATATGTGTCGGTCGCCTTAACCATTCGGCCACACGACCGTATGATTTCATCTCCATTATGCCAGGTGTGTTTTTACCAACAACCGTGCAGCTGGTGGATAATATGAGGACCATTGTCTCGTGACCAACAAATTCTCAAATCTAAATTTAAGGACGTTTTAAAATAAAACCAAATGTGGGGAAGTTCCCTGATAGATCTTAATGCCTAAAATGTGGTTACCTTTAATTAAAAAAGGATAAAAATGCCATACTAATCGAAACTATTACAACTCTGCTTTATATATGCGTATTTAAGATAATTATTTGTGTATATATGCACATTTAAGGTAATTATTTGTGTATTTATGCGAAGTTGAGGGAACTATATACCACTAATATAATTGCTCTCCATAGAGTTTGCCCAGAACCGGAGCTCAAAGCTTTGTATGAAAAGGAAATCGAGAGAAAAGAGGATTTCTCCAAAGAGGATCGATTTATGATGGAGGTATGGCATTGATTGGATGAAGATAAATGTGTTTACTTCTAGTTTATATAAAGGACCTAGGGAAACTTAAAAATAAAATAAAACGAATAAAGTGTAATGACAATACCATACTATGTTAGATAATTTAATGAAAACTTCCAACAATATACTTGAGATAATTAGTACATATAGCATTACATATCCAAGGAATTACGTGGTACTGTGTTGTGCGAATGGTGACGATAGTCTTGTTCGTATTCCTCTATAATTTGACAACCTAACAAATAGTATTACTTTATGAATGTAAAATTGTACATAATACATAACTATCCGTTTTTTAAAATCTCCACCACAGCTTTGCCAGATTCCTCGATTAGGGTTGCGACTTGAAGCTTTAACTATAATCAGGGAACTTCCGCAAGAAATTGAAGATTTACAACCGGTAAGACATTTATTTAACTTTGGGTTTTCTTAAATGAAGACTCATATTTATGCTCTTTCTTAGGCAGTTGAACTTGCACTGAACTCCCTAGAAGAGCTTTCAAACAGCCAGTTATTGGAGAAATCTTTGGCTTACATATTGGCTGTAGCAAACCAGATAAACTGTACCAATGCCAAAGGAACAGCGAAAGGAATAAGATTGTCGAGTTTGCAAAAAGTAGGCTATACTGAATTTTTTTTTTGGTATTGTGAGCAATTACTATGCCATAAGAGTAAAGTAATGTTATTTACCTGGCTTGGGTTGTTTTATAATGGTTAAAGTACATTTTCTAACCACGTGAAAAATGTAGGACAGCCATTGCAAGACTAATCGTCAGATTACCTCGTGTCGCTATTGGATTATCGGAGCTATCAAGTGTTATATATGATTAAGATATTTTTAATGTCTTTAAAGTTAAAAAATACCAGTGCTTTAAGTGACAGCCGCCAAATGCCTTGCCCAAAGAAATCTGGCCAGTCAGTGACTAATAAAAAATATATATATACTTTTATGTAAGTAACTCCACCATTGGCCATAACCTGACCTCGTATCGAAAATTGACTGTCGGTCATGGTCGCAATGTTCCCAGAAAACCTCTTTTTAAACCATTTTTTAAGGAAACCTTTTTTACCCCATTCCCTTTTTCACTAACAAAATTCCACACCGAACCAAAACCCACAGACGTGTGTAATGAGAACAAACGATCGGAAGCAGACATTACTCAACGTTGTAGTTGACATCGTCGAGAAACACGAACCTGAAGTACTTCAGTTGGCCGATGAGCTCAAGTCTCTAACCAAGTCGCAAGCCTGTAAGCCCTGTTTGTTTGTATATTACAACACCCCACAGACTGTAATACACCAATTAGTTTCTGAGTTAACTTTGTCCGACAGATTAGTCCAGTGTTTTAGTGCGTCGCCTTTCAGCCGAAGGGTTGCAGGTACGGAACTGGTCACTAGCTAGTCTGTTGTGTCCTTAAGCAAGGCACTTAACAGACATTACCTGAACCAAGCGGCATAATGGGTTCTACTAAATTAAAGGAATGGTTAAATCATACACAACACAGTGTAATGGCTCCAGTAACCCGACGGTGGTCGCGAGGTGATCTGACCCATACCCGTGTGTTACCCCCCTTGTATTTCCCACTTACGGGGGTAAACTATATATCCTATCCTATCCAAAACTTGAAGTGTTTGCTATAACCTTAGTGTAGAAAATATTCAATGACGATTATATACATCAATAATAACTTGCAAACTAAGAATGATCAATTTTAAACGCAATTTTTGATTCTTTTTGTCGTTTTATCTACCCACCCAACTTTCGAACCTTTTAATGAAAAGTAATAAATCCAACCAACTAAACGTAGAACATATCTCCATTATAAAATTATACTAATTATGAAAATCTTAATTGTGTTGACTGTTTAGCAATAATAAACTAAATGTACGTATAACATTATGTTTACTTTTTTAGATTCGACAAAAGGCCTCTCAGCAGAAATTGATAGTAAGCCTTTATTAACATATTTTGCTGGTACATTATCTGTCCCCTCCCTATGAGGGTTGCTTCGTTGTTTTTTACTCAAACAGTCATAAACGTGATACATTGTTATCCGAAGAGGTTAACAGATCGGAATTAAACTTACAGGGGTGCTTAGCTTATTTTATTTTTTGTTTTCACGATGAAAACGCCAATCAGGACCTTTGATAATAATTTGGAAAACGAGAAAAAAACGGCAAAACGACAGTCCTTAAAACACGTCTAAAAACCAACTAATTCGTTACTTTCGATATTTTTATATATTTTGCATTTAAAATATATATGAAGTTTATGCAATGTGTGAAACTCAATAATTAAGATATTGTTGTTTGATATTCAGTGAATTTTTGGACCTTCCCAGTTACTTAAAATTGTTTTATTAATTCCACAGTTATGCGGAAAAGTGTTTTTAAAGTTCGTAAAAATTGCGATTTGCTGCGACGAAAGAAGCACCAGCCAACCAACGAAGACTTAGCGTTTTGTAATGGAGTTGAGGTAATTGACTTGGAATCACAGATCTAAAAATAAGTGGCTGTGCGACAGTCTCAAGCAAAATCATTAGGTTGTATTTTCCCCATTCAAACTGGTCGCGAGCAAGTCAGCCAGTTGTGCTTTTGAGCAAGCCACTTAACGAACATCGCCTGGACCAATGGCTTAATGGGTTAATCTAAAAAAACAACACGTTCCCATATTATACAATGCACTGCAATAGCTCCGGGAATTGTGCTGTGAGCACGAGTTATCAGATGATAACCATGATTTACCCATCTGCCAAGATACAAATGACACATTTATCCAAGTGGTGTTATCTAAAAATCTTTACCCGCAGACCATCCTTACTGAACTAGATGCGGATATCAAACAACTCAACGACAAATGCGTAGAAATCAAAAAAACATTAAGCAGAGTTCTTCTTAAATTTGGGGAATCTCCCGAAACTGACACACAGGACTTATTTTCTTGGATAAGAGAATTCATCTCTAATTTCAAGAAAACTTCATTGTGAAGATCATGTTATGGAATTTTGGTCGAACATATGTTTAATTATTTCGCCTGTAATACCATATCTACCAAACAACCGTCCAAAACTAACACATTAGCTTAAATATAAAAATTGATTAAACAATTAACAAACGTATTTTATCCACTAAAAAAGGAAAACAAGATTTTCGCATTCCGTTTTTGAAACTGCTTTTTTGAATAATTAGTAATAATAGTTCGTAACGAGTTTTAATACCAATGAGCGTCTAAACTGGTAAAGATATATGCGATACTGGTATCAATAACAAAAGTAATGTGAGCCGCCGGTACAATTATGCTGATACTGCAAACGACTGTTGCACAAATAGTTTACATAGATCCAATCTACGAACTTGGAAAATTTCGTGGTTGTGTTCCCTCCATGTTATCGTGCGAAACCGCTTGTTATTTAGATATTTAGATCGTGTGCATTCCTAACAACTCGTTCTGTATTATAAATATACTTTTTTTAATTGCAACTTTATCATTTTTACATCAGGTCTATTTAATTAGCTTGGTGTTTTTTATTCCAACAAGTTCTCCTTGCATGATATTTATTGTGGTTACTTTGTTGTTTGCAATAAAATGTGTAAATCTTTTAACCGAAATTTGGTCAGGCAAAATGGGCTTCATGGATAAACACATCATTTCTGTACTGGTAAAGATTTAAACAAAGTTAAGGTTATCGTCCCTGTCGATAGGGAACCAGTTTCGAACCTACAAGAAAAGATAGGGACCAGTTCGAGTCTACAACCTTTTGCCTTAAAGGCGACATACTAACCACCAGAATAATCTGGAGGACTCTTAAAACATTTAATCAGTCACTAATTTATTGTCACAATAGGATACAAAAAATATCTACGAGTGATAAAACAACAAGTGTTGTTTAGTTAAGTTTAGTTGATTTGTTGTTGTTTTTAGCAAATACAAACTGAATACAACTAAAAATAAACGCAAATATATTATTATATTCAGTACATTGTCGTAAAGATCAAGTGATAAACGATGTAAATTGAATACTTAGGGATTGCAAATAGCTTCTGCACCTCATGCAGTAATGGTGTGTACCAAAAGTAAAGAAACCCTCGACCATACACAACACACTGCAACAGCTCTTGTATTCCGACGGTAATTGGCTATCAGGGAATGTGACACTGCCCATGTGTATTATGGTGATAATACTGTATATCCTATCCTATAGTGCGGAAGTGAGGAATGAATAATAAAACCTGGTGGCTTTCCCAAAGAATATTACAATCGGTCACGATTAAATCATAATACACATAATGGAGACGATGCTTGTGTAGTTTCTCAGCGCTATTTATTTTCATTGCACGTTCTACCTCCAAAACAGTCAAAAAGTAATTAACTTAAAAGCCAGATACAATCATAAATAAAAAAAACATGCAATTAAATAATAAACGTAATAAAGGCCGAAGCACACTTACGGCGATAAGAGATTATTATGACATCACCTCCTTTATCGCATTTCGGAATATACCAGCATGGAGAAGGTTGATTTCAGCAAAAATTTAATCAAAATGGTAGAAAGCCAGCCGTTTTTTTTACGTTACAGAAAATCTTATGTATAAAATTAAAAAAATGAAATATAACATTTGGATTAAAATGGCTGAAATTTAAAGATGAGACCGGTAAGTTACACTTTACATAAATACAGTAGGTTTTATGTGCCTAGGCTATACTGTACGACAGGGCTAACAATACAAGCACCCCTTATCCCCCCCAAAAAAAACTGGTTTACACTTATACACATTTAACCACTGTAATTCGGCCGTTCACATAATGGATGTAGTTTTGTATAGCAGGGCATATCATTCCACAATCCGCCAACTTCAGTTACTTCTACACAATCTTCAATGGAATACCGGTCATTAGGTTCGTAATTACGCCAAAGTGCTTGGCTTGTAAGCAGTGGTGTACCATCTTCCCACATAAATTTGTTCTCCGTTTGGATATCGTTGAGTCCGATAAACAGGTTACCGCCAAAACGTCGATACAAATTTCTGAGCGAAGAAACAAATACGGAGAGGTATTTTATTATTGTAAGTACGTACACACGCAGGTTTTTTGTCAACTTAAAAAAACTACGAAGCTGATTAACTTCAAAGGTTGAATGTTTTTTCATTGATGGACGTTAAAAATGTTTACTTTTATATCAATACGAAAAAAACGTTATTATATATACATTATTAAAGAAGGATAGGATATTCATCTTTATCCCCGTAAATGGGAAAACCAAGGGGATTAACACACGGGCAATCGTCAGATCACCTCGCGCCCATCGTCGGGTTACCGGAGCTATTGCAGTGTGTTGTATATGATAGACACGTTCCTTCAATTTGGTAGAACCCATTATTCCGCTGGGTTCAGGCAATGTCCGTTAAGTGCCTTGCCCAAGGACACAGCCGACTAGCTAACGACCAGTTTCGTATCTGCAACCTTTCGATTGAAAGGCGACGCACTTAAACGTTAGACCACGGGCCGGACTCTTACACCAACGGGCCGGACTCAAGAACTCGTATTTTTAACATAACTTACTTGGAAATAGTCTTATTTTTTAATCCATTGACGGCAATCTTTGCTTCCCAATAAAGGCAAACTTCTTTGGCTTTTGTATAATTAAATTTCATAGGAAATACTTTGTATTCATATCCATTGCCGGGTTTATACCAAGTGGTGGAGGATTTTGCCGGGTTGTTTATCATCTTAACTTCACCTTCCAGTTTTAAATTAAGAGTCTCAAGTTCTAAAAAAAATTATGTTTAAATAACTCATCTAATATAGAATACGTGGGTAGCTAACCATTCTCCAATGCTCCACTTGTATCAGCATGAAGTTTCTAAACAATAAGAGATAATTTAAAGGTAGGCCTTAGGCTTTAAATGAAATCAATACCCACCCAAGCTAAAAGTATTCCAGCAGTGCCAAGAGCTAAAGAGATGCTGATTGAAATTGCTGCAACTATCTTCCATATGTTCTTGGATTTATTTTCTTTTGAAATAATAAAAAAAATGATAAAATTTAACGATTTAATATGAACTATAATACAAACCTGATTTAGCCACTTGACCTGACACGTTTTGATAAATATCTGTAATTTACAATTTATTAAAAATTATGGTATGTAAGAACTTGCGGTTTTAGAAAACCTAGTTTGATAGAATCTAGCCTAGCCTAGTGGAAAGACTGTGTGATCTAAAGTAGCCACAAGCTTCGTTTCTTTATTTAAGCAAAAGAGTTAACGAAATTGTTGAGTTTATAAAAGCTATTATATATCTTTAATGCACAACTTCCACATTCAGACTGTAAATATCCTTATAATTGCCCGCGTTATATTCATTCTACATCCCAACACACGCGACAGACATGTTTATTGTATCTTTCAAACTAACCATATAAACCAGGTGGTGCAGTTAGTTAAGTAAAATAGTAATTTTGTTTAGCTAATATTACAAATCATATTCTACATACCATTGGGATGTGATATTGTTGATATTGGAGTCAGGTAAATATTTTGGTTCTCCATTTTTGTACACTCTATAAGTCGCCAACCTAAGAAAATAGAACAGAAATTAATTATTAGCAATTTATCATTCAAAACGGTTTAAATTTGTTAAATGCTCAACTGCGTCTGGTCCTTTCGCTGTGTATTTTTGAATTTGTTTCCTCGGATAAACCAGACAAAGAATAAACGTTTGTGAAAGTAACGTTGGTTTCTCTTATATTGCTGAGACAACCTGTTTTACGTAGCGGAAGTCTGCTGCATTGTGATTTAGGCAAGGCATTAGAATTCGATCAACGTCCAAAATAGAATACGATAACAATAGTTAAGAGTACCAGTAATAAACACACTGTGCTTTAAAAAGCTGCATGACTTTTCTCATGTTTCGATCCAAAGTAAATATACATTGTTTCCACGTCATTTTTTCCTTCCTTTGTTTATTATTTTCTGCATAACGCTGACGTCAGGCATTTTTAAAAGCAATTATCGACAAGAAGGATATGCCCATTCAAGTTTAAACATTTTATATAAATTGATATTCTGAAGATGTGTGTAGGCTTATCATTTCAACAGAAATTCTCGAGAGACCCAATCATATAAAAAATGTTCTCGTACACGTTTTCCGTTTCTTTACTATGTGACCGGCAAAAGAATATATAGCTTTCGTGTGCCCGCCGAATAGTTTCGTTGTGCGTTCTTTTAAAGGGTTAGTTGTATAGGATAACATAACTTGAATTGGTTATTTACAATTTGTCAACAAAAACTGTGCGCATATTTATAAAATGCTAAACTATGTCTTCATCTTTCGCTCTTTATTTGTTTCTTTAAATATGAGCCAAACAGTGAACGCGTCCAGGAAGTAGCGGTGATTGGTTCATGGTCCTATATTGGTAAGACCACATATTTCACTTAACGAAAGTTGATTTTGCTAGTCGTTCCCAAGGAAGGTATTGTCCTCACTTCTTTTTTCTTTTGTTTATTATTTTCTGAATAACGCTGGCGACAGACATTTTTGTGAAGCATTTTTTGGCGTTTAATCAGTTTTAAATTTTTAGATAATATATATAGTTGACGTTTCAAAGGTGTGTGTAAGCGTGTTACCCAAAGTAGATTTCAAAAAAATCCTGTTATATATAAGCATATAATATAAAAGAAAAGCGCGTTATGCACTTTTTCTCTTCCGTTTTCCCTACCATGGCCGGCAACGCTTAATCCGAATAGTTTGGTGGATGAGTGCGTTGCCTTTTACCCGAAGGGTCGATAGAAAGATACCGGTCGCTAACTTGTCGGCAGTGTTCTTGGACAAGGTACTTATCGCTTGAACTCAGTAGATTATTTGGTCGTACTAAAACTAAAGGAACGTCTCAGTTACATTCAACAAATGCCCGCGTTTTTTTTCATTCACGAGAATAAAAAAGTGACATCTTATCGTTGCTAACTACCTGGTCGAAAATAAACGGTTTGCTCACAAGGAAGCAACAACTGACACTGTTTTCTAAATTCTGAAACGGGGTATTCCCCCAAAAAAGAGACACATTCCCATATACGGTGGAATTATATTATAATGTAAAGATTACGGAATGATGACAACAGTGGTCATAGCACTTTCGAATTACAAGCCACGACGGTTTATTGCACTACCGGGTTTGCACTGAAGGTTTTCCGGGGGAAGAGTTGGTCAATTTGAAATAATAACACCACGGAAACAAAACTTATCGCATATGTTCAATGTAAGATACCTTATTGTGCACGAATATGCCTTGATAAATTATAACCGTCACGACCGCCAGGTGTCGCACGTTTTATACCCAATTTACGTCACAAGCGGAGACCCACAGTGCAAACCCGCATCATAATAGCACTTTATTACGAGTCAACTGAACTTAGCACTTTGAAGAATATTCTCGAAAACCTGGAACTTATTTACATGTTGACGGGGATTTCCCTAGCGATTCGAAGACGGAAGGCGATGTTAAATATACTTGTGGCGTTATATAATACGTCATAATAATGCTGCGATTAAAACAAACTGAGTAAAAAAATCAGTGGCTTCGTTGACAATTGCTTGAGGAATACAGAACTTTGATGACGTCGTGGTATGCTGTGACGTCATTATTGCGTCACAAACACGGGGTCGATGAATGCAATGTTTGTGGCGTAGGTGACGTATCGAATTGTTGTAACGTCAAAATAATATCATGACTACGAATTTGAATGTAGTTAATGTATCCTATATGACATCGAAACGGCGTGTAATAATTAGTGAAGCCATCAGGTACGATGTGATCGCGTTATGAGTGCGTCTTCAGGCGCTGTATCATCCTGTATTGAACAAAATACGTTGAGGTAACTTCCGTCAAATCAGGTTGCATTGTCAGGATGCAGTAGACGGTAAAGATGAAATTGATTTAAATTCTAAAGTAACAAATGACTTTATGTGATTTGTTTGGACTATCCTAATGTACGATGTTTTAGTAAAAACTGGATTGCAGTTTAATAGGATATTCATGTTTATCCCCGTAAATGAGAAAACCAAGGGGGTTAACACATGGGCAATCGACAGATCACCTCGCGCCCACCGTCGGGCTGTAAATACTAACATCGGTTGTATGCATATTTAAGTATCTTAACGTCATGCGTATTGTTCCAAATTTCCTCATTTTTAATCATTACTACAGCAGGAAGAAAGCTCTAGTAACTCGTTTAGGACTATAAAAAAAGTAAAATATCAACTACGCTGACTTAGCATGTTATCGATGGTAGGTGGTAAAGAAATAGAAAGAAATAGTAAACACAACATAAAACACACGTTCGTTCCAGTGAGCAAACTGTGCAAGATTTATATAGTTTTTCTTCATGCACTATCCAACGATAACCACATGCAAGTTGGCGTGTATAAAGTCAAAACCAGTCACTTTGTATTTGTTTGTATTCGGGGCACTTAACGGCTGCCTGAACCTAATGGATCAGAGTGTTGAATAATATCTAAAGCATCTTTTATTAACAATTGATACGATAATAGCAGCAACCCTACTTTCGTCATATGGTACGATAATCCATTTAACAGCCATACCCCAGGGGTAAAGTTGATTATTTTATTCACCCACCTTTCCCGCCGTTGCTCGTTCTGTATGAAAAGCGCTTTCTGTGTCTCGTGCAGCTGTTGCTGGTAACTAGTGATGTCGCATGAGGTTGTTGTTGTGCGGGTTACTTATTTTAATCTGAAGCTCTTTGGTTTGGTCCCGGAGCCGCTGGATCGAATCGTATAATCCTTCATCCTCTTCCTAGGTGGTTTGAGGGGGGATCGGGGCTTAGTTGTGATGAAGTTACTGCATAGACTTGTTTCGGGGTAAAGAATTAGGTGGGAGAATTTATAAGGTCAATTGCTGGTAAGTGTTTCAGGGCCTAGGGGCTATAAATTACATTGTAAAGCGGGGTCCAAGGGGTTACATGCAAGGACCATGGGTTATATGAGAAGGCAGGGGTAAAAGGATTTTATGGTTTAGATACTGGTGTATATTACATGGGGAAGCATGGGCTAGAGGTACATGGGTTATTTTAGACGTTGATAAATCATAATGGTAAGGGGGCCATGGAAAGTTAGTTGTTGTAAATGTTGCATTTTGTACTGGATGCGAGAGTATGTGTGAGAAGTTATAAAACATATGGATTGGGTTAGGGTTATAAAAGGTTGAATATATTTAAATCATGAAAAACTGTTGTTTTTCATTGAAGAGTGAAATTGGGATGATGCATGCAGATGACCAACTAACCGTTTCCGTTCGGTTAGCAATAAGATTGATTGATAAATACATTGAATTTACGTAATACAATACTAGTAGAAAACATCAAATAAATATTGTAGATATAAGCATAAGGGGTTATATTATTATACTGAATAAAGCCTGGCCTTGCACCTACAGCGATATAAATTAATCTTCTATCCACATTTGCAATAGCTACAGCAACTAAGTAGTGGACATTAAGTGTCTTATATAATACCCATAGACAAATATTAACTTCATAACCATGAACATATAAATTGATCATCCAACTTAAACTGCAAACTTCAGCAACTAAAATGAGGACAGACATAACCTACGACACCTATGGATAAAGTAAATTCTTAACCAAGAAAACAAACCTAGACACAATGCAATAGCTCATACAACCAACTACATAGGGTATTATGGCCGAATAATCACGAAAAGAAGGGAAAGCGGGAATAAGGGAAACTGCCCTAAACACTTATCTCAACCGCAAAACTAACCCTAACTCCAACCTCATGTTTAAAACTAACTCTAATGTCATAATCTTTATTTTAGTGAGCAGTTTCCCTCCTTCCCGCTTTCCCTCTCTTTAGTTTCCCCCCCACTGCTTGTTAAAATATTAAATCTGGCAACTTTAAAACAAAAGTACAAAGTAACACCTTAGCACTCCTGACATCGAGATGGACCAGCAAAGCAGCCAACGGGATTTCTTCACTGTACACATTCTTTAGTGGGACAGAACGCAGTCCTGGAATGTGTGGTAAGCTTTATTGTGTGTTACACAATTTTCCACAGGACTGGAATAAAAAATTGGAACATAACAGGCAAATTAGCTCTTATGGTATGTTACACAATACGTAGCAGTAAATTGTTAAGATGATTCTAGATGTCAGTCTATGGTGACGAATGTTATTAGCTGTAACAACTGTAATTTATTTGCACCCATAAAATAAACTAAAGGTTTATTTGATTTCTATATTCTTATCTTATTACATGCAACTGTCTGCAATAGATACGATAACAAGACAGAAGGGCTCAAGGATTACCTATGCTACTGCAACCCCCTGCGATTTTTTATCCCACCCTTAGTTTAGTTTAGTTTATTTTTTTGCTCCTTCGTTACAATAAAGAAGATTAGAACAATTATTTAAAATTAAGGAGACAGGATAAAACCAAAACTACAGTAGTTAAAACACGTCAGTGAATAGACACATTACAAGTTAGGAAAAAAATGACGTGGCCATTAAACTTTAATATTAAACCTTGGATAAACCTGAGTTCCAAACTCGCACCCTGGGATAAACCCCCCATCCCAAATCCCTTGGATAAACTCCCATCCCAACTCCCATTGCACCCACCAGATTTCACACACGGCACAGGAATGGTTGACATCGCGAGGAAGTTTGGATCCCCGAACATATCCTGGTCGTACACTGTGAATCTGAGGAATGCGGTGGCCGGACACAAGATGTCGAAATCGAACGTGCTGTCGTTGTTCGTCCCGCTGTTGTCCCATGTCGGGTTCAATCCATTGTCGTCTGTGATGTCATAATTGGAATGTGATGACGGTGTTTTATAGAAATCTTAATAAAATTATTAAAAGCAATGCTAATTATTTAGATGTTATAATGGTAATGGTATTGTTACAAAGCTCTTTAAAACAAACCTGTCACAGTGGTAACTGGCAATATTATAGATAAATAAAATTAAAGGATTTAAAAAAGTATAAAAAATGAAAAAAGTTGAACAGAAATTTACTAACAAAAAAATGACTGAAGAATAAAAAATTGGTAAAAAAAAATATATAAGTACTTGAAATTGAAAATATAAACAAAACTGAAGCAAGAGTAAAAAAATTCAAAAAAAGAACATACAAAAAAGCACAAACGATAATTATGAAGAAATAATACCTTTCTTGGGAGTCTTCACCTTTCCATCATCGTAGTCGCAACCGATGATCTCAACCTCAATAAACGGGCACGCCAATCCACGACCGGATTTCGGTAGGTGACGTGCGGCTAATATCTGTTGGTGGGTGGGTGGTGATACAAGTTGGACGATGAGGAACTTGTGGTTACCTTAGCTGGAAAGTTGTGGGATCGAAACCAGGTGCTAGCTTTTTACTTTTGTTCTTGGAAAATACTCTTACGGGTGTTACTTGTGTTATTGACCACTAGAACACACTGCAATACCTACATACACCTATTACCGGGCTAATCGAACAATTAGCCATGTTATAAAGCCACCTGCCTCTTTCTCATGATAAACAGAAGAGAACATGTGTATAAGTCAAAGCGTAGATACATATGGCAATTAACTGTACTTAATCATAAAAAGCTAACTTAAAAGATTATGACAGAGGGCTTATATAGATACTGCTTTCCGAGCTCGTATACCCTAAAAATTATTTCATTTTTTATGTAGCTAGCAAACAAAAACACACTACATAATAAAAATTACAAGAAACCATACGTCCTCTCACCTGTATGTTCATTATAAGTGGTTCAACTCCTGGCACATTGTTCTTATTGTATGGATGGTAGAGATCGTCTTTGAAGAAATGTGGTTGAAGAACATACCCACATCGGTTGTACATCTCGAATCTAGCTTCGTTTAACTGCATCGACCGATCTGTTGCAATTGAACATTTTATAAACGGCAACTGTGACAAAATTAAGCAACACAACACATTTTAATACAAAAATCTGTTAATTGCATGAAAAAATGGCCAAAACACTTTTTGATACCAAACTAATTGTTCAATTTTTTCGATTAAACATTTAACACAGTAACCATGCCAAACTAGAGCAACACAGCATGCTGTATTATAAAAATCTGTTAATTGTTTTGTTTGAATATTTAACAAGTGATAAGCATAAAAAATAGCATAACACTTTTTAATACAAAATTAATTGTTCAATTTTTTTCGATTAAACATTTAACACCATGACAAAAATTATCAACAAAACACTTCGCAACAAATTCTGTTTAAATTTTCAACGATTAAACATTTACCAAGGGCATGACAGAAAAATTTACAGATTTCTGCAAGTCAAAATATTTGAATGATGTTAAGGAGAGGTGACATCGGCTACAAAACCAGACTGCTAATTACAATTGACACAATTTATCTTCCAATCGATTTTTACCAAAATCCGTTTAAACCCTAAAACACAAAGTGAAACCTCCGGTCTGGAAGTTGATTGCAGCAAGTTGGGTCCCACAGTTCCAAAACGGGATCGGATTGTAATTCGATGACTCAACACGGGTGCCCTGTTATGATGTCACACTATGGGGTTATGATGTCACACCATGGAGTTGTGATGTCATACTTTGAAGTTGTGCTGTCATACTATGAAGTTGTGATGTCATACTTTGGAGTTGTGATGTCATCATATGGAATAATGATGTCATACTATGGAGCTATGATGTCATACTATGGAATTATGATGTCATACTATGAAGCTATGATGTCACACTGTGGTTTTACCATCGAATGTCATATTGGTTGTTATAATGCAATCATTAAGCACCACGAAAAACTATTCAAAATTATGTGTGCGATGACAAAAATAAATACCTATAACCATATGCATACTTTAAGTGATAAAGCTGACTTACCTTGGGATATATCCTCGATAGTTGGCGGTGGTTGTAGTTGAGGAAGAACCGAGCTTTATCGCGACACACGTAACGTTCAGCTTTCTGCTCAGGGAACGATGACATTTCGTAACAATGTCCCTCTGTTAATAAACAATGCAAAATTGTCATTTAATGGCGACTTAATAGTTAAAAACATGAAAGATTCAAGGTAACATTGGAATTACTGAAATGCTTGTCATGTTGTATAAACAAATAAGCCAATGATCGCAGCTAGGCTACAGCTATGTTCCTATCAGAGAGTACATAAGTAGTACAGCCCCTAGAGCAAAATGAAGTAAACTATTGCTTCGGTGGGGATACAATTCAAATAATTGTGATGACCACTTTACCATTGAATAAGATATATTGCAGCAGAAATATTGCAACCATGTATCACAGTATTATAACGTGTATAATTTACCATGGGAACCAAACAATCAACTAAAATCAGCGCATGTAATCCAGACTTACTTGAACTTGGATTAAACTGCACAGGTCTGCAATACACCACCAGGTCAGATAGCTCCACTGCGATGCTTGTTTTCTTTTCCATATCTTTCCGGTTTAGTGCCTGCATGGTCATTTTTGATTGACATCTTTATTCAAAGGTAGGATATGTTCAGTGGTGTCTTAATATACCTCATGCACACCTTGTGTTACAGTTGATTAAGCTACAACAGTAGGAGATTCATTCATATCCTCGTAGGTCACAATTTAGGCTATTAGTTAACAGTATCGTAATACGTTTTATATCCACAGTAATGTTACCTATGCTATTACTGTTCAAAACTTAAGTTTATTCATATCCTCAAGGGTGGTAATCGCTAGCTTTATATAGTGGTATCGTTAGAATTCTGCCCACAGCCGAGTTCCGGAAGCTAATACAGTGTGTGGTTGGTAGATTTATTTTATAACATCTCGGATTCCTCGATTGGTAGGGATTATCCACTGGTCATCCTAATTTTTAAATCCACTGTCCTATTCCAGAACAAATACAAAACAAACCTGAGTGTCCTGCTTATCAATCACTTCCTTCAGGTTGTTCAGCCAGGACACCAACTCGTCTTTCGTGTCGGTTGCCATGTGGAGCTGGTCTCCATTTTGACGCACAATTCGGAAAGTGTGGCTTTGATGACCTTTACCCCCTGGCATCAGCTCTGAACAGATGGGGTTTTAATGAAACTTGAGGTAAGAGATGGGGTTGAGGGTTTGGTGGTCTAGTTAAGTGAAATTTGTGATAATGTACTAAGTATATTCATCACACTAAAAACATAAACTTAGTACATTTCTATATATATATATGTAACAGGCCTTCTTTGGCCTAAATTCCTGGTCCAGGATCTACCACGGACCCGCCCATAATGTTAGCACAATACAAAACATGGAAGATCAATATATAAAATAAGTAGTCAAATCTCTCTTTATAAACACACACACTAAGACTTTCTATAGATATGGTTAAAGTTTGGTAGGAAATATGTGTTTACTTGGGTTAAGTGATATTGTTGCAAAATTGAACATTTAGAATATGCCCGGAATAGTTAGTTTATCTGTTGAGGTATAATTTACCAAAAAGTATATGTTTGTATATTTACCTATAGTGCAGTTGGTGAGATCTATGACTCCTTTCTGCATGTCACCCAGCACGTTGGTGCCTGTTTTCTATAGGAATATTTTGATGTAATATTTAAATTTACTACTCATAGAAACTAAAATATCGTGGGCATATATGCATGTAAAGTTACAAGTTTAAATTATGGCAATGGCATTATTGCGAGAGATTATGATAAAGGAGCAGATAAACATTTTAATTTTTTGGGTGAATAATAAACATACATATAATAGAAACTAATTTTGTGATCATGTTGTATAATGTAAGTACATTTGGCCCAATTTTAGGGTAGATAGATGGATGATACATTGTGATTCTGTTTTAAAAAAAAAACGTTAAAAATGTTGAAAAGGAAATTTCATAAATGTTGAAAAAAAATTTATAATAAAGGGTTTATTCACGATCTCATTTGATAACTAATGATTTAAATAGAATTAAGTCGACCATCACGAATCTGACACAGCCAACTCACCGCGTCATCACTATTGGTGCTTCCTTCCCTGCATGATGAATCCATCTCCTCCACATAGTTGCTAGGAAACCACATCTCAACCTTGCCTCCGTAATCACCTCGCCACCTGTGTCAGTAGAAAGTTGCATGGTGAAAGGTATTGCTATACATTGAATATTACATATTTCTACCAATATATCGACTATTGCTACGATTTTTGATAATGTGAGATATTAAATACTAGATTCTTAAATCTTTTTCTGTTTAGGTGGTCAAATTTTTCACATACTTTTAATTGTTTTTACCAGAAGTGTTTTGTGCTCACCAGAAGTGTTCTACGCTCACCAGCAGTGTTCTACGCTTACCAGCAGTGTTCTACGCTCACCAGCAGTGTTTTATGTCACCAGCAGTGTTCTACGCTGACCAGCAGTGTTCTACGCTGACCAGCAGTGTTCTACGCTGACCAGCAGTGTTCTACGCTCATCGGCAGTGTTCTACGATCATCAGCAGTGTTCTACGCTCACCAGCAGTGTTCTACGCTTACCAGCAGTGTTCTATGCTCACGAGCAGTGTTCTATGCTCACCGGCAGTGTTCTACGCTCACCGGCAGTGTTCTACGCTCACCAGCAGTGTTCTACGCTCACCAGCAGTGTTCTACGCTCACCAGCAATGTTCTACGCTCACCAGCAGTGTTCTAAGCTCACCAGCAGTGTTCTACGCTCATCAGCAGTGTTCTACGCTCTCCAGCAGTGTTCTACGCTCACCGGCAGTGTTCTACGCTCACCGGCAGTGTTCTACGCTCATCAGCAGTGTTCTATGCTCACCAGGAGTGTTCTACGCTCATCAGCAGTGTTCTACGCTCACCGGCAGTGTTCTGCGCTCACCGGCAGTGTTCTACGCTCATCAGCAGTGTTCTATGCTCACCAGGAGTGTTCTACGCTCATCAGCAGTGTTCTACGCTCACCGGCAGTGTTCTACGCTCACCAGGAGTGTTCTACGCTCACCAGCAGTGTTTTATGTCACCAGCAGTGTTCTACGCTCATCAGCAGTGTTCTACGCTCACCAGCAGTGTTCTACGCTTACCAGCAGTGTTCTATGCTCACGAGCAGTGTTCTATGCTCACCGGCAGTGTTCTACGCTCACCGGCAGTGTTCTACGCTGACCGGCAGTGTTCTACGCTCGCCGGCAGTGTTCTATGCTCACCGGCAGTGTTCTACGCTCACCAGCAGTGTTCTACGCTCACCGGCAGTGTTCTACGCTCACCGGCAGTGTTCTATGCTCACCGGCAGTGTTCTACGCTCACCAGCAGTGTTCTACGCTCACCAGCAGTGTTTTCTGCTCACCAGCAATGTTCTACGCTTACCAGCAGTGTTCTACGCTCACCAGCAGTGTTTTCTGCTCACCAGCAATGTTCTACGCTCATCAGCAGTGTTCTGCACACACCACAAATGTATTTGTTACGATCTGAGAGGAAAAACCACTCACCAGCCTCCATCTTGCTTTACCACGTTGGATATGATGGCATGTTTGCAGAAGGTTAGTTCATCCTCGCGTGCTGCGTGATAATCGTACAATGCCTTTACCGTGACCGACATGAAGTTAGGCGGCACATATGCAACCCCTCCCCCACCAGCTGTTTCAGGACTGTACAAGTTGGGCTCCTACAGAATTTAAACAATGTTAATAAGGAAAAAAAGAATTCAATTAGTGAAAACATTTGCAGACAGTTTTTCAGCCTATACATATGAGAAATAATACAACTAAAGGTGCAAAAGTTCCGCTTTCGGTAAAATATATTGGTTCGTTTATGTTTAATATTTAATATACAAGTCAAATTAAACTAAAACTCAGTTCAAATTAGGCATACCATGGGTGCAGTATGAAAGGCTAGGGTTAAATTAATACTATTCTATTAGGGGACTGAATTACAACAAGGAAATGAGGGAATTTTTACTAATCACTAACAAAACTGTAAATTGTGCTGTTTGGAGAATATTTGGTTTGGCAAATCATTATTTTTCATATTTGCACCCTTAATTATAATTGTAATGTCTGCTTTGGTAAAATAAAAGCCAAAATGATCTCACATTTTCTTTACCTGCATTAGGAACTGGACTTGTTCTCTTGTGGCCGGATACCTCAGTCGTACTTTCCTGTAAAGTGTGTTCTTCTCATAGAACGATATCACGTCGCACAAAGTCTCAAATGTTGCGTTTCCGATCTCAAATAATCTCGATCCCTGCTTGATCCTGCAGTGCTTGATTCTTCCCTCTGCTCTGTTATTTGGGGGGGGAAGGGGTTAGATGGAAGTAAAATCAATAATTTCAAACCTTGTAGTAAAAGAGTAAGCATACACATTTTGGTGTTAATTAAATACTAAAACACATAATATTATGTTTGTTTGATGGAATAATTAAGATTTTTAGTCAAATTAAATAGTCTTTTGTTTAAAGGAAAAAGCGTAAAAGGTCAAAAAAGTTTCCCCAATAAAACAAAAAAGTAAAATAATCCAGCAAAATGTCAACAAATCTAAGTCGAACTTAAGTCTTTTAAGCCATAAACAATAGTCTGTTTAACCTGAAGGAAATAGCGTAACAGGTTATTGCTGGGTCATCGGATCGACACTTCCGCACGAGAAACGCACCATCACGTGGAATCTTCATCAGAATATTCTCAGCATCCATTCTTGTCATGTTGTCGTGGTACCATCTGAGGAACACAATGTTTTAAGGTACAAGCTATATGTCTACAAGCTATATGGAATACAATGTTTAACATCGGAATACAATTTTTGTTAGATGCATTATAGCTCCTTTGTTTTATTTCCTGTGGATGGAAAACGCAATATTATCATACGGAAGTCAGATAAGTAACACCCACAGTATTACGGGGTGTTGTAAATATTTAAAGAGTTGTTTTTTTTTAGTTTAATCTATTTGAACCAGTGAGTTTAGGCAATGTTGGCTAAATGCTGCGAAATATACAACTGACTTGGCATCGGGTGGTTTCGAGCCAACAACAATCGGGTGATGAAGGCAAAGCCTTAAACAATTAAGCAAATTGTTGCTTCCAATCTTGATTGAATGCTAAGAGATTCTACTCAATCAACTTGTAATATTGGACATTAATGAAAAGATAGAAAGACTGTAACTAAAAACAATATTTTTAAACTCATGTATAGTGTTTGGAATGATTGAGGGAAACACTGACATTGATTTATATATTAAGAGTAATAAAGCATTCCCTCTATCCTTAGTTGTTCCCGAATGAAGTAACCGTCTTTTACACCTACATCTTCCCATCATTATAGAATGTAAGAAGTGAGGTAACCAAAACACAAGTATTAAAATGGACTTTTATTGCACACTCTGCCATGGATAATTCAGTCCTAAAAGAACTCACTCCTGGTTTGCATGGGCGTTTGGTTGCGGCACAGGCTCGGTGAGCAAAAGCTCGAAATTCACGCTGACGTTTCGCAGGGGGTATCTCTGGTAGTGCCATATCAGACTGTACAAGCTATCAAACACGAGAGCCTGCACCAGGTAGTAGAAGGTGAGCCCGTTTGTTTGCTGGGAGTAGATTCGACAGTGGGTAACGCGACCGTGGTACCTGAGGGAAAAACAAGTTGGGTTCAAGTCACTTTACAATCTTGTGATGTTATAAAAAAAATGCACACAAATAACCTACACAAAATTACAGCCAAGAAAGTGGATTAGGAAGTTCGCCAGTAATCTTATCTAGAGAGAAGGTTGGCTCTCTGTGTAAGTACAAGCTAAAACCACAATATATTTCGATGATATGACAGGTAATTTGACTGACATAGTTATTTAAGTATAAACTGTCTAAAATAGTAAAATCCGAAAAGCCGGAATTACTTCGATGTGAGACAAAAAGCTAAAAGAATAGAGTAAAGAGAATTGCAGAATATCTATTAGTGTGGGTTCGAATGTTATAAAGTTTTTAAGAAATGTTAAATCGCCATAAAATCATGGGTAGATAGTAATGGATACATTTCTCTTCACTTAATTTGTTCGCTCACACATTTACCTCCTTCACCTGACATCAAGTAGCATATTGTTCCCCTGGCACGTTACATAACTTCTCAAAAGTTATTTTCTAATCAGAATTTTAATTTTCCATCATTATACTCAATAATATACTTGATACTTGACAAACAATCTACATCACAAATAAACACTCACATGAAGGTGAGGGTGTAATTCCCGATGAACGTTCCACTCCCCCGCACCATGAACGATCCATCCGGTCCGTTATACTCCCTGAGCAACCTCTCCGCCTCTTCCCGATTCACCTGACCGTGGTACCACTTCTCAGAGTAGTGGAGTTCCGTTGTGTCTCCGCTATTCTGGGGGAGGGGGCAAGGTATTTGTAAGAAGAATGGGAATGTAATGTATATCCATAACTTTTGGGGGAGATCCATCTACATTTAAGGGAAAACCCATATATATTTTGGAAGTGGAGGGGTGACCTATTTATAAATGTAATAAGGATAAATATGTGGGGGTAATATTATCAATGTTTTGATGAACAGTTAATATAAAACTTATAACGGCAATTCACAAAATGTGGATCAAAATTTTTTTTAATTTGTGTGTTTCTTAGAACATTTCTTAAATTTTTTGACGTTACTAAATGATATTTGCAATAACCAAAACTATGACATCACAAACCTTTCTATCCTGATTTGTCGTATCATCGTTAACGACCTCATCGGGAGAGTCCTCGTGTGGTTGGGATTGGCGCTCCTCGGTGTATACAAGTTTGTTGTCCTCGGTGAGCACGAAGTAATGCAGGTTCCATTCCTGTTAGAAGGATGTAAGGGTTGATTCATCTTATATTATTGGGGTTAGGGTTGATTCATGTTTTATTATTTGGAGTTAGAGTTAATTCATCTTATATTATTAGGGGTTAGAATTAATTCATCTTATATTATTGGGGGCTAAGGGTTGATTCATCTTATATTATTGGGGGTTAGGGTTAATTTATCTTATATTATTGGGGGTTAGGGTTGATTCATCTTATATTATTGGGGGTTAGAGTTGATTCATCTTAAATTATTGGGGGTAGAAGTTGATTCATCTTAAATTATTGGGGATTAGAGTTGATTCATCTTATGTTATTGGGGGTTAGAGTTGATTCCTCTTATATTATTGGGGGTTAGAGTTGATTCATCTTATATTATTGGGGGTTAGAGTTGATTCATCTTATGTTATTGGGGGTTAGAGTTGATTCATCTTATGTTATTGGGGGTTAGAGTTGATTCATCTTAAATTATTGGGGGTAGTAGTTGATTCATCTTAAATTATTGGGGGTAGTAGTTGATTCATCTTAAATTATTGGGGATTAGAGTTGATTCATCTTATATTATTGGGGGTTAGAGTTGATTCATCTTATATTATTGGGGGTTAGGGTTGATTAATCTTATATTATTGGGGGTTAGAGTTGATTCATCTTATATTATTGGGGGTTAGAGTTGATTCATCTTAAATTATTGGGGGTTAGGGTTGATTCATCTTATATTATTGGGGGTTAGAGTTGATTCATCTTATATTATTGGGGGTTAGAGTTGATTCATCTTATATTATTGGGGGTTAGAGTTGATTCATCTTAAATTATTGGGGATTAGAGTTGATTCATCTTATGTTATTGGGGGTTAGGGTTAATTCATCTTATATTATGGGGGGTTAGAGTTGATTCATCTTATATTATTGGTGGTTAGAGTTGATTCATCTTATATTATTGGGGGTTAGAGTTGATTCATCTTATATTATTTGGGGTTAGGGTTGATTCATCTTATATTATTGGGGGTTAGAGTTGATTCATCTTATATTATTGGGGGTAGTAGTTGATTCATCTTATATTATTGGGGGTTAGGCTTGATTCATCTTATATTATTGGGGGTAGTAGTTGATTCCTCTTATATTATTGGGGGCTAGGGTTGATTCATCTTATATTATTGGGGGGAGTAGTTGATTCATCTTATATTACTGGGGATTTAGGGTTGATTCATCTTATTATTTAGATGTTGGAGTTGATTCATTATATATTATTGGGGATTAGAGTTGATTCATCTCCTGATATGAAGGGTGGGGGCTAGTAAATTTGAATCTTATTTTTTACATTAATTAAAAAGTAATTCAAACAATGAAAACAAATATAGCATATGACAGCGTTCCAATCAGTATTTTTTTTCTCCAGCCCTGTTGCTGTTTTTTTTGCAATAATTTTTGCAAGAAAATGTTTTTTTTCAATAAATCACCTAAAAAGTTGATTGTAAAAACCATTTACTGCTCAAATTTATGTGGTGGAAACATAGGTTGTTA
Source organism: Ciona savignyi (assembly GCA_000149265.1). NCBI lineage: Eukaryota > Metazoa > Chordata > Ascidiacea > Phlebobranchia > Cionidae > Ciona > Ciona savignyi. The sequence goes on along the minus strand of CH003412.1, from coordinate 2,655,250 downwards.
CTGACATAATGAATAATGATACAGGATAACATAAAGCATGTTAGACAAGATTCAAACCTACTTTAAACGTTGGGTCTTCAAAGTACATCATCCCGTTCTTTATTGAGTTGCTCAGATCCATACTTTCTGTGGAATTTACAGGTAGAATTTATATTGGGTGTGGTAGTAACAATCTTTATCATTTTAGACATCTGGTTTGAACGAGAAATTAGATACACTGGGTTGGATTCCATCTGCCGCTCAACACTGTAGCAGTAGTGGTAAAATTAAGCTTTCTGGCCCCTTTCTGATTTAAAAAAAATAGAACTTTCTGGACCCAACAACCACCAGATTATACTGCAGGGAAATCTAACTGAAAATTAGGGGATAAGCTCATGTCAGAACAGGAACAGAAAGGCAGTCAGTTAGAAACCAGTCACACTCAGTTGTGTGCTTAGGAAAGGCACTTGGCATTAACCAAGTGAAGTAACCGGTGGAACAAAAAGTATTGCAATGTTACATCTTAATAAATGCGATGCAATAGCTTTAGTGATAATGTGCTTGAGGTAATCGAATAATGGAATAAAATGTCTTCTTCAAGTTCCAATCAAAGTTTGAAGTTTAAGTTTATTTTTAAATTTATGATGACATCAGAATTTAACATTACTCAACAGTATACTATTAATCCTAACTCATTACGGAAATATTCAATATTTAATCAACCTGATGTTGTGGCTTCAGTCAAAACCTCTGTTGACCTGTTCGCATCACTAAGCTTCTTATTCTGCAACAATGAATATTGTTTTAATTTGTTTTCATCACAGCATGGAGTTGAACATTATAAAGATTAGGTAATAATGGAAAATTACAGCGCAATTAAATCTATATCATGACTAAGGTCAACATAATATGCAAAAAAAGCATTTTTTTAAGTCGGAGTATTCGTTTATGCCTACTAAGATCTTTATAAAATTGACATTACCAAATGTAGTAACTATGTTAAAGAACTAATAGTTTAGCATGATGGTAATGGTTTGTGACCTCATAATTACTTATAAAATCTTATCGGCAGGATTTAAAGTTAGCGTAAGCGGAAAATGCACCATAAAAATCCTTACATGGCAAGGTTAGTAGAATTGATTATATGGTCACGAATATTATAAGTTTCATATCATGAACCATGAATTTTATTACTGGCTTTAATGCATCTATCAATTGTAATTTTTTTTAAACACTGTTACTAGTTTTGGTATAAAACGTTTTAAAATTATAAAGCTCTCAGTCAATGAAAAGTTTAATTGTTATGGTCTATTTATAATAATATCTAATCTTGATATTGATTTCATGAAGCAAACGCTTTCCTCTATATTTGTTCAAACTCAGTGAATTATATGCAAAATATTGGAGAATGGCACGATTAATACAATTGTGAAGAAGATACCTTGATGATAATCTTTCCTCTTAGTTGGTTGGGGGAGGGAAGGGCTTGTTCATTTGAACCCACAGTTTGCCTCACAAGCATGTCTGTGAGTAAGAAACAGTCATTCGGTCTTGTTAAATATGAATGGTTAGTCTATATACACAAGTACCGTAAGATGCTATTTGTCGACTATTTCAAAGCGTTAAAAACAACATAAAAGTGCAATCAAAAATTAAATACAAAAACGTGTTTAAAAAAAAGCTAAAAAATGCTTTATACTAAACAATCTTAAAAAGTGTTCAAAAACTGTATGTCATTAAAAAGTTCTATCGAAATGCGACTATAAACATTGTTCACAACGAAGTATTTACCTTGGAAGATGTCAACAAACTTGGTTGCCATATGCCTTTGCTGTGGAAGCTTGCAGTGGTTTTCAATGGATAGAATGACAGGAAGACTGCAATGAATATCTTATATACAACTGGCACAATATGTAAGATGTTGTTGTTATAGCAGTTATCATTTCTTCATGGCAATATAACTTTGTATTACGGCAAATATATCACAGTCTAGCTGTTATGATATACATTACATTAGTATAGTCGAGTACACGGTAATCCCGGGACCAGGTTTTAGGCAATAAAAGGCCTGTAACTTCAGCGCCCCGAAGCTATCATGGATCTGGGATATAGTGGGTCAAGTCGGCCAGTGCCCTGAAGGAAGCTGACTAAATGCTTGACCGGGATAGATGCGAAATCATGAGATTAAAAAACTCTGTTAAAATATAGCAAAATTGACAATATTGTATAAAATTTTACTTTTCATGTGCTGCTAATGTTATATGACTAGGTTGGTTTATATAAAGATAAATCATGGTAACTTGGTGGTATGTTGGACCTTCAGTTTGAAGGTAAATAGATTAAACCATCCACTTGCTAGTTATTTACCCACATGCTTAAACCAGGAGATAAATAGTTTTATCTGAAGATGGTCTAAAAAGTAACTCTCTGAAATAAATCTAGTAACCTAACTGTATACATGTGGGTATCAAAAAACTGCAATATTTTACCTACACTTTTTAGTACGTTTGTCCTAACCTGTTCTATTTTAGAGAGTTGCATACTTTTTTGGCCATCTTCAGATTAAACCATTTATCTCCTGGTTTAGCATGGGGGTAATAACTAAGTGGGTGGTTTAATCCCTTACCCTGAAGTCTAAAGGTCCAACAATACCACCAAATTACCACGAGTTATCCTTATATTTTAAACCAACCTAGTCACAAAACCGCTCACTTACTCTGACACTACGAAGGCATGTTCTTTGATGGTTTTCAGAACATCATGGAACTTGATCTTTGTGGTCAAAGTCATGCCATGGTAGATGTGAGGCATCCCATCAGGCCCATCCCAACAATCCACTGTGGAGGTCGAATGCTCGCAATTAAGGTTTATTGCATTTTTTTATTGGGAAGATGTTAAAACTGATAACCCAGCGGTTAATGGGTTCTACTAAATTGAAGAAACGTATCATATACAACATACTACAATAGCTTCGGTAACCCGACGGTGGGCGTAAGGTGATCTGGCGATTGCCCGTGTGTTAACCCCTTTGGTTTTTCCATTCACGGGGATAAACATGAATATTCTATCCTATTATTATTTGTAAATTTGTTTTATTTTAAAACTTAATATTTATATATTTTGAGGATACGGCATAAATACATTTTGGGTGTTAATTATCACATGCATAAATAGTAAATAGGTTTCAGGAATAATTACAGTACACGCTTGCTCCAAATAAGGTTAGATAAAACAAGAGGTGAAGTTCTTAATATAATAGCAAAATACTCTTTTTTTCTTACTTAATCATAATATAAGAAACATTTAGATTTATAACACAAATATGTAAATTTACAAATGCGTCTGCTTTGATTTGTGCAATGACCCTATCTACTTTGCCTTTTTTAACACTATATTATAAATGGTTTGCAATATTTCAATACTAAAAATCTGAAGTTTTGAACTAAGGAAATCATTGAAAAATCGTCTGGGCACTATAATTCCATTAAGAGTTTAATATATCAAAATTTGTGGTACCGTACCTATAGTTTTAAGCTTATGTCCCAAGGTCAGTTACAGATAAGTATAGATTTCCCTTGTTACGGCTTTTAGCAATACCCATATTTTTGTTTTGGAAAAATATAACAGCAATTTTTTTAATACAATTTTTTTTAATATGCCGTGGTTTTAGCCAGATTGTAAATGTACGATTTAGCACACAACAAAATGCTTACGCTCAATGCACCGACAACCCATTCTCAAAGCTCGTGCGTAAGCTTCACATGACGATTCACTGCTGAACTGGTCTCCTGTGAGATAGCTGTGGAGATTTGTGATGAGAGTTTGCCATGTAAACAACATACTCTAGATATATGGCAATCTTTTGTAAAGGTTAAGAGAGCCATGTACATTAAATTTGCAAGGTAAATTACAGTATATAGACGATTAATTTACAGGACTCAGAATTTTGAAGACCCATAGGATACAAAGGTTCAAGTATTAATGTAAAATTGATTGCCTAAAAGCATAAAAATAGACGTTAAGCCCACAGTCCAGTAAACCTTATGGCTGATAATAAGACAAATCTGTTAATTTAAGTAATTTAGAAACCACTGGGCTGTGATTGTGAGTTGCATAACAAACTCCAAAATTTTGAACAACTAACGATAATCGGACAAAACAAACATTAGGACAACTAATAGTCCACATTTAATAGTGACATGGAAACCCACTTACGTATTGTGTGAAGATGAGATCCAATAATGTGACAACGGGTGATCAAGTACTGAATCGGGGATTGTGTCGTATTTCCGGTCCCACAACGAGTTTTCTTTAGAGAACAGGTAAGCCATCACCTGTTAGATAAGGGGGTTTGAAATCACAGGTTAGGAGAAATGAATGAGTTGGTTTGTTAATTGTGTTGACCTGACCTCTTAATCCGATATGGTATTTTTAAAAAAATTATAAATAAACACAACAGAAACTAATAAATAAACATGTGGCAGATGTTAGTATTTACTATTTATCTTCTATTATTATCTTCCCGGAAAGTATAAATCTAAATATAAAATTTAACTGTAAAACATGGTCATAAAACACATATATATATATATATATAGAAAATTACTACAAACAGTAAAATTCCATTTTAGCTTTATCTGCAAATCAATTAAGTGAAATATTGTTCCAGTTCCTGACCCACTAATAAACTTGGTTTATTTAATTAATAAGATTTATAGTTCCAGACCATACACATTTAAACCGATGCGAGTTTTAGCCCACACAAATTATTAACCAACCAAAACAAGTATCGACTAACACTAGTGTCAGCCTACACAAGTAATGCTTCGGCGCCTATGACAATCTAAAAGGGTCCAACAATAAAATAAGAATTCATAAAATATCTGTATGAGTATGAGCAAAACATTTCTGCAAGGTCTAGGACAAAAGAAACTTTTTATAATTTTGTTTTACTTGATAAAAGCAACATGTGTAACAAATATAAGAAGCAGTGTTGTTTTGTTTGGCAGCTGACGACCTTGTACAAGGCTTGAAATTTCACCTTGGGCGATAACGTTACATCCGAAAGGCATTGTTGTAAAATTCCCACTGTAACTAAAGTTTTATCATTGTGAAATTAATTACCACTGTTACTAAATTTTTATTATTGTGAAATTCCCACTGTTACTCAAGTTTCATTATTGTGTAATTCACACTGTTACTCAAGTTTCATTTTTGTGTAATTCCCACTGTTACTCTAGTAAATATCTGAAAATAGGACTGCCACACAAAATTGTACCCAGTTCAGTAGCATTGTCAAAATTAACAACGAAACTATATCGAGGAAACAAACATTAATTTCACGACAGCACAAACCGAACTTTCATATTGTACTTTCACTACCCAGACGTCTATACTTCCACAAAGTGTTTTCCTTTCATATATCAATATGGTGGTTGGTGATCTTACCCTGTCAACTTTAACCCAAATTTAACCCCAATAGAAATTTCCTCACGGGTTTGACAACAATGTGGCTACAAACAATAACAATATACAGCATTAGAATATCACAAACAACTAATCAGTATAACACAAT
>CH003412.1:2621090-2641099 GCA_000149265.1 Ciona savignyi | reverse complement strand
CCATCGCCAGTCTCCTTAGGACTCCTTGTAATTGATTCTCTGTCTCGAACTTTGGGTCCACTATCCCATGGACCACAGTGGGCCCAGTGGGGTATTGTACCGGCATTTTGTCTATTTTACATCCAACAGACCTGAATTCATCTAATATGGTACACCTGCTTATGTTTACATTAAAACATTAGTCTCTGGGTATTAATGTTGTGATGCTGTATTTTGAATATGATATTCATATTTTATACCAGGAAATGCCAGTAGAATTTTTAAACACGCAGTTGTCACATTACGAAAGCTACTTGAGTGTATTAAATGTACCGGCATATGATAGGTCCACCATTGACCTTCTTTACTAGTGTATTGTAGCATTTTAAAGAGCATTGCAGAGTATTCCAACATAATGTACTTAAAAGTCATATATAAATATATATACATATATTAATGCTTTTACATAATAAATATTGCATAAATAAATATGAATTCATATAAGACTCTTGTTTAATGTGTTATGCATTTTATTAATATGTTAGAGACAAATTTTAGTAGGTTAGATGAGGCAACACTAAAAAAGGGAAAAAAGGAAAACTACTTACTAAAACTACGTAACAAATTCCAACCCTGCCCCAAATATTATTTTAAAACCTAAAATAACTAACCCTAACTTTTACACCAGCCATTGCACAAACTTAACCCTTCATTTTATTGTAAACTTTTCCTCATATTAGTGGTGGCCCATTTAAGGTACACATTTTGTTTTACACATATTAATAACAATAAACATTTCACTAGGGTCTTACTATGAAAAAGGTGCAGTGTTGCCGCTTGGGTAGTCACCCGATACGAAAAGTCAACTTTGCCATATTCAATTTTATGTCTAAAGAAAATTAAAAAGCACATAAACGTTTAACTTAATGTAATTTAATGAATAGGTAACACGTAGGTCTACAAAAATATTCATTAGTGTAGCACTGGGCGATCTAATAAACTGTCTTTAAAACTTATCCCCAACTCGCAGTACTGGTGCGTAGTAGTCTTGATATACCGTTCAAATTGTGCGCATCTTATGAGCAACCAACTGTACAGATAGCAGATGCTTATTCGAACACAACCCTTTTTATTCGCCATTTAGCCTTCTACTTTTACTTTGTCGTCTTTAATGAGTTTTACTTTGAAATGTTTTAACAGCTTCCAAATTCTTTTTGTTCTTTCAGTTTCAAATGTTGACTAAAATATTAAACGCGCCTCCAATTTAGGGTTTAAACCCAAAACGATATTTGTAATATCTCGAATTGTTTTGTAAATTGTTTATTTTGTAGCCGCTGGCCTATTTGTTGTTGCCATCTGTGGACATAGCACACTACAATACTATTTAATCCCGGATAAAATTTCAATAATTTTCCGTTTCGTGTGCTGAACTACCATAGTAAATAAAGAAGGGGTTCTCTTTGAATTATCTTAATTTACATAGGTGGCTGTAAACAACCTGTGTTGGAAGTTTGTGCTGTTGTAGCGGCTTTTTTTATTAATTTATATTAAAACAATAACACGGTTTTCGTTTAGTTTTTTTTATATAATTTTGACTTCGACGGCACAACGGTCCAAATAAATTCACTATAGCCGGTTACAAAAACAAATAAACGTCAAATTCAAGCATAGCCGGTTACAAAAACAAATAAACGTCAAATAGGCTATACATAGTGTAGGTACGTACCCGCCCGCATTGATATGTTGGTCTTTGGTGAATTGGCTTCAGAATTCCAAACTATCGCGACACGACAAAGTGTTTGCAGTGTGTTGGTAGTGTTTCGGTAGTGTGTTGGTAGCGTGTTGGTAGCGTGTTGGTAGCGTGTTGGTAGCGTGTTGGTAGCGTGTTGGTAGCGTGTTGGTAGCGTGTTGGTAGCGTGTTGGTAGCGTGTTGGTAGCGTGTTGGTAGCGTGTTGGTAGCGTGTTGGTAGCGTGTTGGTAGCGTGTTGGTAGCGTGTTGGTAGCGTGTTGGTAGCGTGTTGGTAGCGTGTTGGTAGCGTGTTGGTAGCGTGTTGGCAGTGTGTTGGCAGTGTGTTGGCAGTGTGTTGGCAGTGTGTTGGCGGTGTGTCGGCAATGTGTCGGCAGTGTGCCGGCAGTGTGTGGAAAATGTGTCGGCAACGTGTCGGTAGTGTTTCGTCAATGTGTTGGCAGTGTGTTAGAATTGTGGAAACAGTGTTTCGGCAATGTGTTGGCAGCAAATAAATGCACAAAAGCATAACCGGTTACAAAAACAAATTCCCTTTAAATGTTGTCACCCTTCGTGTTACCAGCGTGGAGTTTAAACCCCCTCAGTACTTATGATTGACCATCGATTTTTTTAAGTAAAATCATCTCGATGCTAATTTACGCTGTGGTAACCTTTCACCTGGCCTAGAGTGTCACAATTCGACTATTTACGCCATTGTGCGGCAAAATTGTCAACGCGTTTATAAATTACCAGCGCGCACTTAATTTGCTGACAAAAAATATCGACCTTGGTTGGCCATTAGTGGCACAATCATTCTCTTTACGCCACCGGGCGGTAAACATGGTAGCGTGTAGACTGTATAGTGGAATAATGACACTCTTGGCCAGGTGAATGGTTAACAGCGCGCTGGTAAATTGAGTGCGCGCATTTAAATTAACAACACTCTGATCTGAAATGTGACCATACTATGCGTCGGGCTTGCACACTTTTTTTTAAGGTTTCAATTTTATTAATTTAACAAGTTTTCTTCCTCAACTGTTTTTATTTTGATTAATATAAGGTTTAACCGTCAGGTAATTTTCGTAATACCGTTTATATTCACTGACGTATTTTAACTACTGAGTCCTGGCAATTTTATTCCGCCTTTTTAGCTTAAAACTATTGTATCACTCTTCTTTAATTTAATAAAAAGGCCAAAAATTGAACTAAAATACAACACCCAACTGCAGTGGAGCCCGTCTTTGTTTATTGGATGGGTGCAGGTAGGCTAATAACAATGCTTAGAATCTTTGCTCAACTGAAGACAATATTAAAACAAAAAAAAGGATTTTTAAGCCGTAAAACGGCAAAGTACTAAATGGCATTATTAAAACATATTTTGATGGATTTTACGATACTTTTTCTAGCTGTGGCGAACGACCAACCAAACATATTTGAGGCTAGCTATAAATTATGTGATAATTTTTTTGAGCTGCGGAAATGACTGTTTTGTGAAAGATACGGACAACCAAGCATCCGCTAACTCTACTCATGCGGTAACGCACTTCAAAACTATAATTTGTGAGTGATCATTTAAATTTTCGCAGGTTATTTAAGTTTTTGCGATTGCATATGTATGTGGCAAACTGTATAAAAAAAAGTACTATATAAAGATAGTTGAATTCGTTTTGTTCTACGTTAACAAAAATGTAGATGTATTGCCGTCTATTATATATATATATATGTGGGTGTGTAGCAATTTCAGATAAAATCGAATATTTTAAAATCCTTGCATGACGATGTTTAAATCTTAAAAATTAAACAGAACGAATGCCGTTACTGATTTCCTGCAGCTGTGTTTGCTGGGTATGTATACAAATAAAACGGGAATGTGTAAATATTACTCTTTATCCCCCGCTAACGGATAAATCTAGAAGAAGGGTTTTAACGCAGAACGTTAATTCCAAATAGGACTATACTCTTAGAAGACGCCACTTTTTCCGAGGCGATCCGCCATCTTTTTCCAGACGACACGCCATTTGTTGCAAGGCGATACACCACTTTTTTCAGAGACGACACGCCACTTTTTTCGAGATGACACGCCATTTTTTTAGAGGCGACACGCCACATTTTTTGAGACGATACGCCACATTTTTCGAGAAGACACGCCATTTTTTTCGAGGCGACATGATATTTTTTTTATAGACGACACGACACTTTTTCAGAGGCGACACGACACTTTTTCAGAGACGACACGCCACTTTTTTTAGGGCAACATGCCACTATGTTTTTATATTTTTTTAAATATTTTAGTTCATATTTCTCCCAACCTTATACGTGGACTTTTATTTATGGCTTCCACTATTCCATTTGGTGATGTAATGAAAAGATAATTCATCTCCATGACACATTTTTAAAACTGGACCATTCGATTATACCTATTCTATCCTATCCTAAAAACCCTTGTTAAGCTTATTCCATATTTTTTCTGAACGCAGAAACGATTGGATTGCCTAACTACCTTATCACGCTCTAAGTGTTACTTATTATTTACTTTTGGCAACCCATAACAAAGAAATAAATACCGGTTTAAAAGTCAAACAATGTACATAACTTAGTTGGTTAGAGTGTTGCATTTGTGGCCTCGGAAAAGCCAAACAAGACGTCACCTATACACAGTAGTAAACTAGGTGGAAGTAAAACAGTGGAAACGTCTTCATAATATACAACACATTGCAATAGCTTCGGCAATTGGAATTTGCAGACAATTTATCTAACAACCGCAATAAATGCTTCAGTGCCAATTTCTTAACACGGGATCAGATAATAATTGTATATAAATTTCTTCTAAGAAAATTGCTTAATTAACTCCGTTTGCAAAACGATTAATACCGAATGCAACTCGAGAAGAATATCCGAACTGACAATAATTTCCTTCACTTGTTTTTAATTATTTCGAAACACGCGGAAATCACGTGATATGTTGTTTTCGCATGTCTTGTTAAGAAGGATGTCTTGTTAAGAAGGAGAATTTCTGAGTCTCGAAAAAGAGAATATAACGGTAAAAGTCACCCTTTCAACAAAATTTACCTTGGCACCTATAATAAAGCCACTCTGTAAGTTAAATTGCATGTTTTTTTGTGAAATATCCTGTTCTTTCTCTTAAATGTGTTGAAATTTGAGGATAGTCGTTTAGATACACTGGCCGTTCGTTATGCTATATTGCGATAACTCACCACTAAAGCAACTAAATTAGGGTTATGTAAATATGTAGCCGCTAATATATATAATGGGCTAAATATTATAAACCGTATAAAGTTTGCGCTAAATTAGTCACGTGCAAATTCGAAGGTAATAAGAGATGCTGTAAGAGAGAAGGATAAAAACAGTATTTCGGACCTCTCGCAACAAGGGATTGGAATATTTGGGATAAAGTTTTGCTGATTTGAAACGAATTATGCTGATCGTCAAATAAATTGCCGATTGTAACATAGTTTTATCGATTTAGCATATTTTGTTGTCTGAAGCAAAATTTACGGATCGTTCTAATAGAAAGGAACCACCTTAAATACTCGTGTGATCATATATTTCGTCAATTTTTGTTTTTTTGTTGTTTTCATATACCGTATTACACCTGATTCAATGCTGCATGATGAAATTGGCCATTATTTCACACCGCATAGTGAAATAATAACTCGGGTTTATAAATTGAGGCAAAAAACTATATGTACACTAACCAAGCACAAACGCATTTATTTTTGCAATTTTTTTAAACAAATGTTAACTATAAAGGAAATAAATTCGACCAAAGAGGCACGGAGTGTTATAGCTTATATCAGGTTTAAAAGTCAAACAATGTACATACCTCAGTCGGTAAGAGTGTTGCATTTGTGTGCTCGATAAAGCCAATGAAGAAGTCACCTATACACAGAAGTAAACTAGGTGAAAGTAAAACAGTGAAAAAACTTTATAATATACAACACATTGCAATAGCTTCGGCAAATGGAACTTGCAGACAATTTATCTAACAACCGCAATAAATGCTGCAATGCTCATTTCTTAACACGGGATCAGATGATATTTGCTGTATATAAATTTCATTTACGAAAATTGCTTAATTAACTCCGTTTACAAAACGATTAATACCGAATGCAACTCAAGAACAATATCCGAACCGACAATAATTTCCTTTACTTGTTTTCAATTAATTATTTTGAAACACGCGGAAATCACGTGATATGTTATTTTCGGCATGTCTTGTGAAGAAGGAGGAGTGCTTTAAAGCTGGGTGTTTGAACAGGATAACCACATCTAAGACAACAACAATGAATCAAAAGCTGGCAGTCATCGTTCTACTCATTGCGCTCTTTGTGTTCTCTGAGGCCTCTGTGTGGAGCGCTCGTCGTCGAGACTGGAGTGCTCGTCGTCGAGATTTGAGCGCTCGTCGTCGAGACTACGGTCAAACCGTTGAGTCTCGAAGAAGAGGATATAACAGAAGAAGAAGACACCCTTCCAACGAAATTTACTTTGGTACCTTTGAAGAAGCCACTTTGTGAGTTAAATTGCATATTTTTCGTGAAATATTCTGTTCTAACTCTTAAATGCGTTGAAATGTGGTGATAGGCATTTAGACACACCGGCAGTTCGGTATATGCTATATTGCGATAATATAGCCGCTAATATATAAAATGGCTACTACATATATTATATACCGTATATAGCATTTGATTGGCCTTGTTTGGAACAGGTGTAAACGCATTCACAATTTAATTTATTGTAATCTTGCATTGCAAGGCATGGAAAGAAAACTATACTTTTTTTCCAGCGTGCGAGAGAATTTTCCATGTTTCACTGACGACCATATAAAATAAATATAAAACCATGTTTAAATATTCTTTCTATTGCAGCAATGATGAGGACGAAAATGACGAATAAAGGTAGGCTATGTCTTCATCCTTTCTTTAAACATTTTGTTGCTCTCAAAATGTCTTTATAGATATGCTTCATATAAGTATTTATATTTTTAGCGTTCGTTCAAGTACTATTCTTGCTTATATCCCGCAATTTTATCCATATCTACAACATCCAATGTAAAATAACAACCAATAAAGATCACAAACTAGACAGCTTCGGCAAACAAATGTGATTGAATTTAGCCCAGTGATTCAGTGATGCTCAGGTTCATTTCACTTGTTTAGAAATAAGTAGCCTCACTTTATTCTTGCAAGAAAATATAAGTACTATAACCCACCTATTTTTATCAACCAGTCGTACACCTCTAACAAAGCCAATATTAAGATACTTTAAAGGTAAGTATATTTTATATTGTTTTATTTAACGTTTTAATATTTACACAGTTTACACTCACTCCGAGCTACGCATAGTTCACCGAATGGACCATCAGTCGGTTATGTCGAATGTCGAATTGGCTAATTCAATTAAATATCTTAAGTTTTTGATGCTCTTTACATAACTTAGGAAATTTTAAAATATAACGTGAACATTTTTATATTGCAGGTTCAAGAACAAGAAAAGATCTAAATTGGTTACAAAAATAAATCAAACATTGTATTTTGGTTCTTTGTTAAAATGGTATGCCAAACAAAGGTAAAGCAACGTCACGCGTATTGCATATTAGAGTCAATTAGAGAGAAGTCAGGCTAGTGGTTCTCCACCTTCTATAAAGCATATTGCACCTGAAGGGATAGGTAGTTTGCGGCAGCCCCGGTAAAGCTACAGCAATTTTAATCAATTTATTTCTACCGAAACATAAAACTAACACTTCTAAAAAATTCTCATTAGTTTATTTTATTCCTGTTATTGAGGGGCGTTGTAACAACGACTTATAATATGTGTCGTGCACGTGTACAGCACACCCACAAATTTCCAAATTCAATAATTTTTTAGACGAAAATAAGTTTGGGCATCTAGCTACGCGATAACACGAGTCTCTCGATTGTCAATTATGTCCAGAGGGTAGCATAACTAGGTTGTATCCACATGAATGGAAAAAAACGTAAGCGTTGTCGTTACATGTACAATCTTTAGATTACCTCATACCTACAGTATAGCTGGTTTGGATCTTACAACATTTTGACTTGCAACAAGCCAACGCCCTGAAACATTTAGCTAACCGGCCTAACAAAGTACTGAACTAATCGGATGTTGTCGGAATGTAGTCGATTAATCGGTCACATATCAAGTTTCGCTCTCGCATCCAGCACACACTCGTATCGTAGCGATGGTGGGTCACTGCATTGCCATACACGCCTTAAGATTATAGACTAACAACTATCCGCCAGCTAGTCGGTTATGTCCGTGTGCGATAAACTTAACGGAAATCGTTTAAAAAGGATAAATGGGTTAAACACAACCAGTTGCAACATCTTATCATATACAACACACGGCAAGTGTCTTGTCCACTGGAACTTCAGCGACTTAACAGATTGTGGATAAATCCGTCCTTGCCCACTCACCATGATAAAAGATACCCATTCATCCTTCCGTGTAATGTTTTTGAAATAAATATATTTTATGCGATAAAATTGAAATAAATTTTAAGAAATGCATTAATAAAGAAGAAAACTTAGAGAATCCATTGTAAATATTTAAAAAAGGTTACAAAAATAACATGAATAAATAATTAAACTAGTGCAGTGGCATTTTTAAGACAGCCAGCCTTTGGTACCGAGAAAACTAGAAATCTTTCTTCTTTGCACTTATTATATTACACCACTATGAAATATCTTGGTAATTTGTGGATTACACATGGTACAATGATCTGTTTATTCAAAAGGGATTAAAATAAATATTAACATCCACATAAATCAAGGAATAATTTATATGTGCAAAACAGCTTTACTCTAATTTCCCATTAGTTTAAAAAAAAGTATAATTGACTATTTATTCAAGAATATTTGAATGCTTTATAGGAAGGAAAACTGGAAAAAAGACAAAACAATTCAATAAACAATTTAATTTAGGTATTTTAAATGGCCATATACTTCTCTATTCAGAAGATTCAAGGATAAGAGTACTATATTATTAGTACTCACATGCAAAGACTTCACCTACATATTTCGTATACGACAACGTCTCGCAAAATGTCCCTATTTGGAACACTTATAGCATCTAAGATTTAGAGCGGGACACTTATATCTTGATTAGGATAGGAAAGATAGGATAGGATATTCATGTTTATCCCCGTGAATGGGAAAACGAAGGGGGTAAGATTGCATTTATAGAATCGACACGGAAGCAGACTTTAGTCACTATTTATAAAACGTTAACCAAATTTGGCTGAAAAAGAGCGACCGACGTCTCATAGGTCCAGGCGGCAATATAGTAGAAGTTTTGCGTATGATTCCGTCATGTCCTATTTCTATTAACAGGCATGTCAGCACACAAGCGTTGTGTGTGTGTAGTCGCTGTCACAGAAACCATTCAATAATAACTTTTGGGTTGTCTTTTCCTTTTACTAATTTTTCTGAATTCTGACATCAGCCGAAAGGTTGTAAGTTCGAAACGTGGAATGATGGGTTCCACCAAATTAAAGCAACATGTGAATGATGCCAAATATTTTGTAATGGCTCCGATAACTCGCTATCCGTTAACTCGCGAGGTGATTTGACGATGTTTTAACGCCACTTGAGTTTCCCAGGAGGATATATATGAATATCTTATCCTATCCTATTACTAAAGTTTAAATCTGATTTGTCGTTATCGTTGGGTACATAAAACAAACAAAGAGTTGACTTCCTTGCTTTAGCATTTATTTTCGTATCACACAATTTCTATAGCACTATAAATACAATGGATGATACGTGGTAAGGAAGATTTGATCTACAGGATTAATATGCAGCGTCGTACCACCTGTCACTTTCAGGGGCTGCGGCGTCCCACCATCTATGTGTATCACTTGCAGGGACTTCGGCGTCCCAGTACCATTTATCACTTTCCGGGGCTGCGGCGTACCATCTTATATCACTTTCCGGGGCGGCGGCGTACCATCTTATATCACTTTCAGGGTCTGCGGCGTCGTACCATCTATCACTTGCAGGGGCTGGGGCGTCCCAGTACCATCTATCAGTTGCAGTTGCTGCGGCGTCTTTTTTAGCATATGAGCTTGCAAAGAAATTAACCAGAACAATAAGACAAACTTTAAAAATCATGATTAGCCTTAGTACTACTGGAGTGTAAAATAAAGGTTATTAAATTTAAAAGTACACCTACTACCTTATCAACAGTTCATTCTTGCGCAAATGACGATGCATACATGTTTCTGGTCGCATCGAGACTTCACTTGCCAAGATGTAACGACAGCTTTTTATATCATCTGCGCTTATATTGCAGTCCGCTGTTTTACAGGATAAGGTCTTCAAAACAGGAAAAGGACTCACGACATATGTTACAGATGTTTGTTTATTCATTCATTTGTTGTCGCCACATCATTCAGTTGAATGCACCATTAAAGTGAAGAATTTTTTAAGATTATATTACTTTCATGTTTTATGATAGTTCACCAGCAGTTCTGTGCAATTGATTGGAACTAATAATTTTGCCGAGCAAACTTACAAACAATAATCAATACATGCTGTTTCCTATGTTACTGGAAACTCTTATCGACACTTCCTATTTCTTCTGACCAATATTTCCGAGGTAAAGTGTCTTGCAGCAAAGCTTATGGAGGAATAGACCTAAACAATCATAAATACAATCTTATTGTGGGCCTGAATGATTTGGAAAGACAAAACTAAGATAAATAATTATAGAATTTAAATACGAAACAAAGATGCGTATTCCCTAAACATATCTTTAACCTTTTTTCGGGGAATTTCCATTCATTAAATTCCACTGAAACTATTGATAAGTACGCTTTATATAACACGATCAGTTACATTTACGTTTAATAACCTAAAAATAAGATTTTGTTCCCAAATCATGACTTTGACATGCATGCCATGTCGCCCCGACATCTATTAAAAGAAGTGGAATCGCAATGAAACTTTGTTTTTTGTTAAACAACATGGTCTAGATATATGGAAACCCAAATTTTGAAATTTGCGAAAACCCAAAAAAGATTGGTCTTTACAAGCATAGCGATTGAAAGGTTGCTCCAATTTTATTCAGATTTAATAAAATGTTAGTGCCGCACTGTACTAATGAGAAAAAATAAAAATAAAATACTTAAAAAATTACCTCAAAAATTATGTTTTGTTCCTAAATCATGTTCATGACAGACATGTTATATGCCCCCGACATCTACAACAAGGAGTCGTCAAATAGGATTAAAATTTTAAGAAATGTTATATACCATGACCCAGACCTGTAAAAACTGAAAGTAATATATACTAAACTGACTTTGGTTTGATAACTATGGGACCCATGCGTTTATGCTTGCAGAAACAAAACGATTGGGGTTAAAACTTCCTGGAATGTTGGATAACATGCAACTGACGACGTACACATATCCGACAGTAACATACATTGTGTATTGAATATTAACTAGAGAGTGTCAACCACGTGTTTAACCACCACTATTTGTAAATCACATGTCGTATGCCATATATACATGCTACAGGGTCCCTAACCACAATTTGTCTTTTATACACTGAGTATGTAGTTTGTTTCTGCAAGCATAAACGCATGGGTCCCATAGTTAACAGAGCAAACTTATCTTCCATGTTTAGTTAAATAAAGATTAAACGTTTTAAATTTACGAACATTTCACCACAAATGTTTTAAATTATAGCTTCTTTTCAAGCGCTGTGGTGAATTAAAGCTAAATTTCCGAAAGGGCCCGATATAGTTTTTCATAATTTCAGGGAATTCCCCTGGGTTTGGTAGATAAGTTTATGTTTTTTACATAAGTGAGTCATGTTATGTAACAATTCTTAAGTTTTAATCTGATTTGTCGACTTCTTGTTGGAGATGTCAGTACGATATGGCATGCCTGCCACAATCATAATTTAGGAACATATCTTTGTATTATGGAAATTAACCTATTTAAATGTTTTCTTTTTTAAATTGTTTTTAAATTGCCGAATTTTATTAAAATTAGAGCAGCCGTTTAAGCGCTATGGCCACAAAATCTAATTTATTAGAAAAAAAAAACGTTTTGATTTTTAACGTCTGGGGGGAATTCCCCTAGATTTGTTACCCAAATTTTTGGTTTCTGCATATTTAGACCATGTTGTCTTACAAATGTCCAATTTTCATTGCGATTTTATTACTCCTTTTGGTAGATGTCAGGGTGACATGGAATGCTTGTCACAATCATGATTTGAGACCATATCCTATTTTTTGGGGTATTTCCCTAGGTAATTTTAATATTTCTTCCAAGTTTTAAATCAGTGACTAATGCACTTACATTCCACCAATTCTAATTGAAATTGTAACAGCCGTTCAAGCGCTATGCCCAAAAAAGGCATTTTTTTAGAAAAAAATAGCGTTTTTGTTTTTAACGTCCCAGGGGAATTCCCTTTGATTAATCACCCAAAATATTGGTTTCTACATATCTAAACCATGTTGTCTAACGAATGGCTAAGTTTTATTACGATTACATTATTCCTTCTGGTAGATGTTGGGGCGACATAGCATGCCTGTTACAATCATAATTTCAGAACAAAATCTAATTTTTGGGGTATTTCCCTAAATAAATTTTTTATTTCTTTTAACTGATAAATCAGTGACTAATGCATTTACATTCCACCCAATCTTATTCAAATTGGAGCAGCCGTTCAAGCGCTATGCCACAAAAAGCGCAATTTTTCATAAAAAATACCGTTTTGGTTGTTAACCTCCCAGGGGAATTCCCCTTAATTTATCACCCAAAATTTTGGTTTCTGCATATCAAGACCATGTTGTCTAACAAATGACAAAGTTTCATTGCAATCCCATAATTCCTTCTGGTAGATGTCGGGGCGCCATGCCATGCCTGTCAAGCGTTTGACGAAAAAAAAAAAGAAAAAAAAAGAAAAAAAAACGGACAAAAACAATATGTGTCCCATTTTTCCAAATGGGACCCATAATAACAAGATCGGATTGTTACCTCAGAGACCCATAAGTTTATGCTTGCAGAAACAAACTACATACTCGGTATTTAAAATACAGTTTGTGGTTAGGGACCCTGCTTGCATAAACACTTGATATACAAATTGTGTTATAAGAATAGTGGTGATTAAATTCGTGGTTGACACTCTCTAGTTTTAATTTTGGTGTTACAGTTAGCCTCTTAAGATGGCGTATAACCAATTAAGACCTCTATGAACGGCAGGATGTGACGAGTGGTACCCTCCATGAGTCATTGTTTTTAAACGAGTGTTTTGCTGAGTAACAATGGTGGTGATTCCCCAATGTTTGTTTGGTTGAAAGCAGCATGTGCTAGGCTGCGCTGTTCTCGTTTATCTGTAAAGTTTTTTAATCGTGAAGCAGTGCTTTGTAAAATAAAGGTGTTGAATGTGCATCTGCTAGCTGTTTTGTTGGAAAAAAGTTGCCGATGTACGAAGGGGTATGGGCTCAAAATTTTTAAACAAAATTTTGTAGGGTTTTGAGTTTAGGTTGCAGATCCAAGCTTCAATTTTAAATTGTGAAAAATCTAAGACTTCCTATGTCAGGATTTTGAGTGACAGTCGTTTTTGTGAGGTCAGTTTGCATTGGAGAGATAGGGAAAATAATTAGTTGAACGCCTCCTTAAGCACGCCTCTTTCGACGATATTGGCTAGTAGAGAAATACAAACGATTTTTAAATCAACTGTCTGAAAATACCGCAGAAATACACAACTGTCTTTAATCAACTGTGTGAAATACTGCAGGGATAGACATGAATGCTTTTTGGTATATTCAAGTTTTATTCCTGCGAATAGGAAAAGGCAAGGAGGGTTATCACCTGGGCAATCGTTAGATTACCTCGCACCCGCCATCGGATTACCTGCTATTGCAGTATATGTGTGTGTTGTATATGATTGAAAAGTTAATTATTAGTGAACACGATAACGATAGTTGGTGTTTTTTATTAAACGAAATGAGTTACGACGTGCGAAATATTTCCCCTCTGCTTTTTCACTCGTCGCATCACGATGTTATTACTTCCTTCAGCTTTCCTTAAAAAAATATTTTTTTGCTTGTAGCCTACATAAATAACGAGCTAACTATCAAAACATAAGCTAACTATCATGTCATATTTAAAATAAATGTATTACTAATTGGAGAAACGCAGTTAAGTTATATTACGGGAAAACGTTAAATTGGTTCATTTCAACAAATGGATTTATGCCTCAGCTCTTGTGTTAATTTCGACTGATTTCTTGCTACAGTTTTTGTTTAAAAGATCAAACCAATAATTCCATGCAATGTCCGCTTCGTACCTTGCCCACCTACAAAACTGATTTGAAATTGGCTAGTTGCGAAACACACTTTTATTTTAACACAAAATGTTCACTAAAAGGTTCTCCAAAAAACATACGCATACCTGATAGCCTACTTAACTTATGTATACAATTGACGTTTATAGCTTCTCTTAGTTTTTAACGATTGTTTTAAAATGATAAATCAAATAAACTGTACGATTACTTAAATGCCCAAAACATTTTTCCAATTATACCCCTTTGCTTATATCCATGCTGTTGCTGCTATTCATATACAACGCGGTGATTTGAATACATTTCATTTATTTGGTTGCCACGCATTAAAACAAGGTTTCGTGCATCACGTCGACCTGAAGAAAATAAAATGGGACGATTAGGCAACTTATAGTTTAGATAAAAATAATAATTTACCTTGTTGGTTACCGTTGAGTGCTTATTGTTCGTTATCATCGGCATCGGCGTCCATTTCTAACAGCCCGTCTTGGTAATAATTCTTACCCAAACTGATAATAATTCGACTAGCTAACAACCAGTTTTGACAATGCAACCCTTCGATTGAACGTCCACACAGTAACGCACTAATCTATTAGGACGGAATTGGTTGAACAAAAACTAAATCAACGGTTCAATTATATTGAACACACGACAGTAACTTCCTTAACTAAACTGTCCGCAGTAGTCTTTCTCAGGAATGGCTGTTTTTCATAATCCCCTATCTAACTTTGATGATACAAAAATTGGTTTCCAATCTTTTTTCAAAATCAATTACATGGCAATTTACCAAAATAAATCAAGTAAATAAAGCTAGATCCACAATAAATGATTTTTTCTTTATTTTCAGTAATTTATTAGGAGCCGGCAGAGAACTGATAAAACAGCATCAAATAAATATAAAGTAATAAATATGAAACTGTAGCATTTAGTACAAGCTTTGCATAATAAATATACAACAGATCATGTCCAAAGGCCTATCAGGGAAACACTGAAAATCAGTAGACTGATTTCTTTCAGATTATATTCCCAGATTGTTTTGTAGATAAACATTTGGCATGCTATTTAGGTGTTATTTTTTTGGGTATTTCAAAGAAAAAAATAATATGTCAAATACCCCCGAGATTCAGGATTTTTTCTATTTAAGTGGGAATGGGGGTATCTGGCTGTACCATCCACCCCCATAAAAAGTTTTTTGCTGTGCAACTGTAGTACAATTTTAAATACCTATTGGTCAAAACTTAAGAGAAAGAGCAGGTTTTATGGAACTGGCTGGAGGTAATTTCCCCAAAATAAGAAATATCATTTCATAGATGATTTCACCAACAGCATTGGCAGTTTACAAAGATTAATTCCAGAGAAGCTTGATTTAAAATGACTTAATTTAGTGGCAAATAATTCATTTTGTGGTTAAGTTAGTAATATTGAAAGTTACATTGAAAGTGATCTTGCGGAGTTGAGGCAGTTCCATAGCAGCATCAAACACGAATTTTGACCGATGGGGAGTTTTTTGCTGCCTCGCTTTTACTGGTTTCATGTGAACTGTATAATGGAATGGACAGGATTATATTTGGGGGAATAGAACCACTGGCGGAATGAATACTACTAAGTACTAATGCGTAATTGGATAAAATATGAATTATGATCTTCGACCAGTAGTTGAAAGCGAAAATGAATACCCCAAAAATAGTGGATAACAATATGAATAACATTGCATAACAAATTGAGTGCATAACAATATAAGTTACATTGACGAACTACTGTACTCTTAGCAGTTGGTGCTGCCAACCTATTAAACCACTGGGTAGTGTGGTCAGCCCAATGAGAGTGGGATCGAAACCAGTGCTGGTCAGTTGTGTACTTGGATAGTCACTTAATAGGGGTTGCCTGAATCGGGTGGTATAATGGGTTAGGCTTAAGAAATATATCTATCGTATTCACACATTGCTAAATCTTTAATAATCTAAATGTGGATATAAATTATTCTAATAAAATATGTTTTAACGATCCCTATTGTCTTAACCATGACATATAAACCCAGGTTAACCCATAATATCAATACAATTTACCATCCTCTACTATTAAAGTGAATTGCGTTCCAAGTCCAACATTCCTGGTCAGTGACCACTAGAGGTTTGCCATCAATATCACTATTAAAATTAAAAATCCACTACAACTAACCCCTCGATAGACTTGGAGCTGTGTTGAGCTGACCTCTTGCTTTGCCATGTTGGCTGTTCATGTACAAAGTTTCGACATGACGCTAATTTCGACTCCAATGCCTGGATTAGATAATTCAATATTAACTTCATTAATTTGTATGTGCATTTGGATTATTCATTCTGAATGTTATGACTTTAATCTAAAAATGTATTGCTTTATATGTGCTAAGTCAGAATGTATCATAAGTAACTACCAATGGTCAGAGGTAAGTGTATGTGTATTATTTTGTATTTTTAATTAATACTATAAACAGCATAAATTTTGTTATCACTACTTTAACAAGTTTACAAAAGTGTTTTCTCCATAATACAAAAATAAAGTTTAATATTATTATAGTTATAGAACAAAAAAAGATAACACAGCAAAATAACAGCCATTAAAACTTATCAATACATTATATATTGGAACATACCAGACACGGCTGCAAAACCAATTTATTAAGTCGTTTATATTAAAATACACAATGAAAATTCAGTAAAATAAATATAAAAAAGCCTTTAAAGAGATTGTGCAATACAGAAATAACAAGAGAATTCTGCGTTAACTCTGTACCATATGTTATGTAAGTTATAGTGTGCTTGGCAACATTTACATCATTTGAGCTGTGCCCACTTTGGATTGCAATTGTCCATGTTGTGATTATTGAACTAAACCCAAAATGGGTATAAAATGGTAAAAAAAAGTTTTAATAATAAAATAGAAAAATACTAACCATACATTATTTTATTTATATAGTTAAATTTTTTTGGTGTAATGAGCATTTTGTTATTATTTAATATATGCATTTTCATTAGTAACCAGTAAAAATCATCCTGTTAGGTTAGTGATATCTAACCTGATTTTGTGTTGTGTTAAACAAATGGAATTATCGACTAATTTCTTTATGAATATATTTCCAGATTGTTTTGTAGATAAACATTGGGCATGCTTTTTAGGTGTTTTTATTTTTTTATTTCAAAAATAAAATAAACAATATGTCATATACCCCTGAGATTTATGATTTTATGTATTTAAGTGAGAATAGGAGTATTTGGTTGTATCTTATACAAATGAAATTATCCTAATTAGCACCAGCCAAATACAAGAAGTTTAATCCAACTTAAAAAAGATACTGAAAAGGTTAATTAAGGTTAATGTTTTAAGAAAGCATTATCCAACTAAAAAATGAAAGCAAAAAATCTAGTGAATTTTAACGGACGCAAATAGACATATAACAAGTATGTTTACTTTAAATATTTATATTTGCTAAATGCAAACAACAGTAGCTAAGAGATATTGAGTGACCTCTTTCGCAATATGACATTGACATAACACGACACATTGATGTGTCATACACAGGACTAATTACAAAACCTTATCTGTATTATATAAGTGACCGATTCAGTTATGATTGAACAAGAACAAGGTTATCTATAATACTATGACACCGCTTTAATAAGAACAATGGGTGAAAACAAGTATAAAAAGAATGATATTTTGTACAAAAATGGTCCAAACAACACAAGGATACTCTCCCATAAAGTTTGGTAAAGCACTATTTAATGACAGCTTGCAATCGAAAGATTATCCTAAATCCAGACCATGCCTAAAACATATAATGGTTTATTACTCACCCCAACTTTACGTAATAAGTCACCAACAATATTAAGCGCTGATATTCGTGCGGATGGGGTAAGGGGGGTTTTATCGACCCCATTGTGGAGGACACCTGTGGGTGGTAAGGGTTAGGTTGGGTATATGATAATATCATTTATGGGTGATTATCGTACATTTATTTTATTTAATAAGTTGTTTATAATGCATAAGTTTAGAGAAAATATATATCTATGGACTTCAGAAAGACTATTATTATTTTTTAAGCAGGGTTGCACAAGCTAAGCAAACATTGAGGCATGCCACACTCAAAAACACAGTTTTACCAAAGAACTATGTCAGATCACCTTATTCCTTTATTTCCATAGTGTGCATCCTCACACACACCTTTACGTGCAGATTTACTAGCGAACATAATTTATTGTACTACTTTGTCCTGGTTGCCTTTTAAAATCCAATAAAACCGAAATGACTTAACCACAGAGTTAACCAAACTCTCACATTTCTGATGAGGTTTATGAGTGTCTGGGGTGGAGGGAGGTACGTGAGGAGTTGTCACTCCATTTAACAACTTCTTGCTTGTGACAAGTGGTGTGGAAGGGGTGCTTGCCACAGGAGAGGGAGGAACAGGAACCTTCAGCAGGAATTTAAAAAACATTTAAAAAAACTTAAATGATATGACAGAAAAAAAGAGAAATAAAATTAATAAGCAACTAATTTCCATTCTAAACTAACAATGTATAAAGTAAAAACAAACATTTTATACTTTGTTTTTTTAATATAAAATTTATATTAAAAATATAATTCCATCCAATTTCTATTTCTAGACTAATGATGTACGAAGTACAAAAAATTGACTATTCTAAATTCATTCTAGATTAAGATTTTCGAATGGTATTCTAAAATACTCTTTTAAATAAAACTATTTTAATTTAAAAATAAATAAAAAATGTTTATTTATAAAAATTTTGTTCATGTTTTGAAAATTCGGTTCCAACTTTGGATAAAAACACAACTTTAGATTCGAATCTCTAGTTTTAGAATTCGAAATTTTACTACATGTATCTATAATACATCCCAATTCTAGATCATTCTATGTGCCCCCGAAACAATGTACCTTTTCAGTTTGTGAAGTAGTTGGTTGTTTATCTTCTGTTTTATGGGATTCTGATGTCTTACGTTGTCGCACGGATAACTCATGGTGAAGATCTGTTGGGTAATATTACAACTCAGATTGCTCCATATATTGCTAGTCTACATCAGTGCACAGTAAATTATCTTGATTAGTTAAAAGATTGAATACTGTTTCTTTGCAAAAAATGAATACCTTTTCCCTAAAATGGCAGTGTAGATCACATTATCTCTACTAAAATCATGATATACAAGTTTTACCTATTGTGGTTATGGTGCTGGCATTATGGTAATTAGGATTATTGATGTAATTTTCCAGGTTTCTACCCATATCAATGTAAATAAGTCTGCATAACTATATATGGCTCCGGTTAACTTAGGTGAAGTACTTAGGGTTAACTTAGGTGAAGTAATAGGTATACTGTATGGTTTATATTACAGATGTAAACATCGCAATTTGAAGGACAAGGGTGCGGCACATATTTATGCATATATATGATGTATGGTGGACCATATGTAGTGAGGAAATGACAACTTGGCTACATAAAACTTCCAATAAAGGTTTCACTTCAATTTTGTTTGCTTTTGTGATCCTTTGGACAACAGTTGAAAAATAATTTTACCATTTTAAGGTTATAGAGAAACTTGGACTTTGTATATTCTATAATCTATAATATTGTTGTGAAAATAGGTGTATTTATTGTGACAAATCATTATTTAATTTTATTTCCGGTGTGTTTTAAAGCACCGGTAAGCAGAATCATGCATTTGCATTACATAACCTGTTGTTATAATATTTTATTCAATTTGATTTAAATGGTATTTTTCTAATAATCCCATCTGATTATGTAGTATAAAAATATAAAAATGATAATAAAATTGGAAACTTCAACCCTGTACAAAATATATTTCTATTTGTGTAAAAACCACCATTCAATATACAAAACTTTCCTCAACAACATATTAATAAACAAAACTTTATGTTAAACCTTAAAGGGTACACTGTAATACATTTATTACAT
>CH003412.1:2598609-2620990 GCA_000149265.1 Ciona savignyi | reverse complement strand
TGTATTACATTTATAATACATTGATTACATAACAATGCCCACTATCATACAACAATCACCTCTGGCCTCATCCCGAAGTCGTTGAACAGTGACAGAGAGCGAATCCTTTTCATCGAGTTCACTTTCAAGGAAGGCGTTCCGCTCGTAAGCTTGGTTCAACCGATGGTCGAAGTCTTCAAGCGATACGATGATCACTCTGCACAAATGAATGATATTGAGGCCAATATCTCAATACTGGTCATGGTTATTCAATACTATTTACGTATTTAGGCATTAATGTAAGGGGTGACATGGATACAAGCTTTAGCCTAACATTCCAAATGGCATTACCTGCTGCTTTAAGGTAAATTTACACTTACAATAGCTTAAACATGATGATTTAAATTAAAAATCACACTAAACAGACCTACACATACATTGTAAAAGTGTGATGTAGCCTGTAGGTCCTGATACATTAATACCTTGATGTACAATACAATTAGACAATAACAATTTTTGTCTGACCAAAATAAATATTACAATAAAAAAAGGATTATACTGCACAAAAAGTTGTATTTTACATAAATCAGATTAAAAGACAACTTGGTTTCTTTCTGTGATTTAAAATTCATGGGGTCAGTCTAATATACACTCTTGTGTACTGCTTGGACATATGTGTATCATGTACTAATGACACATACGAACTAAATTAATATTCTGACATTTACGACTGGTAGTGTGTGAGGGTACCAGTGTATAAGACAGACATGATCTAACTAATGCATAAGGTAAGGGCATACATGTGTATAAGATGATACAGACTAGGCCTATACATTTTGAAGTGATACTCTAACATCATAATATATCAAAAACGGTTTAGTCAAATGCTAAATTGTTATCCACACATAAAATCAAAACAAAACGCTGACCTGTTGGTTCTTTCCAGATCATCATTCTTTTGTTCAAGTTCGCGAACATCTTTAGTTAGCTCCGTGTTTGCAACTGTCAGCTTAGATATCTCTGTTTGAAGATCCGATACTTGTCGGAATCTCTCCGCCTGCTGTTTCTCATAGCGCTCCTGCAATTGAAATAATGTTAAGTGACTTAACAGACTAGTAGTTACTACTAGAATCAAGGAAATAAACCCAAAGGGATGTTCTTATCTGAATCGCTTTGGTTTCTAGAATCATTCTAGAATCAATTACTTTGAATCTAGGATTTTAACCGCTTTAAAATTGACTTAAAAATCAACCAAAAATCATTTTTTAAACTAGAGAGTGTCAACCACGTGTTTAACCACCACTATTTGTAAAACACAAGTTGTATGACATATATTCATGCTTCAGGGTCCCTAACCACAATTTGTATTTTTTTATACACTGTGTTTGTAGTTATTGTTTATGCAAGCATAAACGCATGGGTCCCATAGTTATCAAACCAAACTTATTTTTCATGTGCAGTTAAATAAAAGATAAACGTCTAAAATTTACGAACATTTCCACCACAAATATTTTAAATTAAAGCTTCTTTTCAAGCACTGTAGTACATAAGGGCTAAATTCCCCAAAACAACTAAGCCGATTTATTTTTTAATGGTTTCAGGAAATTCCCCCTGGGTTTAGCAGATAAGTTTCTGTTTTTATAAGTGACTTATGTTATGGAACAATTCTTAAAGTTTTAATCTGACTTGTAGACTGCTTATTAGAGATGTCAGTGCGATATGGCATGTCTGTTACAATCGTAACTCAAGAACATATCTTCGTTTTCAAGGAAATTACCCTAAGTAAATGTTTTCTATTTTTTAATTGGCACAAAGTGTCTAATGGTCTAACATTTCACTGAATCTGAACAAAATTAGAGCAGCCGTTCAAGCGCTATGCCTCCAAAAGCTAATTTATTAGAAAAAAAAACGTTTTGGTTTTTAACGTCCTATGGGAATTCCCCTGAATTCATATCCCAAAATTTTGGTTTCTGCATATCTAGACCATGTTGTCTAACAAATGTCTAAGTTTCATTACGATTCCATTATTCCTTCTGGTAGATGTCGGGGCGCCATGCCATGCCTGTCACAATCATGATTTGAGAACAAAATCTTATTTTTAGGGTATTTCCCTAGGTAATTTTTTTTCCAAGTGTTAAATCAGTGTCTAATGCACTTACATTCTACCAAATCTTATTCAAATTGGATCAGCTGTTTAAGCGCTATGCCACAAAAAGCTAATTTTTTTAATAAAAAATACCGTTTTGGTTTTTGACCTACCAGGGGAATTCCCCTTGATTTATCACCCAAAATTTTGGTTTCTGCATATCTAGACCATGTTGTCTAACAAATGGCTAAGTTTCATTACGATTCCATTATTCCTTCTGGTAGATGTCGGGGCGCCATGCCATGCCTGTCATAATCATGATTTGAGAACAAAATCTTATTTTTAGGGTATTTCCCTAGTTAATTTTTTTATTTTTTTCAAGTGTTAAATCAGTGTCTAATGCACTTACATTCTACCAAATCTTATTCAAATTGGAGCAGCTGTTTAAGCGCTATGCTACAAAAAGCTAATTTTTTTATTAAAAAATACCGTTTTGGTTTTTAACCTACCAGGGGAATTCCCCTTGATTTATCACCCAAAATTTTGGTTTCTGCATATCTAGACCATGTTGTCTAACAAATGGCTAAGTTTCATTACGATTCCATTATTCCTTCTGGTAGATGTCGGGGCGCCATGCCATGCCTGTCAAACCTTTGACGAAGAAAAAAAAGAAAAAAAAAAAAAAAAAAGAAAAAAAAAAAACGGACAAAAACAATATGTGTCCCAATTTTTCAATTGGGACCCATAACTAATGAATAAATTAGAATGGCATATGATTGATGAAATAAATGTAATTTTAAATTCTAATCATCATCATTGTTAAGTGAAAAGAAAAAAAACAATCTTTCTATTTTATTTTAAGCAGCATTGCCTACATCAATCAAATTCATTTTGTTTGACTATAAATGGGTTAATTTCGAATTTGTAGAATCAAAATATAATTCCAAACTATTTAAATTGAATTGTAAGAATCTTGATTCTGAAATGGAACACTTATGTTAAAAATATGCATTCGGAATATTTTACCAATTGCAACTATGGTAACATATACATATTCTTATTTTTGATAAAAGCATATTATTTTAACAAAAGTATTGGCTTCAATTTTTTTTCCATACATATAAATCTGCCCTCCAATTTCTCTTGTATATTGTGTGTTTCACCCCCAAGAGTAACGCTTTGCAAATAAATGTGGTATTAGGTGTCAGCTTTTACAGTTTGAAATAACATGAAGAAAAATCCTAGACATAAAGAAACAACATACAAAATAATTGACAGAATGGAAACAACTCATGTTCAACTCTTCCAGACTACATGTCACTTAATTAACTATATTAGCAGAGCAGTCACTGTCAGTGACAAGGTCATTTGCTAAGTATATATTCATATATTGAATCCAATTGTCATTAATAGGCATTGCAACTATTATTTGTTGTTAAGTTAATTAATTTTAACATACTAATTATTGATAAACGTATTGATCCATGCTATTGTGCTGGTTTTAGTTTTCTATAATTTAGTGTTGCATAATGTTTGCTATAATTTAGTGCAACAAAATCAATATGGTAACACTGGTC
Source organism: Ciona savignyi (assembly GCA_000149265.1). Lineage (NCBI taxonomy): Eukaryota > Metazoa > Chordata > Ascidiacea > Phlebobranchia > Cionidae > Ciona > Ciona savignyi. Next base: position 2,617,348 of record CH003412.1, on the reverse strand, counting down.
TAATTGTAAAAAAATGTTTGGTCTGGTACATTACACACTTCCCTCCCATAGTTATGCCACCTCAACAATGCATTTCCTTTTATCACAGAACTGATGTCCGGATATTGTTCTAATGTGTTTGTTTCTAATGCCCACCAAACAAATTTACCTGCATTGTACTGGTACAGTATTTTATATTTACAAACAAAATATGTATAGGAAATATTATATGACCACTTTTATCATTCCCTTTAAAATAGTTCCCACTGTTCTTTCCAAGAGAGATTCAACTCTGCCTTTTCCTAACATGCTTATAATTACATCACCTAGATTATAACAACCAGTATTTTTTTATAAAGTCGAAAAAAATTATGACACTTTCTGCACTGTCATTTACAACCAAACCTAATGCGGTATATCAGGCCAGAAGTTTTTCACCTTTAACGCCTCATATTCGAATGTTAAAGTCGTGTTTTGTTGTCGAAGATCTTTGGTGAGTTTCTCATGTTGTTCAAGCTGGGCTTCAAGTTCCTTCTCAATTTCTTGACTGCATTCTCGGAATTCCTGGAGTTCCAATTGGACCTCAAGGGTCCTGTATGAATAATAATTTCAATTTATTTCACGTATTGAAATGCATTGGTTGACAATAAAGCAAACGAACAAAACTATAGGTAAATCAATACTTGAGCTGTGTATTAGTTGGCAGTTGGCTGTTTAACCCATTTGTTGTTAGTTTAATAAAACAGATGAAATAAGTAAACACTCTCAGAATATAGATATATATATAGAAAGAGACCGGGAAACCCTAATTAAAATAATTGTTGTGTTTCTTATTTTGAATCTGAAATATAAAATAGAAATATCATAAGGGTACTTAGCTATGGAAGGTATACAATTAAAGCTGTCAGTTCATGGAGAGGTAAAATTGTCAAGTGCAGTTTTATCGAATAAAAAATATCAAGACAATACGCTTTTGCCATAACATCTAAACCATTTAATGGGGTATCTATGGGTTAAATGAACATAACCCTTTGTGATATGACGGAATGAACATTGTTTAAAGCTGTACACAGAAAAATTCTTCACCAACTTCATATTACTTATTATTTACATTTCTTCGAATCTGGTAGCTTCACTCTCCCAATAATTTGCTTTCTCCTCACATTTGCGAAGGGGGGGGGGTTGACTCTCCGAATCCGCCATCAATTTCGGGTTCTTGACTTAAATTAGTAATATAAAAAGCCTACGATTCCCTTGGAAGTGGTTGAAAATTATTAACATTGCCACCATTGTGCAATATAGGTTTAATATCGTGAACGAGTAGCTAATATTGCGGCAAAACTATAAATGAGAGAAAGAGGAAAAATGGAAAGGTGGGTCATGTGGTAGGGTTTTATGCCAAAAAGTAACCACCTTTCCCCATTCCCTCATTGAGTGTAATCCAATTTAGCTTAAAATTACTTTAAATTAAGGTAATGTTCGTAATTTTCTTGCTTAATGACACAACTAAATAGAAAAGTGGCAGATTGGAAATGAGGCTATGCACCTTATTTGGAGACTATGAGCAGTTGGACAGTAGTGTCTTGGAAAATTGAATAAAACCACTAATTATAAAAAACAACAAAAATCATTTGGTAAGCCTAAACTATCTTAAGTTGTTTTATACCCACCGAATTTAGGTATCACAGTGTTAAAAAAAATTTAAATTCACAACTTTAAAACAAGTTTTAGGAACAATCTTAAACTTAAAACAAAAATTGAAGTTTCAACTTAAAATAAAAAAGTTTTCTTTGCATAAACGGACATGTATGTGTTCAAAATCCATAAAAACAAACTAAAGCAGAACAATATCAACTGTCGTCATCAGTACTGGAGCCTGAATATTCTGCAACTAAACTAGAAGAGGGGACATTCGAACAACTGGGTTTGTTTGGTTCAGTTAAAGTTTTAACATTAGGTTGTAGCATTGATAATTCAGTTTTATTTTCTTCTTGGGAACTGGTTTGATTACTTTCTTCTACTGTGTTTGAATTGGTCGTAATGTCACAGTTTAAGGTTTTTAAAGATTTTGAATTTGTACCTTTTGTTCCTAAGCCTTTCGTAATTAAAGATGGTTCATGACCAGTTTCCGACAAGCTTCTTTTTCGTTTCATTACTATGACCCCAAGGCTTTTTAAATGAGGAGTTGGTTTTTTATCATTTAAGGTATTTTTTCTATCCCATAAATTACTGACAGTAGTCTTGGCAAGGATTGCAGGGGTTAACGCCTTGGGGAGGTTAGAGGAAAAGTTGCTCAAAAGTTGTTCAGATTTTGAGGAAAGAGTGGGCTTGATAATTGGTTGATGAATAATATCACTTCTGGCTTCATGGTGGGACACATCTAATGACTTAACAGTTTCATACTGCATAAGTTCTGCAACTTTTTTATCAGTTTCGGATTCCGGTAACAATTCTATATCAAGTGAGGAGTTTTGTAGAAGAGCTTTGTCATTTTTAGCTACTTCCTCTAATCTCTTTTTTTCTGTACGAAATTTAGACCTTAGTGCTTTATTTAAAAGATAATCGTCTTTTTTCATGTCCTGTAAATCCTGTATCTCGGATAGTGTTGGAATCAAAATTTCCATTTTTTTCCGGTCCTTTACGACATGCTCTAGTTTGAACATTGGATCAGTTATCAGTTGTTTTTTCACTGCATGATCAGTCATTTCGATCTGTTCATTATCTTTTGCGTCCCATCTCTCCTCTTTTCTACGAGCCCCACTAAGAATGACATATTCACAATTTGCAGGGTCAGTTTGGATCTCAAAATATTGGGGGCAAAGATGACATTTCATCCTGAACTTATAAATAATGGTGGAGTAGTAATTTCCAACCTTTTTCTTTTCTGAATTGTAGCGCACACCCATACCAATATTGGCTGTTACATCCATTGCACCAGATGTTGTAAGGCATCTCAAATCGAATAATAAGAATTCCCTCGGTTTTAAGTTTGCGTGCTCGTTCACGCAGTGGGTGCGAGTTATGGTAGCGATCCAAAGATCCATGTTTCTTGTAATCAAAATCCGGTGGGTAATACTTGTTTACTCCTTTCCGTTCACCCATAGTGAGGTTTCATACAAAATCCTAATCTAACCAGAACAGAAAAAAACATATATAAAGCTCAGTGAATAACTTGTCCAGCGCATCCCTTAAGAAAGTTGGCTTTAGACAAAACGCTGTTGCATATTGGTTTAAAACCAGTTGATTAGTTAGCTCTGAGCTGTGAGCTTAGGCAAAGCATCTTGAGTGTATGCCTGGGCTTCACTAATCTGCAGGGCGGGACAGTCACTAATATGAGCAGGATGGGGCATATCATAGAGGGACGGGTTATATAATGATATCACTTTATAACCCATCCCGCTCATGTTATAACCTGTACCTCTTAGGTTAATAAGAAAATACCACGTCCCGCTCATGTTAGTGACAAAAAAATAATATATTCCTAAAGTCAGTGGAATAATGCAACGTCTCCCTCTTATACAATACACTACCTTGGCTGAATCTAAAATAAGTCCTTATACATGAACACTTATTCTATTGTACATACCAATTAAAAAATATTGTTTTACCCAATTACTTTCATTATGGGTACGCCACCACAAATTCTTTTACGTTGTTAAAAAACTTTCTTATGTCATTTCTATTTTTAACTGCATTCGCAAGGTGGCGATACAGTATAAAGCTGGGGAGTGTAAAAATATATTTTTTTTGTTATATTAAATTTATACACTGAAGTATTAACAAAACAGTTTTATTCCTATTGGTTTATTCATAAAAGTTGGTTTTGGAGCTATATTTAACTATAAAACTAAATCCATGCAGTAGCCCACGAGACTGGCGAGCTATGCCACCAGACCCGTGCTTTGGCTTACCAAAGATCAACAGTGTTCTTACCTTTTTAAACCGACTTAGATTTTGTTTAACCAACTGATCAAATGGGTTTAAGCAGGGACTTCGGAATATCCTACCTTGCAAAAAAACATGTATATCTATCTAGTTTTGATACTGAACCGTAGATTATCCCACGCGCTTCAATTTCTGACAGATTAGTCCGATGGGTTAGTGCGTCGCCTTTCAGCCGAAGGGTTTAAGATACGAAACTGGTGGCTAGCTAGTTAGTTGTGTCCTTGGGCAAGGCACTTAACCGACATTTACGGAATCAAGCAGATTAATGGGTTCTACTAAATTGAAGGAAGGTGTGAATCATACACAACACACTCCAATAACTCCGGTAACCCGACGGTGGGCGCGAGTGATCTGACGATTGCCCGTATGTTAACCCCATTGGTTTAACCATACGCGGGGATAAACATGAATATCCTATCATATACGAGACGGTCAATTGAACGTTCCCTGCGTTTTTCCACCGACAAGTGTTACGGCCTTTTTGCGCCTAAGATAGTGTGGTCCCAGAACCCTGTTCTAACGGCCAATCGTGGGACCTGTCTGCCTTAGTCTACTGTAAATAATACGCCGTTACGATAGGGCGATTTAATAAAACGTAAAAGATTAACACGGCTAAAAGAATAATAAAACTGCGACAAACGTCAACTGGTATCCGATAACGATACACGACCACGATGTCACTCAATACACTGTACAATACTCAATACTCAACCGTAATACTCAAAGATACAGCTTACTCGCGAAACGACACGATCAACAATCAAAATACCATCCGACCGTTGGGATGAACAACGAGAACTCATCCTTTAGATCCATTCCGAACGGACAACAATAAAAGCGCGCGCAAACAAACAGGTGCGAACTAATAATTATTCTGTGCGTGCGGGTAGAAACGGCTAGAACGCCTGAAGAGGTGCAACTTACGAACACAGTGAATAAAGATAAGTGCAAAGTGACACGATTAAAGTGGAAAAGTTACATATAACACACAAAACTAAAATACCAATAACCCTAAAACATTACATTGACCAATCCATTACACAAGAATAAACATGATTATCCTACCATACCGTGATGGTCCCGCTTGCTATATACAAAAAGCAGGATATACAATGTTCATGTTTTATTCCCATGAGTGGTAAAACGCAAGGGGAATCGTCAGATTACCTCGCGTCCACCCACTGCATTGTGTTGTATTTAATTGAGACGTTTCTTAAGTTTTAGTACAACCCATCGATCCACCTAGTACAAGCTGACTAGCTGGCGTCCAGTGCTAGTCATTCAACCTCCCACCAACCTACTCGGCACGACAAATATTCCACAATTTAAAATAAATAAATAAGACATCATTTTATAGCAAATATCTTTGATTACTCAATGTAATTTTTATTTATTACACAACAACATAAATAACTGACTGAACAAGGTATGTGCATAAAAGTAAAGTAGAATGTGCAGGATTATAAACAATTACAATACCGACTAATAACACACAGTTGAAAAAAGTATAAACATATATTAAGCTTGGAACATTACCCTGGTACATGGGTGACATTTTATATGCTTTTGAAGTAGAGAAATACAATACATATATGGATGATAGAAAAACTTTTATTGTCCAAAGTTGATTTTCTGGACTTATTACAATTTATGGGATGCTAAATTCATTTATATCTTTAGGGTTGATAGAAAATGGAACCAGTATATGAAAGGAAACCTGCACACTTTCTTGCTTTTTTACGTACTAAATTACAATTAAAACAGTTTTACAGTTAATCATTATGTACATATTAAATAATACTGTACAGTTCTTTAACTGCTTTGATGGTGAGTAAAATAATTGATGATAATTTTAAAACAATTTGCATTCAAGTTATTGGTGTTAAAAACATACAAATGGATGGATGTCTCATTTCCTGCACCATAGCTTACATTACATAGAGCCAAAAATAACAAGGCAAGAGGTGGAAATATTACATGTATGATATCATGGCTTTTTAAAACTTAGAAAATGAATGTTTAAACAAATTTTTGATATCCAATACTTAAAATCCTCAATTTTCAATTAAATATGTTGCGTAAACAAATTTAATTTTCTCTAGTTCTTTTATAAAAAGCGTCCATGCTAGTTCTATTAAAGAAAAATTTAAATGCCAGGAAAAACATAAACTATTAACAGCAAGAAGGGGCTTTTGTAAACCGTACTGAGTTGGAACCATTTATGCAGTGTGATATGATAGATGACAGTGTTGTTGGTAATTTGAAGAAATAGGTAATCAAGTACACTTAGACAACAGTGAAATCTCATTCAAATAGGCTAATCTACATGTCAGTCAGACTAATATTTAAACTTCGGAAATGGGGTCAAGAATACCAGCTACTCTAAGTTTACTTCTTTATACACACGATTGTTAGTTAATACTTCAGTGTTTGTTTATGCAGTCTTCTCTATATAGCTATGTCTAAAGACGTATAATGTATATGCCATATGAGTTGTAACATCAGTGCTGATGAACATGTACAACATCCATTGTGTGGGTAACACTTGGAAAACACTTATATACATGATTTTCATTATTTCGTAAACACTACACAACACAAATTACTACAACAACAGATGTCCTGCATAGATTGAAAATTAAATAACACAGAATTCCGAAACATGCCAATATGAAAAACACTAAATTTGCTTATGTTTTTTGCTTACATCTTACAATCCCATGCATTATGTTCTACATAAAAATGCCGATACACACCGTAGTAGTGAGTAAAAGCACCCAAAGCAACAAACAAGTGCCATATAGCATGTGCAAATGGAATGATCCCATCACACTTGAAGATTACAACCCCGATCAAATAGAAAGCCCCACCAATGCATAATTCTGTGACACCAGACCTGGAAAAATGTAATTGGTATCCAATATATAACCAGCAGAGATTAAACCACAGAGATTTTTTAAGACATGTTATTGCTGTTTATTTCTTAACAGCACACAACTAAAGTTTGTAGCAGGAAGTCTGTAATTCAATACTGTGCACACAAAAGCAAAAATTATTGATATAATGTTCCTTGTGAACAGAATGATCGCTATAACGAACTAAGATAGGAAAAGATATTCATGTTCAACTCATATGTCATATCCTAAGTTTTTTGTTGAGGTACTTTAGTGTATGTATGGTCAGTCATGGCAATCAATTTAGAAGATTTATTCCAAAATAACACTAGGTTGAAGCAATGTAATGTGTACACTGCACATTGCACAGCAGTACACCCTAAGTATCATGCTAATAGTCCAGTTGTCATGCTAATAGTCCAGTTTTTAAAGCATGTGGATAATTAAATTTCAAGGCTTTACAAAAATAACAGAAGGATCAACTTATATGTGAATTGATTACACATTTATTATATTGACTCAATGGAATAAAAAATAGCCAGTTTTACTTTTAAGTTGGCAACAAACTAAACCTTGTTTGATATAAAAAAAATTAATAGTGACTGCAGATTTAAAAATATTCCTACAAAACACACTTACACACTATTTCCCTGGTCAGTTGTATACAAGTATGTTAACACCCCAGGTATCAATCCAACTGCCACATATAGCAAAGTATCTAGCAACTTGTACTTCTCAAGAAAAAAGAAAGTATATGCTGTTCCCAGCATTGCTGCAAGCCAAACTGCCCATCTGGATGAATAGGTTGATTAAAAATCACACTGACAAAATTTAAAGATATAAATACAAAATATGATACAGAAATACCGGATATATTAAAACAGAAGAAGGTATTTAAATAAATAGGAAAGGTATATGAATATGACTAAGGACATTTTTTAAGGTATAAGTAGGTAAATTACAAAATGTATAGGCTAAACAGTAAAACTATCTTTTTCTGCTAAATAACAACGATCCGCTGTGAATGAGTAAAATACATATCCATAGAAATCTCACCTCAACCAAACAATGTCATCCGGAAGGTTTTGAAGAACCAACCAAGGAGTGTGGGAGCCAGCGATAAAGAAATAGATCGTTGTTCGGTCACAAACGTGAAACAGTTTGTTGAGGGAGGGACGGCGTATACTGCACCCAGCATGTGACTTCTATAAAAAGAATGGTGATTGTTGAGTGTATAGTGATGCCCTTATGTGTTAAATGGTGATTGAAGTTATGTCCTTATATGTTGAAATGTGATTAAAGTTATGCCCTTATGTGTTGAATGAAGATTAAATTTTGTTCTTATGCGTTGAATGGCGATTGAAGTTATGCCCTTATGCATGTAATATATTTGCTTCGGTAATGAACAGCAAGAATAAAATATATAACATGAATACCTATGTAACAGTTCTAAAATTGTTGACATAAGCTACATTTAGAATTAGACGTCTTATAAGTAAAACTTTTTTTCTTGAAAGGGCAAAAAACGGTTTTACTTAAAAACACAACCACACAAAACATGTGGCCATGACGAGGTCCATACAAGACAACACCGAAATAATAAAACCTTCAAGGCATATCAGCCCACCTTTCCCCATGAGCTCTGGGTCCATGAGATCCAATGAAACATGGATGACAACAGGAACAAACAGATAAGGGAAGCTCCGTACGCTCTGGAGCAAAACTCATACATGGTTGGCGATGCTGTGTAGTGGCTGCTGGTGCAGTTACACAAGGCTGCTGAGCTACATGACCTAACGCAAATAAATTATTCAAAGTTCAAAGGGACAGATAGAAATTTTATATAACATGTTTTATTCAGTTGTAATTACGATTGTGTTAAGTAAGATTACCAATTGCTTAATATTAAACTGATTTTTTAAATTGAAGTACCGTAAAAATAATCTTTAACTGCGTTTATTGTTTTTAATTCATCAAATATAATGAAATCTTAAAGGGTACAGTTGCAATACTTTTCATAATTGTCTTAAATTAATCAGGAAGATTACAAGTTTAACTCACCAACTGTCTATTTTTAAATCTGTTTTGTTAAATGTGTTTTCAAACTTAAGTCTCCCACTCTCAATAAGCAACTCGCTTGCAAGGATGCTTGGGATAACCATAACAGCGTGTGACGTGGTATTCGCCCAATGTTCGTACGCTGTGGGGACGTACATGACGTTTGCTGCAGCACGATTGTTCATCAAGTTTTGATTTTTACTCCAAAGCTTGAAATCGCTGACTGATTCGTTAAAGACAGAGCTTATGGAAGTCTTGCGTGCCGTGCATTCAGTGAACTTGCCCATTTTTTTATTTATACCATTTCACGATTCAATTAAATCTTTCTAAACGATTAACAGAAATCTCCTGAAAGTCGTAAAGTCTAGGGGATTTCCTTTAACTCTTTCACTCCCGGCCAAATGCATTAATTCAAACATGCTGTCCCGCAGTGTTTTTTACAATTTTTAGTCATTTTCAAATTAGCACAGTTTTTCTAAAGTTTATGCTATGATTTAATATTTAGTATGGTTGGAAAGATAATTTATCCCTCTTTTAAACAAGCTGCACATCTAAAATCTACCTCTAATAAAGAATATATTATGTAAACTTTAGTGAACACCACTTTTTATGCAAAGAAAATTCTGCTCGACTTTGAAAAATTTGAGGTGCACTGACAAACGAAATACTCACTTATTATTGGAATGCCCAAATGATATGAAAATTGGAATGTAGATTGTCTAATAGTTTTTGTACTCAGGAAAATTCGAACTGTATTTCTATCTTCAGTAGTTTTTTTACTATTTGTAATTGAAATTTCCCTTTTTTCTGACTATATTATGAAAACTTGAACCAAAACGCATTGAAGTTTTTAGTTTTGTAGAACTAAAATAGTAAAAAGTATAAAAAAGAACAGTGAAGGAAGTGTAAAAAGGGCATACAAAACCAAACAAACGCAAATACTATATCCAATATTCTTCAAAGCAGGGCACACCGAACTAGCTAGTCTCGCCGCCTTTTTCTTTATCGTGCGCTCAGCAGGCCCAGCTGGATTCATGCTTTGGTGAACACGAAGCATAACCGCCTGCTGCGAAAACGTCACCAACGCTCTCCTTTTTATCTCAACGGCACGAAATTCACAGAGAATGTAAAGAAACACTTGCTTGACAAAAAGAGCTTCTCCCCAATTTAACACGACTCCTATTCGCTGAGTTAGTCACGTGTAAACTCGTGTAAAATTCAGCAAAAACACAGGCGAAGCCTTGAAAAAGAAAGGCTATCACTCCTCACATTTTGAATATTTCTCCAAGATAATTACAGAGAATAAATTTCAGGCTTTCCTTGATCGAATGAGCCATAGCTGAGCTCTCTAACATTACGCGTTGCGGAGAAATCGCATTTTAGATTTGCCCCTATATATAGGGACGCGGGACACCATGTTTGTTCACCAACTCGCGATATATCGCGAGTTGGGAGGCAAAGAGTTAAGTTGTGACCAAAACAAACATACAGTAAAAATGACGTCATAAATCTTACATCAAGCGTAACGGTTAACCCCTTGACATAGAAAAGTTAATGAATATGCAAATTTTGGTTTTATTATTCGGATTTAATTTAATTTTACGTTTCACGATTAAAACAATAAAACATCACTTAAAAAAATATTCGGAATAGGGAAAAGGCTACTTAACACGGCCATAATCAAATTAGTTAATACACTATTAACATTGTTGGTAGAATCCCTGCTACGCGGGGGGGGGGGATTCGATTCCCGATCATTGCAAACTTTCATATCAACCAACGACTTATTATATGTCGTTGTATCAACCAAATAACGTCGTGGGCTAGAGTGTTGCCTTACAGCCAACGGCTGGTAGGTTGGAGAGTGGTTACTAGCTTATGGGTTATGTCTTTGTCCTTGTTTATACCAAATTAAAGGAACCCATCAATCATACACAACCCAGTGCATTGGCTCTTACACAACGACGGTAAATGCAGGGTGCGAGGTAATCTGTCGATTGCCCCTGTGAACTACTTTCCCCAATGCGCTTATTCCGCTTATTTATACCGGACACACACGATTCCAACAATATCACTTAATAATAAGAGTAGTAAAATTGAAAGTTTTCTGTCTTTGTAACACGGGCAATGCTAAATTTCCAAAAAATGTGAATTTTAAGCATTCCAGAATACGTTTGTTTTTAATTGCATGTATAGTTGTTTTATAACCAGGCCTAGTTTAAAGTTATTCATAAAAAACTCTTGCAAACAAAGCTTTGGTGGTAAACCTGTTCACTCACATTTGTACCACACAGCTTATACATTTTGACTCCGCATGTACGTTTAGCGGGAAACCGGAATATCGCAATATAGGTTTCTATTTTCTACAATTACTTAAATTAGTGACTTAACAATCCGTACTTTTACCAATTTTTGTTTAACGTTAAAAACACACAGATACTAAGGAGTAGATGAAGTTAAAATGGTTTTAGGCATCCCACTCTCGAAACTAATTCCTGAAATATTCAAAGCAGTGACGAAACCGATGGTAAACACGTTAAAGAGAAACGTACGCAAAAGTCCGTATTGGAAGGACAGAGTTTTTATACCAATGGCACAGAGTAAGAGCCGTCTTCATACGGAAATAATCACTTTTTAGATTTAACTGAAATATTTTGTTGTACATGAAAGATGATACTCGCGTTAGTGTTCATTTTGGAATATAAACAAGAGATGTAATCTGTATTATCACCGGATTTCCCCATGATTTCGTCATTGGATAGAATATTCATGTGTTATCCCAGAACAATCATCAAATTACCTCCCACTCACTTCCTGTTTACTAGAACTATTGTATGTAGTGTGTTTTATATGATCAAGACGTTCTTTTCAGTAAAAACCATTAATCCAGCCTCGGCCCCAGTATGGAAAGTACGGCAGTTACACACTCATGTTTTTTTTTTCTCCCGCGTCTTTGCACACTTGGGTAATTTCACACACGCGCAAACTGGCGGACAGGTGATTGTTTTCTTTATACTGAGCGTACGCTCGGGAGCCAGCTTATATGAGAAACGAATTATAAACATCGTATAATTTCCAACAAACCTGTAAACCTACCTCTGGACCTCGGGTAATTTACTGTCCGTACATTTTTTGTTATGTAGCCGACCCTATATTATGTAGATAGATATGTTAGGTGACGGACATGAAAGAGGATAGAATAATATGTTTTTTAAGATTTTTTGTAAAACAGTAATAAAAAGTAGATTGTGTGCACACTTGAAGTGTGCACTATTGGACGTTTGCACACTGCACACTTAAATATTTGGCGCGTGCACACTCGAGATCTCGGCGAAAATTGACATACTTTCCATACAGGCCTCGGCCCCTTCGCCAGTATCTTATAGATTGTTTTATGTAACCCTGTGTATAAAGTAAATATGTAACACCGTGTATAAAGTAAATGATTTTTGACAAATAACCGCTAACAAATCAAAATAATGTTAACAGATTTGAATGTAAAATATAAATCAAATTAAAAAGAAATCGGATTTTATAAGCTTATTGAGTACCGTACATATTCCATGGGTGCCTCTAAATACTACAGGACCGCCTGGATCACTTAGATTGCTATGGAAAGTAATTCTAACCCTGTCCCAAACACTAATCTAAACCCCAGAACTAACGTTAACCACAACCCTAACATTAATATCATGGCTTTTGTAATTACTAAGTATAGTAAGCGATCCAAGCGATTCACTCGCTCCATGCGATCCAGGCGGTCCAATCGGTCCTGTAGTATTTAGATTTCCATTGAACACTAATTTCTGTTGCTTTTAATAAAAGAAATTTCAGTAAAACGGTTATTTTTTGATATAGCAGTTTAGCTTAATTTCGAACTAACAAAACAAGTGCTGAGAAATTGGTTAAATAATTGGATAACCATATTATATTTTGAACAGTTAACCGTATCAGAATTTAGGTATATGCACAGCCTAAGTAAGCAGCAAAACATATTTTCATTCAATGAAATTTTTAAAAAAATATGTTAAAATGGAGTTTTTTCATATTGTTTTATTCGTTCCCAGATGGTACGGTTAGGTTTATTAACTACCAAACTGCAACATGGTAATTGGGGTCCCTTTAGCAAAGTTGTTGCCCTTAGTATTTAAAATTGTCACAAACCCTGTCGTTAAAGTCCTTCAACGAAATGTTAGCAAAAGTCAATTTTGGGAACATAGAGTATTTTTACCTATGGCTAGAAGTAAGTGGTTTCAGCTGTTTGTCTTATTCAATGAAAGTAACATTCCCTATATTAGTGGGATATTTTTATTCATGGCATGTTTGGACAAATTGCGGGTATTATACCACCTGTAGTAAATTGTCAGATAACTGGTATCTCCCTTCAATCCACAGTTTGGTTTCTGGAGCTTGGTTGAAGTTAGTTAAATATGGTGGAAATATTGCTAAAATTTTTTTTAAACCTATTTAAATCGGCTTGGAAAAAATGGAAAAAATTTAAATAAAATAAATGTTACTTACAAATTTTATATGTTACTTACAAGGAGCAAGCACAGTAAATACAAGATGGAATGAGCTTAAATGGATTCAACATAATTCACACGTTTATAAGATAATTACTAGAATGTTATAATACTCTCCTGCATTCTTTTTATTACCATCAGGCTGGTGACTTCTCCTTCTTCACAGGTTATAACAAAGCGTCGGTGCGAGTGAGACTGTGGTCGCAAGGTATTCATCGAAACAAAGAACAAGTTGAAAAATCTGCGAGGCTCAGCGACGAGGCAGCTCTTGAACTTGGTGCAGAGATCGTCGCAAACTCAGCCACGTTCATCGTCGGACTTCTAGCTATTATTATGCAACAGAGCATCGTTGCTGCAACCGAGAAGAAGAAAGAGAAAGAGGAACAATTGGAGACGAAAAGAATTGAGGAAAATCTTATAGATCTCCGGCGACAGGTCCTAGATATCGGGTTGTCTCTGCAAGAGATGGACGCAAGAATCCGAGAATTAACAAGAACTGTTGTTGCAATGAAAGGTTATGGAAAAAAGAATAATAATTCGAATCAGCCGCCCACTGTATCATTAAGTGTTAAAAGTTGATTTTTATTAAACATTTAGTGTGACACCTTGTGGGGGTGGTTACGCTTTTATATAGAATATATAAAGACTGTATCTATTTTTTTTTTATATTTTCTGACACTTATTTTAATAATAATACAGTATGGATTTATTCCAGTATGTAATACGAATGACACCAATACCCGTTTAGGATCCTGTATTTAAATTTGTCTTTACCTTAGGTCGCATTGTTTTTTTAATTTCTGAACTCTTTCTAATTTATTATATTCTAATCAATGTTATTTTTCTATTAAGATTTCCTTTTTTGTCTAATATTGAACACCATACGAGCTATAATTACGTAATTTTACTAAGCAATCTAGTTTGCAAGGATATTGGTTGTTAGGTGCTGATTACCCTTACAGAGAAAGCTTGATTATTTCTGGCTGTTGAATTCGCTGTTTTTTGCTTGGAAGGACTGTTTAATTACAAAGGACAAAATCTTTAGTTCATGGTATATTGTCTATTATCAACAGTTATATAAAAAATATAAAAACAAACCTACGTCTATATCATACTAACATGTAGCAGGCTTTACGACCAACAGCAGCATGATAGCATTAAACTTTAATTAGCAAGTTAAAGTATGACATTTATTTAATATAAAATTTATTAAAATTATGACTCTGCGAAAAGCATCAAACTGCTTTGTAATGAAAATGATCCGGAAATTTTGTACCATAAAAAATGCAACATTGTATAGAAAACAGTAAAACCTCCCAATCAACACAATATACCACCTCACATCTCTCATTCGCGTACAATAATATATATTGAATATTAAATAAAACCTTAATATCACTAATCATTTTTTCTCCATTTCTTTCATATATTGTTGCAAAGCGTCTAACCGCGCATCAATCTCTCCTATATCGGTGTCCCGTGTCACTTTCGCCACTCGGTGGCGGTCTATGTTAGGAGTGCTCGATAAGCGGCGATTCTCAATATCTGGCACTATTGGGCTGTCGTTCCAAGTGTTGGGTTTCCTGGAAGTTGAATTTTTTAGGATGGGAATTATAATCATAGTTTATACCTGGGAATAAAAAAACACAAACACGGGTATAAATGCACGGGATTATATGTGCCTTTCCTTGCGTTACTGGAACCACTGCATTGTGCTAAATACAATGGGCTATGATATTTCTTAAATCAATTAGACCTTTGGGTTCTAGTAATGTCTGCTACCATTTTAGTATGCTGTGTTTAGAACGCCGCATAGCTAAGGTTAGATTGTCTGATCTATTGCACAAGTGGTGTTCAATTTTAATCAGTACGGTTAAACCGGTTAAACCCACTGGCTAGATCATAGCAATCATGACCTGTAGAGCACTACGCCATTGATCAAACAGGAAATAATTATGGGTTGTGACCATTGATCAAATAAGGAACAGATTTCAAACACTGCAATACAAAAAAACTTTCAAACACAATGCATCACCTTCGTGACTTGAATCGAGTAATGGAGCTATTATCCGAGGAGTATCGACTCTCAATTGATCCTTGCCTCCTCAGTGGTGGGTCTTGCCTTCTACTGCGCGTCCGACCACGCTCTCTTGAGGAAGGGATGTATCCACCGGATGTCCGTCTTTTGCTGGTGGTGGGGTAAACAAAAAAATAAAATAAAAGTGGTAAATAAATACAAACACAACAAACTTACATTCGATCTTGTGTCTCCTGCAACTTCCTCTTTCTCTCTTCGTTGTACGAAGTTGGGTTGAATCTTTGGAACTTGGGGGTTGGAGTGCGGCTTTTGGCACCTCTTTAGTTCACATGGATGGGTGGGAAAACAATGGGAGTAAATTACTTCGCCAACTTGTTATTTTGGGTGCGCTATTTATTTATAATTTATATATATATATATATTAGGGGATGGTATGTATTTTAAGTTTAATTTGTATTTCCAATTATGATCTACGATGCTTTACATTTGTGATCCCAGTTAACTATTGCTTTGAACTGATTTAATCATTTTGTGATTATTAGTAAACTATTTTTGTTCTGAATATGTGCGCATCCCAGTATATTACAAGGAACATCATTTTACCTGATCAACGATCTATTGTCTCGTGAATTTGATCTTTCACGGGATAACGGTCGTGATATTTCCCTTGATAAAGGCCGTGTCCTTTCTCTCGACACTGATCGGTGATAAAATGACCCTGAATTTGACCCCCGAGACAATGATCTTTCAGGGCGATTTCGATTCGCTGAGTTTCTTGAATACTGGTTACGGTTAGCCGAGTTCCGAGAGTATTGGTTTCGGGTGACTGAATTTCGACCTCCAGACGACTGACCGGTGCTTGCCACTGGAGTGCGACTGTGAGTGGGATAGAAATAATATATATACACCAAGCAGACATTTAACTGTTTTCAGTACTGTGTGATACACGCCTTATTTAGACCTAACGCTTTGGGAAAAATGATATAAAAAATGGCTCTTAAATGTGTAAAATAAAAAGTTAAAAAAGAAAAAATTAAAACAGTATTAACGTCCATCCTACTGCTAGTCTTTTATGATATTGTTTAATTACATTTTTAACATGGGTAGATTATGAATAATATTTATTCAGAAAAACAACCGCAAATTTTGACCATGTTAATACAAGTACCTTCTTTTATAGATGGCGAGTTCATTTGTTAAGCTTTTAACCCTGATGTGCAAAGTTCGTTCCCGTGCAGAGAGATCACTTAGATAGGTGGTGAAAGGTGATAACATCAGTTTAGAACACAAGACGTAAAGTTATGTTTGCCAAAGTTTAACACCTCAACCTTGACTTTGAAATTGCACGTCTGATGAACTCACATTATCGTTAGTATTTTTTGATTGATAGACAACATACTTTACAACACGGTTGAATTACCACACAAATAACCATAAATTTTACCAAATTTTAATTAAACTTTATGTCTACACACCTTATTATAAGTACACCATCATTATAAACAACAATCCAATACCTCAGAATTTAATCGTTTTACTTCGGCCGATTTTTTTGAAATTTGTCGCTGGTATTTCGTCTTTTCTTTCATAAGTTCCAACTCCAGGTTTTGCACGACTTTCTTCAATATTTTCACCTATGGGAGACTGGAAGTTATAGCTTTGCTTAAAAAAAATACAATAAAAACCATGGGATAAAACGATACTAAACAGAAAATCATGTTGTGCAATAGTTGGTCAAACCTCATATTTTGTACACAATTTTATTGGGTGGTTTTAGGTAGCTGAACACAACTAGTTAAGTAATACATTTATTTATCGGCCTTGTTCTTGAATAGTGCTTCATAGATTTTTGGTGCGGAAGGCTTAACAGTTCCTACCTCCTTGGTAACAGCATGTTTGTTGCTCCCTTGCATCTCCAGCTTTAAGTCCTCAAACGCGCTTTCCAAGTCTTTCTTCTCTAGTAGCAAACTTTCGTAACTGAGGAATTTGATATGGATATTATTTATAAACAATTGTACATTGCATTAATTGATAATTTGCAAATGGGTGGGTTTCCTTATTTTTACACTCAAGCTTTTAATAAAAGTGGTTTGTTGTTTTTTTATTTCCTTATGGGTTGGAAGCCAGGCTTTATCTTAATGTATCGTTAAGACCTCATGGCTAAAGTCGTGTTGCTGATGCTACTAGTAGTGTGTGGATGGTTGATAACATTTCATTTATATCATAGTGGGGTTTTTCAGTGGCATTACAAAACACCTCATGCCTACAGGTAAATTGCTGGAGCAATTACAAGTGTGTGGATGACTAATTTGTCTATATCCTCACAGTCACATCCCCTAACACCCACATACTACAATGTGTTACCACATGTTCTGGAATGCTTACTCTTCCTTTAGTCGAAGTAATTCGTCATCTTGGAACCTTTTGCCTGAACCAGACTTTAATTTGGTTATCTCCTCGTTCAGCTTTCGAACAAGGTTTTGCAGATGCGCCGGGTCGGGCTTTCCTTGAAACGGAAGGGGAAGAGGGTAGTGGATCCTGGGGGTTAACCATGGTTAGATTATCTTTGAAGCCCTCTTGCAAACAAGTCAACAAAACTATGACACATATTTTTTATTTAAAAAAACTATCTGCGAACCTGATGTGTTTTTAACTAAATTTCTTTAATATTAAGGAAACAACCGAACAGAAAACTAAAATAGTCATTTTATTAGGTTGACATTTAGATTTTAATGTTAAACAAGCTCACTAACAATATTTTATATTTATTATAACTGACATATAAAAGTAGCACTAAAATAAAACAAAAACCCCAATAAATCATAAAGAACCCTGCCAATACTTTATATAACAAACCCACCTATCGAATTCCACTGAATATACAAGAATTAAATATCGTTTGTTCTCATTCTGTCGACTCTGTTGCCCTCGGTTTCTTCCAGGGTTGCGACCTTCTACCTTTCGTTTCCGTAGCAACTCAAGGTCATTGTATGTTAGTAAGTCAAGCGTGACCGAGTCTGTGGTCTGTGATGTAATAGAGTGGTTGTGATAAATAAAATAAACAAACTTGAATGTGGTGATAACTAAAATAGAAAATCAATTAGTCAAATCAGTGGATGCATAATCTTTTTGGAACATAGTTCTGGTTTTATCAAGCTGATTTATGTTTATTGACTATAAAGTAGAAAATTTAGACTTAGTATATGTATATCCTTGTTTTTCCCAGGATGTGAGAACAACATCACAATAAACCCTGTAACAATAACATTACATGTTAATCACAGACAGATCATTAAAGCTTG
>CH003412.1:2583494-2598509 GCA_000149265.1 Ciona savignyi | reverse complement strand
TATTGGTTCAATTTTCAATTTGTTTAGTTTAACATACTAAAACAAAGCAATGAAGACTTGTTTACAGATACAGGAAAAAAGGCAAAGCCAAGAAGTCGGTTCAGGTTAAATATATGACCCTATTGCAGTAACAGTTATTTAATATTACAAAACCTCCACTCCTACCTTATCCAGTGCACTCTCAAGCATTGAAACAAATACAGAAAATTGTTTAAAATTTCCAGTTTTGTGTGTCAAGTCTTCTATATCTGAAGAAAAAAACATTTGTATTAAAAAGTATATATTTCCATGCAATGCACACTTTTATATTGTTTGTGAACACTCACCAGATTTATAACTTACAGCTACAACATCCCAATTAATACTTTGTCTTTACCATATTATATTTTAGTCACTGGTTAAATACTTAAATATTTAAGTAAAATAACATGGAAAAAGGACATCTCAAATGTGATGTACTTAAGCACTGGTAGTCTAATTGCCTGTTAAACAACAAGTGTTTAATACATTATATTTCACAGGTTAAAATTTATATTAGGGCAGATCGAAGATTTAAAAATTTAAAATTCCTGTAAGCATTCTTAGACGATGCATTTTAATGGCTGCCCCATTTACCTAAATGAAGTAACATTATGACATAAGAGTCAGTTTTAAACATGAGGTTGGAGTTAGGGTTAGTTCTGGGGTTGAGAAGTGTGTTTAGGGCAGAGTTTAAATTAGTTTCTGTAATTTTAGTGTGCAGTTTCCCGTCTTCCCTTCCCTCATTTTATTGTTGCCCCCATGAGTGATATAGTAAAATAAATTTTCCCATCCCTTGTTTACAAGAATGCCTTACAAGCCTCAGCACTATCTACAAACACCTTTGTAACCCACATTTAGCATCAAAGTTTCCTCTCCATTGCTCCGATGTCACTTTATCTTCCACTTCAACAGACAAGCAGGTTCCACCTTTGTAAGTCTTAATAGAGACGTAATACTCAATACCGCGAAATATGTATTCATTGCTGGCACTGTAATCTTCGTCCATTCTGAAGAGCACTGAGCTGAACTAAATTTGGCGATCAAAGCTGACAAAAAATGGAAAAGTTATTTACCAATTACAAAAATACCACCAATTATAACGAATACGTTAGTTACATACTTTTTGTTTTAAAACTGTTGTGAAAACAGAACCGTACTACTCTAGATTGAAGTATTTTATTATTAATTACTGTTCAAATTTTAAGGATAAATCACGCATCACTGCTAGAAGAAATTTAAAAGTGCCCATTGAAACAAACTAAAATGAAACCCAAAATTGTCAGCCAACGTTCATCCCGAACCCAAAACATTATCAAAATAACCGCCAAATCCAGTGTTGCATAATAATTTTTATGGTGTTTCCGCGAAAAACAAAAGTAACTAACGCTACATATTTAAAAACTAACATAGCGACGAGCCCAATACGAATAAAAAATAAGCTCATTTAAAAAATGGATAAGACTCTAAAACACTATAATAAACCGCAAATGGTAGGCGCGAGGTAATCTGACGGTTACCCGTGTGAGAAGGGAGATATATATATATATAAATAAGAGTGAGAATGGCCCTTGCATTTTCCCATCCACGGGGATAAACATGAATCTCCTATCACCCATAAAATGCTTATATGTATTCAAGAGAAACACACACCTTAAAACGATATAACACGAGTATTCTTCCAAATTTGGTACAGACTGTCACTTAAAGGTACCGAAACTTGCATAGGCCTACTTTATAACTGGTCGTTAGGTATTCGGTTGTGTTCTTGGGCAAGCACATTGCACTAGCTCCGGTAACCCGGCGGTGGACGGTGACGGCGAGATGATCTGACGGTCGCACGTGTGTTAAGACCCATTTCCCATTCAGGGGATAACCATGAATATCTTATAATATGTTTCTTATCGTATTCTGAAGCGTACAACCACGGAACAATTATTCAAAAGTTTTAATAATTTTGTAAAATTTACCATATTTACAAAGAAATGAGCAAAGTGTAGGTAGAGCAATACAATGTCTCAAATTGAATGTAATACGTGCTTTGTTGCTCATTTACAGGGTCGATCACGGATGCGCGTGATTCATTTATTGCGTTAATGCCGGTTTCAAAAATTTTTGCCGGAACTAGCACCTTTTAAATTGTAGTTCCAAACACGTTGTTCGAAGGTCACAGACGGTTACTGGATTTGAACGGAAACTAGTAACTTGTTCAAGTCACGCGTACATGTGACGTCATGGCCAATTTGTTGGGTTAAAAAACTCTTATATATAGACTCTCAAATCGTGTTTGAACAATTGATATTTTGTATATCTTGTTGCGACAATTGGTGGGATCAACCACGGTATGTATTTGACTTGACTGTCGGCGTTATATATTATTTACGAGCCCAAAGTCGGCTTAAGGTTAAGGCTTACTTTGGTATATACATGGTAGAAACGTCGCTCTGTAGTAGTTTTAATCCACTGGGTTTGGCAAAAACGTCCACTGACTGCTTGCCAACAGGGACAGCCGACTATAGATAGTTATTGCATAGCTTCTTCCAACTTTTGACTACCGGTATGTAAGGTTGTCAATCAGGCCATATGGACATTTGCCCTTATGCTTCAGTACAATACACATTTAATTTGGCGAGTCGGCCAGTCGTCACATGAAAGAATATTTATTTTATAACTGTAAATTACAGACGTTCTTATCGCTCCTCCTGGGTAAGCTCTAGATTCGAATCATACAGGTTCTTTGATTTACGATGGGGCGTAATGGTATATCATCTTTTGGCTATCTTTGTTCATTTGGAGTTGTGTTATTACTGATTACTCAAGTGTTCGGTTTTCCTAACGGTGAGTATAAATTGCTCACCCACTACCAATAATCGGCATACTATTGTCCTGTTCTCATCGCGAACCGTGTACAGGGTTAAAAAAATATGAAGATATTAAGCTGCTCGAGATTCCTGAACTACGGGGTGTGAAACTGCCTGATTTTTTGTTTAGTTTTACTAGGTTATTAAGCTTAAGGTAAATCTTTGATGAGATAAAATAATGTCCACACGGCCTATCCTTAATCATTGCATTTTTTATAACATAATATCCCAGTTTTAAACTAAACGCATATAATGCATCCTACAGATCCATCTTTATTGCTGCGAAAGCGACGGGCTTTTTATCAGTTATTAACAGATATTGAGTTGACGGAAGCCCATAAGAATGACTTCGTGAACAAGCACAACGAATTGAGACGAGCGGTGGCACCGGGTGCTTCCAACATGAAACTAATGACTTGGGATAACGAGCTGGCATCACTGGCAGTTGAATATACAAAGTAGGGGATTTATTTATTTATAATAAGTCAACATTTATAATATTTATAGCATAATTGTTCTGCAGCATTTCTAATTCTTATTTTAGCTAAAATCAACCTATTTGTGCGTTCTAAAGGAATTGCGAATTTGCGCATAGTTCTGGACTCAGCACATCGCTGTTCCCGCGAGTGGGCGAGAACCTTAGAATAGTTGGTGCGAGTAGTGTGGCAGTGGACTCGATTCCTAACTCAACGACACAAATGTGGTATGACGAGGTAAGAGTACTTGGTGAACGCAATTTTTTAAATGCCTTTTTAATGGAATTTATATTTAACTCGGCTCATCCCTTGTAAAGGTCTTTTTTGCTTATCTAACTGTTGTGACTGATTTTTTTCTAAATTTTTAATTTTTTACAAGTGATTGAAGAAACGATGATAACCTGGTTAATGTTAATTTTAGGTGAAATATTACGATTACGATACACGTTCTTGTCAAGCGAACAAACAATGTGGGCACTACAAGCAGGTTGTATATGCTGAAAGTTACAGAATTGGTTGTGGGATCAGCGTCTGTAGGTAAGTTTGGTGCATGAATTTATCGTATTCTACCGTGGGCCTATTGTTATCAAGTTTATTTTTTGCGTTTTTCCAGCTTTAAAGTACGTCTGTGTTTTCGCTTTTTAACACATGCTGTAATCGCAATCGACCAAAACCCTTAATGCTTCCTTTTCACGTCATGAGAGCCGGCTTAGGGATGCTAATTAATTATCGTACAAGTCACGCTGTCGTAATATAGCTCATTAATGTCCAATTGATTAATTGCTGGCATTCGACTAACAGACAATAAAATTAACGTATTTTATCTGCGTTTAGACAGGTTCGACGTTAAATCCAGACGTGACTCCACCATCGTGTCACGTTGTCTGTTTGACAGACGAGAAGTAACAACACGAGCAAAAACTTATTTCTTGACTCGTTTTGCGATTGTTGTCTGCTTTATATTAATTGAAGTTTTTTAACGCACCCGTTTCAAATGAAACTTCGAATATATTGACGAATTGACTATCATTTAGCGAGTCATATTTGCTAACAATTTGCTTCATTAAATAATATGACATTGCTGGGGCTGCAAACACGTATCGGCGACTAGCGGTTTATTCTTAATTTTGTTTTTCCTGCTCTTGTCAATATAGAAACAAGTATTATAACTTTTTCCTTTATTAGCCACCTTATCGGATGGATGAACGGATTTCTTATCAGTTGTAACTACGGCGTGGAAGGGGGAAATACTCGGTAAGTAAGCACGATTTCCGTGTGGTCTGCCACTTTATTGATGGTGAAAATCACTTTGCATTGGTAAAATTGATATAGAATTTGACATGTTATGTTTTATCCTCATTAATGGGAATACCCAAGGACAATATTACACATTAGATCGGATTCCTGCTAAACGCTGACTTTTAAATCGCTTAATTATAAGCAGTCGGACAAACCCATAAATACCAATAGAGTAAATACGATTACCAGCACAAAAAACGGTTTTTTTTTGAAACACAATAAGGTAAACCGACGTAACCCCATAACGCAGTGTAATCCCACATTGCTGTTGTAATTAAAATATAATATTATTTTGTTGTCTAACCTTCCCAATATTGGACTGTAGTGTCCAAGAAGACGATGGGTCGATTACATACAGACGGCCATACAGAACTGGAGCACCTTGTTCCGAATGCGGAGCCGATGATACGTGCGTTGATAGATTGTGTGCAAACCCTGCCAGGGATGGGTTCGTCGGTAAGTCAAGTCAACATGGTGTTGGTATTTATGTTAAAGTATTCCTTTCGCTCACACTTTTAGTACGTCTAATTGCTAGCTTATAAGGTGTAATATTTAAAATTATCTGTGGGAAAAGCTTGTTACCCATAATAATGTTGTATTTCTGTTCGTTCTTTTAATCCAGGGACATAAGGATAGGGTATTGATATAAAATCCTTGTAAATGTGGTGAAATCGTGGGAAAGCACGGGCAATCGTATAGGGTTACCGAAAGCATACAGTGTGTTGTATATGATTAATAAATTTGGTAGAACCAATTGTTTCAGTGCGTTTGGGTTATTTCCTCTAACTGAAATACACCAGTGTAGGTGGAGGATGGTCTCGATCCCTAAACATTTCGGGCTGCCTCCGGCGACGCGTTAACCGATTGATTTAACCGTTCAGACTAGACAAATAGTGGGTTAAGTTTCGAACCGGGTTAATTTTTGAACCTAAAACTGGCAAGCATCTGTTAATGTATCGCACTGTATATTTAAGCCATCATGTCAGAGTTCATGTCAGGCACTGCCATAGTAGAGCCGTCATGTCGGTACAACCATGTTTCACTATGCATTATATAGAGTTGATTCAACATATATGCCTTAACCATAATATTCACATATCTAAACCATGAACTAATTTAAAGAAGTTTTCTCCGTCTATAGTTAAACAAAGACCCTGATTGACCTTCTATACGACATCAAATCCATCGGTCCCTTCCCAACTGCAAGAGATCCTGCAAAGATACATCACAAATGATTGCCGATTTCTTAATCAGTGATATAAAATCCAACAAAATATATTTATATCATCACTCATATATCACTACAAATCATTAAATCTCTTGCCAAATTATTATCACTCAATCGACATTAGTACATTATACCACTATAAATTTGGTAACTCATAAAGGTCTATTCAGTAGAAACTACATAATTCTAAATTTAGTTTCATCCATAATATGCATGTTAGGCGAGACCCTTTATAGGATGTTCGCTTTAAGACCTTGTAATTACAAATTCAAAACATTTCCACCAATAAGTTATACTCATCTTCAAGCTTGTCAGGAAAGATAGTGTATTGATTTATCACAAGTTAAATTTGTGCACTTATGCCATTGTACGACTACGTATTGTGTTATGTTTATTTATAAATGACAAGTATCCAGAACAAAAATAAACAAAATACAAGTTATTGTTTCTTTTCTTTGTATTCTAGAAGATTCCTGTTTCGATACAAGATTTAACTTCACGTTCTCATCGTGAAAACAAAAATATAAATACAGTAAAACTAAAAACTAAACCAAACAATGATGAAAAAGGAAATGTTGTTTGATCAAGAATAGTTGGAAATTCTAGTACAGAATATTTTGTGATGGCCTTTAGTTAAACACTTATTGAAAAAATAGAGCAACTTAGACAGTCTAATAGGTAGTGGATGGACATCAGTTGTTTGGCGTAAAATTATACATAACATTTTAAAGCTTAATAACTGAGTGTAGATTACTGTTTATCCAGAAATACAGGACATAAGTACACAAAAAATGATAAGGCCAAAATGCGCACTATTGTCTGCCATTAAATATTAATGCATTAGCAACTATGGCGTTGTAGTAAGTAGGAGGGTTACTTTACGTAACAATTGCTACACAATAAACAGAAATTGAGATATTATTATTATAGTTACTGGAACCTAATAAACACGAGACCAGAGTTTGTTTGTTTTCGTTGTCCACGCATCATTAAAACTACACCCACAGGTATACTAATATACACAAGTTAGTAGCTCTATGAATCACACGCCAAAATTAGCTCCGCCAGTTGATGTACGATCAGTAACACTTCGTACTTCTGAAACTTGAATTTCAGGCCATTTGATGCACTTAAAAATTCGGTATTTCAAGAAAGTGCGCGTGTACTTTCGCACTTTCGAGGAACCCAAGTTGTAAAACACCGGGTTCATGCACTCGGACAACCGGAGGAACATGTATTCTATCATTCCGAACCAGTAATCAACCAACTTGTAATACTCGATGTTAGGGAAGGTTTGTGCACTCCAAAATTCATATGCTGCGGAAATAAAAGGTTATTTGGGTATATTTATTCTAAAAAGGTGTATTTCAGCAACCTGTAAACGGTATGTAGCCAAACAAGAAAGACACGACAATTAGTGTTAGTTGTAACACTGCTTGCTTTTCTTTTCGAACTCTTGATACGTCAGTCGATACCAACGACTTGCTCTTGACAGTGCCAATAATCAGTATGCATGCAATGACCACGCCCACAGTTGGCAAGTACAGAAAGATTGGGAAAGTGATGGATTGGTAGACTTTGTATATATCAATGCTGAAATAAATAAACTCATTGCTTAAAAATCTCGTGATACCAGTTAAATATTTAAATGCATTGTTTAAGAAAACGAAGGTTTCGGCAACCAAATAAATGAATCATTAAAATACAATTAATTTTAAAATAGTTAGGCCTACTGTAGTTTCTTATGTTGCAGTAAGTCATATTTGTAGAAGTCGGTCCCGTTGTCCTGTCGGAACTACTAGACCGATCAGAACTCCAAGAACTATTTTTAGTGTTTTTTGGCCGTTTCATTTTCGAATTTGAACCTATGAAGGGCTCGTTACATTAACGCCGCGTTAACCAATTGGCCACAGGACCGTACAACTTCACGGAACTAGACTTACTGGTGAAAGTTAACGGTGCAGGCAGGCCATCTAGCATCAGGGGAAAGTGTTGTTCTATCCCTTGTCTTCGCTCCAAATATGAAAACACACGGAACAAATCCTCCGGCAAATCCAGCAAACCACAGTAAAGAAATCCATATCTGACCATAACAGTTTCACTTTAAGTAAACCGGTTATGCGGCAAAAGGAAGATTAATATATACATTGCCGTGTCGAATTTGTATCTTGTTGTAGAATATCGGAAATCTAACCGAGATGAACCGCAGTATGGCGAAAGAGAATATATGCAGTGCTGTAACATATGATGTCATGATATCCGCTGCCCAGTAAAACTGAAAGAATAGATTTTATTCATCTTTTTTCCTGCAAACTAAATTAAAAGTTCACAAAAAAACGTTACCTTGCAAAACACGTCTGGTAGCGGTTCCCAGTTGTCAAAACCCCATGTTCGGCGATAAAGAAATAGCCAGCTGATGAGTGCGGAAATAAGATCCGATACACATAAGGATAAGATGAACCTCATGAATACGTTTTGACTAAAAACAACCAAATGTTATTTTTACAAACAAGAAATACAAATTATGCCGTTGTATCAATACCTCAATGCGCGATAAGACAGAATGACAGCAATCGTTAGGCTGTTCCCAATCACACCGAATATGAGAAACATTATGATGATAAAAGCCGAAACAGCTATCCCTGTTTCGTTGAAAGGGCCCTCATAAGGCCTGTGGAAAAATACTTATTTAACAATGTTATATCATTGTTGTTTAAAAAAAACTTTTGTTAGGTAACTTTTACGTCGCAGCTTTGTTAGGCTTATAAGATTTCAACTTACGTAATAGTGGTTACCTCTGGGGTAACTGTCGTCGAAAAATTGCTGGCAACACTGTAGTTCATATTTAATATTTCTTTATCACAAATTATCTATTTTACCTAGTTCATTTGTTGTAACTTTTATCAATCTCTGAACTGGGTTATATCTAATTAGCTAATACCACCTGTGATGAATAATAGCTAGAGGTTATTTATTTATATATATCATAGTAACACCCACGTCTAATATTGTTATAGTGAGTAATATTATATTGGTAGTGGGGCGCGTGAGTTCATAAAAAATACAGTCTTCACCAAACATACAAAATACATTTTAACTGTTAGAATGTTATATGAGGAAATCAAACTATCATTTTCTGCATAACGAAAACGGTAACAGCATTTTTTGTAAACGAAAGTAACCTTGTGCGGCGTTCTTTTAAGAACGTTAGGGCGTCAAGAATTAGGACATCAGTTATAATCCGTCAATGGACAGTTTAAAGCTAATCGGTAATAAATACCCCGTTCTTCAGGTATAACACGCTAACTTCTTTACATAATACGCCACAATGAAACACCAAGTAGCTATCTGCCTATTCAACAGTAGCACATTGGGCTTGTATATATTATGATCCCAATGTATTTAAGTTGGCAAGCATACTATCATAAATAAAAGATGGTTTGAATTTTGGAAAGGATACCTCCGCAAATTCGCTTTTTTACTCAAATTTCTCTGCGTTTTCTTAAGTTTTTTTTGTTTTTTTTGAATAAATATGAAATAAAGGTTAAGTGTTATATAATAAACAGACAAATTATAGATTTTATGCACCCGTATATGTGAAAATACCACATGACGCGTAAGGAGGCATAATCGTGCAATTGTCATTGAGTCCAGTTGGGCTTAACTGCTTTGCAAATGTGCTTTAATATGTTGATATCTGGTGAATATTGCGGTGTTTTTTTAAATCCAATTAACTAGCAACTTACTCCTAAAATTTTTACTGTAGTATACTATGTTATGTCTTTTCGCGGCGCCTAAAACCGAACATAGCAAATTAGGACTTGTTACAAAAACGCACAATGTTAGCAATATCTAAACGTTCTTTTTGTATTCCACTTTACGGTACGTTATTATAAAAGTTTGCGGGTTTTAAAATATTTCATACAGTAGCCTTTTTAACTTTTAATTTTTCTTCTATACATGATAAACATTAATCTGAAAAAAAAACAATGCAGAATAAAGTTAACTGCAGATAATAACACGCGTCTTTGGATTAAGATCAAAACGCGATATATATTATTATTACTAATTGCAAAGAAATGATGTAGTGATTTCACTGCAACATACTATGTGCAGTATTAAACACGAATAACCGGAAAAAAAATACTTGTGAAGATAAGTGTTTTTTATATTTGATACTCAAATCTGTCCACACAAAACTCCTTCATATGGCGATAACTCGATGTTATTTAAATAATGAAAGCAGATCGTTGTCTACAGCGTAAATTAAAGTTTAACGAATTAAACAAAAAGAACGTAGTTACCAGTTTCACGAAACCCACCTTTTTAATAATTTATGACAAAAGTGACATGCGCACGGCTAAAAAAGTTTAATTTAAACATTAACTCGTTATTAAAGTCAGATTAAAAAGGGAAACATGTGTTTCATTTTTGTAATGACGGTTTACAGTCGTGCTGTAAATGGCATATAAGAAAGTAACTTAAAAAGAACAGTGTTATGTCTGATAATCAATAGCCCAATTATTTTCTTTGTTTTTCAGCGTCAATAAATATTTTAAAAGCAAAAAAGCTTTTTACAATCTGGTTGATGTTATTTATTGATGGAAAATGGAAAAATTTATACCGGTATGCGCCCAAAAAGACGAATCTCGCCACTGGCGAACACGTTTATACTGGGATCATGCCATACACCCATAAATAAGTTCATGTTTTCGGGTATTTTTAAATTACCCTTGAAAATCGCCTAAGATTCCTGTGCTTGCCGTCGATCCCGTGCAAAATCAACGCTGCTGTTCGTTCCAGCAACCTGTCAAGCTTAGTATTGTGGTGTGGTCGAATGGTCCAGACTTGGACAACTAGATAATGCTAGTGCTTTGAACAACGACGTTTTTCAAAAAGTAGGTTAAGAATCACAGACATTTGCCGTTCTCTTGTTTTTGAGAATAAACTTAGATTTGATATGAACTCAACATGATTTTTCTTATATTTCTTTCTAATTCGGAACTTTAAAATTTGGAATTTAATTCAATTTAAAGTTTTTTAAGAATTCATTGATTCTAATTCTAATCTAATTTTTAAAAGCGAAACATTTTCTAATATAAAATTTTCTAATGATTTCTAATAAAATAGCTATATAGCTATTCAAGTCTGGAATGGTTCGCGCGACATGTTTGTACATTTATCTTACATTGAATGGTCTTACTGACGAGACTATCAGATGTTCGAAACTTAGCCGAAAGCTTAAATACATTAAAAGTCACTATAAAAACCATTTTTTTTACCAATCCAAGTTTCGAACCCATGATGAGCTGATCACCAGGACCGTTTTTTGTATAAGAGTCGGTATATGTATCGGTCGCGTTAACCATTCGGCCACACGACCGTACTTCAGCTGATGCACGTTTTTTTAACCGACGTAAGATTCGATTCCAGGATAGATTTGTTTCTAAGGCCCTTTTGTGCAGGTAAGTCTGTATATGTATCTGCCGCATTAACCATTCGGCCACCCGACCGTACTCCAACTGGTGCACGTCATATTTCTATAAAAACGTACGGATATAGTGACACCAGCTTCCGGGTGCTTTTAAACGTCGATTATACTGATTGTTAAACTTCCTAATTGGTCTTGTCACTTTGCTGCTATTAAATGGAAGGCTGTATATAAATTGATCATGCTCACCATTTGCTTATTTAAATTAATATTTAGCAAACCGTATATGTTACTCAGTGAATAGGGGATAAAAATTAATTTGAAATAATAAAGAGGTAACTGAGTGTAAAAAATAACAGTTTGTTTTTCAAAAAATAGCTGGGTATGTAGTGTGATTATAGGTTTGACTCATCAGTGTGTGGGCACACGATAATCTGTAAACTTTTTCAATAGATGTACACAACTATTTTTCACTTCCGATAAAGTCTTTTATATCTGTATTATATCAGCTGGAGCCATCACCATAATATATTTGATGTAGGTTCACCTGAATGCAAGTCAAATAAAACCAAATCGTCTAGCCTACTATAAGATTGCAAATCATAGAGAAAAACTAAAAAGTCTATTTATCAAACAACCCTCGGTTAGGATATGGGTTAACGTTTACCCCCGTGAACCGGAAAATCAATATGGCGTTATGACACCGAAAAAATTACATCCTACATCTAATTGAAAGTATTCTCATACAAGCTATTGTAAGAAGACGTTGTAACAACCGTTGGGTTACCAGAGGTATTACAGTGTGTTGTGCATTATTGGACGTCCCTTCAATTTTAGTAAAACCTATTAATTCACCGGATTCAAGAAATATCCGCTAAATGCCTTGTCTGTGTTCACAGACAATAAGCAATCGACCATCAGATATGCAACCTTTGGATGAAAGACACTAACCCACTAAGCTATTCGCTCTGAGAATAAAATTGCCATCTATAATATACACCAAAAAGAACATTTTTAAATTAGGACGCATGCGAACCTTTTAAGGCATCAATGTATTGCTTGAAACAAGTGCTGGAAACTTGTTGGAAAGAAGTCGATAACAATGTGGGGGCGGTTATTTATATTGTTCTATCATGCATGCACGTAACGTGGAACTAAAGCAGTACATCATTAGAAATAACTACAAACGGAAATAATTAATATTGTCGTCGAGGTTAAATTGACTTCAGAAAATTTCCCATCAAGTGTTTTTTGCAGTACACTACTGGAGTATGCGACGTTTATTGAAAAACATCTGGAGATATAAAAAAAAACACGAAAATGATAACCGGTCATACTAAAGAATTCTATTGGCATATGGTGCTCAAATGTTGTCTACAATTGTTTCAATTTTAAAGCAGGAAAGTTACGTTTTAGATCAATGTGCTTTTCGGTTGCAGTGTAGATTTTAAAGACTTAAGGAATTGAATATTACAGTTTACGGGAGGGGTGTTGCCAAAACGTTTTATTTTATGTTTAAAGGACAGATCCGGCCTTGACTTTGGTATACTAAATTCTTGTTTAATTTTTATTAAAAGCGATCTGCAATAAGCCTCCCTTGAAAAAATTTGGCATGCAGGAGCATGTGAAATAGGCGAACGGCTATTGAATTTAACACATATGCCAGCAACCCATCTTTGTCGCGTAGTTATAAGTAAGTCTTCGCCAACTGTAACAATGCGGTATCTAGTAGGATACTGCCGGACACTTAAAAATTTCTACCTCTGCCGAATGCCTTTAAATATTTATGTGATACACAGTAGCCAAAACCATAAATTGGCATGCGCATTTTTGATGTAAAAATAGTTAGGATATACACACTTATATACACTTTTATTACACTTATTAGTATCTTTCAAAATATTCCAACCGCCATCGTCGATTTTAAACAAAGATATTAGCGACTGTCATAATACCATCAATGTTGCAAAAAATCCAGCTTGTATTTCCGGGATAGTAATATCGCTGGGTAGGGGAAACCTGGTATACCCCGTCATGGTGTTCTTTACGTCCTCTTGGGCGTGGCTGCAACAATTGGCATCTTTAAATAAACATGAACATGTTTACACTTTTAAATCATTACAAGAACCCAGCGGATTAATGGGTTCTACCAAATTGAAGGGACGTGTCTATCATATACAACACACTGCAATAGCTCCGGTAACCCTACGATCGGCGCGAGGTGATCTGACGATTGCCCGTGTGCTAACCCCTTGGTTTTCCCATTCACGGGGATAAACATGAATATCCTATCCAAGCTAGATAAATTCTACATACACGGTTTGATCAAAAAACACTGGTAATAAGCAAGCCTATATATAGCTCAGTGGTGGAGCACTGTTCTCGTAAACCAAGTGCTAATACTTTTTCACTAAACAGGTTAGTAATGAAAAACACTTAACACTATAATCTAAAAATATGTAAACCGTTTAATTAATAGGTAAACATATTACGATGGTCCCGTCCCCAAGATCTTTTTTTACATATAATCCTGTATATGAATCGGCCACGTTAACCATTCGGCCACACGACTATAAGGCTATTTTTAAGGTTTTGCCACTATAACCGTTTTTGTTTAGAAGTCTATATATGTATCGGTGGCGTTAACTATTCGAACACACGATGACAAGGCTTTTTTTTTCTTCTCTTTTTACCGAGCCGAATTTTGAACCCGTTATGGGCTCGTCACTAGCACCTTTTTTGTCTGGAAGTTGTTATGTATCGCTCGCGTTAACCATTCGGCCGTACAAGAAAAGGCTTTATTATATTTTCCTTTTTTATATATTGTTTTTTTTTCGAGCCAAGTTTCGAATCTATGATGGGCTCGTCACCAGGACCGTTTTTTTGTATAAGAATCGGTGGTATACGTATCGGTCGCGTTAACCATTCGGCCACACGACCGTACAAGACAAGGCTTTATGGAAATTGTCCATAAATATTAGTGTAGCGACACCCTGTGATAATTTATTTATTTATTTATTTATAATATTCGCCATTTCTCCAATATTGCGTAAAAAGACCTTCTTTTGTCTAATTTATTTCTGCTTGGTTATTTAAGGATTTATAGCGTTAAGCAACATTTTGTTTAGAACGAAAACTAAGAGTGGTCCAAAATCTATATAGTTGTAACATCTAATGATTTAAGATGTAACTAGTAATAAGTTATTTACCTTAATTAAATTATTGTTACAAATTTGTGAAGTGTTGATCTATAGAAAACGACAGAATATAATTTTCAAGATAGCTCATTTACGCATAATTTCGTCGTTTAGCCTATTTCGGAGAGTACAGACCGCGAGTCTAAACACATATCGCTCCAGGTGTTTACTGGCTTGTCTTTATCGATTCAGGTGTTAACTTCAGAAGTTAGATGCAACATACAATTATTTCAGTTAAATTCAGAATACTACGGCACGAATGTCAGCGACCTCTGGCTAGTCTAATCAGCCAAGTTGTTACACTTTCACGTCTTAATTTAAACATATGGTAAAAGGAAAATGTGACAGTTTTATTCGATTTTCATAAAATGCGCAGTTTTTTTGATTTTATGAGCTTTAAGGTCGTAATGTTGACTATTTACTATTTACGTAATCGTACATTAAACAGTAGAGATAATTTATGATTTTAATCATCCATTGGTTTACCTTCTTCTGTAGCGATTGT
>CH003412.1:2485954-2583091 GCA_000149265.1 Ciona savignyi | reverse complement strand
TCCCTTTCATGAAACTGGTATTGCTGTTTCCGCTTTTATCCTTATTGTCTTTCTTATACTTGGCTTGATTGGTAATAGCGTCACAATTGCAGTCATTCTGTCCTATCGAGTATTAAGGTAAAGGTTAGACAACATTTCGCTATCTATTTTAACATTAGAAAAGTAATAATTTTATTGTTACAGTCAAAACGTATTCATGAGATTCATCTTATCTTTATGTGTATCGGATCTCATTTCCGCACTCATCAGCTGGCTATTTCTTTATCGACGAACATGGGGATTTGACAACTGGGAACCCCTACCAGACGTGTTTTGCAAGGTAACTTCTCTTTTGTGCACTTGTAATTTAGTTTGCAGGAAAAGAAATGGTGAATAAAATCTATTCTTTCAGTTTTACTGGGCAGCGGACAATATGACATCGTATGTTACAGCACTGCATAT
The DNA here is from genome assembly GCA_000149265.1 of Ciona savignyi. Lineage (NCBI taxonomy): Eukaryota > Metazoa > Chordata > Ascidiacea > Phlebobranchia > Cionidae > Ciona > Ciona savignyi. Next base: position 2,582,650 of record CH003412.1, on the reverse strand, counting down.
TTTCTGTTTCGCCATTCTGAGGTACATCTCGGTGAAATTTCCAATATTCTACAACAGATTGCAAATTCGACACGGCAATGTATATATTAATTACTTTTTCCATTAACCTGTTAACTTAAACAAAAATGTTATGGTCAGATATGGATTTCTTTACTGTGGTTTGCTGGATTTGCCGGAGGATTTGTTCCGTGTGCTATATTGTACGGAGCGAAAACAAGGGATAGAACAACACTTTCCCCCGACGCTAGATGGCCTGCTTGCACCGTTAACTTTCACCAGTAAGTTCCTATACCTTTGTTTGAAGAGTTGTGTGGCCGAATGGTTAGCACGACAGATACATATACGGACTCATATATTAAAAAAAACGGTAAAATGAGGTCCCCATCTTGGGTTCTAAATTTGTCTCAGTAAAAATTCCGGCCCTTTGTGTAATTGAAACAATTTCGTAATATTGCAAAGATAATACATTTTGACAAAGTTTTTAAGCAATTTGTTTATTTGTTTTAGCATTGCAATCTGGAAGGTCTACCAATCCATCACTATTCCTATCTTCCTGTACGTACCTACTGTGGGCGTGGTCATTGCCTGCATACTGATTATTGGCACTGTCAAAAGCAAGTCTATGGTATCGACTGATGTATCAAGAGTGCGAAAAGAAAAGCAAGCAGTGTTACAACTAACACTGATTGTCGTGTCTTTCTTGTTTGGCTACATACCTTTTACAGGTTGCTGAAATACACCTATTTAGAATAATTATAACCAAATAACTTTTTATTTCCGCAGCATATAAATTTTGGGGTGCCCAGACCCTCCCTAACACCCAATATTACAAGTTGGTTGATTACTGGTTCGGAATGATAGAATACATGTTCCTTCGGTTTTCCGAGTGCATGAACCCGGTGTTTTACAACTTGGGTTCTGCAAAAGTACGAAAACACACACTCCTATTCTTAAAACATCGAGTTTTTAAATGCGTCAAATGGCAGGAGAGGAAAGTTACAGAAGGACGTAGTGTTACTGAACGTACATCAACTAGTGGAGCTAATTTTGGCGTTTAGTCATTTACGAGGTAAAACTGTCATTGTTGCGTGGGAACAATGAAACTCCCACTTTATTTTGTAGAATCACATACGAACTCTCTTTACCGCATTTTACTCACAACAAAGTTATACTGTGTATTGTACCGCATTTGTTTCGTTACTTGTGTTTATAATTTTTTTAAATGGTCTAATATTTCGCATTAAAATCTATGTTCAAATTGCATTTGTCAATACTTGTTTTTGTTTTGTAACTGCGTAAGTTCCTAACCAAACAAAATTGTTGTAAATTTGTGTGCAACTTTGCATAAGAATATATAAAATAGGTACGCCATTCAGTTCCAATATACCAATAAAAAACTCGTTAATCCTATTATTTTTTTAATATAGATTGGGGATTAAAACGCAACAGTTATACAACACCTAATAGATTTTACATCGCCTTTTAGTTGAAGGGTTATATATCGAAACTAGTCCGTAGCTAAAAGTTGGCCGTGTCCGTGTGTAAAAAAGGCACTTTGTAGATTTTGTCTGAGCTAAGTAGTTTAATAGGTTATACCAAAATTGAAAAAAACGTCTCATTTATACACAAAACATTACAATATCTCCAGTAGCCTGAAGGGCGGCAAAATGTAATATTACGATTACCCGTATGAAAATGCTGCCCTACTCATTTTCGGGGTAATCTCACAATAATAACCCTTGTGTTTTACCTATATAGGTCACCAACTATCGACCAGTTTATAATCTACAACCCTTTGACTGAAAGGCGACGCACCAACACGATGGGCGCGAGGTGATCTGACGATTGCCCGCGTGTTAACCCCCTTGGTTTTCCCATTAACGGGGATAAAGATGAATACCCTATGGCCTATCCTATAAAAACCAGTTATAGATACTAAGTTTATAACGAATTATTTTTTTGTACTATTTATATAATATAAGTAACGCTAAAGATGGCGTATAACCAATTAAGACCTCTATGAACGGCAGGATGTGACGAGTGGTACCCTTCATGAGTCATTGTTTTTAAACTAGTGTTTTGCTGAGTAACAATGGTGGTGATTCCCCAATGTTTGTTTGGTTGAAAGCAGCATGTGCTAGGCTGCGCGCCGGTGTTCTCGTTTAGCTGTAAAGTTTTGTAATCGTGGAGCAGTGCTTTGTAAAATAAAGGTGTTGAATGTGCATCTGCTAGCTGTTTTGTTGGAAAAAAGTTGCCGATGTACGAAGGGGTATGGGCTCAAAATTTTTAAACAAACTTTTGTAGGGTTTTGAGTTTAGCTTGCAGATCCAAGCTTCAATTTTAAATTGTGAAAAAATCTAAGACTTCCTATATCAGGATTTTGAGTGACAGTCGTTTTTGTGAGGTCAGTTTGCATTGGAGAGATAGGGAAAATAATTAGTTGAACGCCTCCTAAAAGAGCATGCATTTCCTTATCATTGCATAACATCGTTGCGCAACATCACAGAGATAACGAAAGTGTCACATTTTTCCTGTAAAATATTTACAAATAATTACGCAACTCTCTTGGCATATAAGCGCGTACAATCTTCATTACCTTTTTCCTGTGAAATAACGACCTATAATTGCACAACTCGCTCGTTATACAATACAACCTTCCTTCTACCGGATACAACCGTTCAAGTTAAGGTCGTTTCATTCAATCGTATTAAACTCTGTGGTACGAGCTGTTAACTTTAAGTTTTCGCAGTAAAATTTAATTTTTTTGGTTAAATTTACTACAAAATCAAAAAAATCTTTAATTAGGCATATGCTAAATATATGCAATAAATTATCCTGTAAAAATTAATTCATTGTACTCATTGGCACCGAATCCACCACAGAACACCCGACCGTCATCACAAGTAATCAAACGCGATGCCATGTTTATTGCATTCGCACCAATTAACACTTTAAAGGGGAACTGAAGTCGATTTTAAGAATATCTTAATATATGGAAAAAATACGCTGATTTCAAAAATCATATCAGTTTCTTCCAATATTTTTTTGTTAAAGAGTTATGAGCAAATATGCATTTCATTTTAGGTTAGGGGATTTCCCGTATTACGTCATTGACGTTGTTGAGATTTCGTGCCTATATGCATTGTATACAATCATGTGCCAGTTTAGAGGTGAATTAGTAACATAAGCGCCTGCAGGAGCGTGGTATTTTCGTTTTTTTTATGGAGACTTAGTATAACACTTGTCATATAGCCTTACTGAACCAATTTACATGGTGACAGCTTACTTTAAGCGCGGTCATTAAGGCCTGCACGGTCCTGGACCTAAGCTAAATGCTGAGGTATACAGGTCTCGTATTTAAATGACTTTAGAATAATAAGTCTTAGCAATTTATATCATAAATCATAAAAGTGAAGACATAACAAGAAAACTAGAACAGAATGCAATAAACTGTAACTGCCAGCAATTTATAGAAATAAACCAGCCATCAAGCAAAGGCTAGACTATGCGGTGGGAAAAGCCTATTTCTTTCAAGGTTTACCTTGGCTGTTTGTATAATGTTTTGCTGTTGTGTATGTGGTGCATTTAATGTCTGCTGTTATTGAAACTGAGCATTAGCCGGGTGCCTCTAAATACCCAGGTGTGGGCAGTGTGTAGGCCAGTGTGTAGGCAGTGTGGGCAGTGTGTGCAATTCCACTCCACCTGTGCTAAACGGATGAAGCAATGGATACAACAATGCAAGCGTTCTTACCTACCTGGAAAAAGAACCGCAGTGTGTAGTGCACATATTTGTGACAAGACAAGGATTATCATAGTAAAATTGTATTTGACTCCAATGGAGTGGCCAAGATGATGAAAACAAACCGCTTGGTGAAAAATACAGTTCCAACAATTTTTAATTTTTCTGATTATGATTTTAAACATAGTGATCAACCCAGTACATCAAGTGCAACTTCAAGAACTTCTTTATCCAAGTAGATAATTGAAAAATAAGGGCTTTTAGTAATGCAAGTCCAGTCTGGTGTTATTTTGTGCACAAATGCATGTACATTCATGCAGCATAAACATTCTTGCGGTGTGTCCATAAGAATACAGTTTTTGCAACGGCACCAAGTCATGTCAATAGGTAATGTTTCTAAATAAACATTTTCTTCTATGGGGCTTGCATCTTCAAAGATACTTTCAGATGTTTTCCTTGGTTCAAACGCATATGACTGAATTTGTGTTATTTTATTGTGTACAATAAAATTTCTTTTCATCCAAATCTCTCACACTCTCAGTTTGTAGCCTAGGGGTTGATAATAACATTGCTAGTCTATATTGCAGATTATAGCTATATATTGAAAAGCAACAATCATGAAAGAAATAGGCTGTTCCCACCACATTCTGATCTTTGATTGATGGCTGGTTTATTTCTATAAATTGCTGGCAGTTACAGTTTACTGCCTCCTGTTCTAGTTTTCTTGTCCTGTCTTCACTTCTATGATTTATGATATAAATTGCTAAGACTTATTATTCTAAAGTCATTTAAATACAAGACCTGTATACCTCAGCATTCAGCTTAGGTCCAGGATCGTGCAGGCCTGAATGAGCGCGCTTAAGGTAAGCTGTCACGCGCGTACATTGGTTCAGTTAGGCTATATGACAAGTGTTATACTAAGTCTCCATAAAAAAACAAAAATACAACGCTTCTGCAGGCGCTTCTGTTACTAATTCACCCCTAAACTGGCACATGATTGTGTACAATGCATATAGGCACGAAATCTCAACAACGTCAATGACGTAATACGGGAAATCCCCTAACATAAAATAAAATGCATATTTGCTCATAACTCTTTAACAAAAATATATTGGAAGAAACTGATTTGATTTTTGAAATCAGCGTTTATTTTTCCATTTATTAAGATATTCTTAAAATTGACTTCAGTTCCCCTTTAAGTATAAATTGCTGTGTTTTTGCCAACAATTGTGTCTGACGTTGAACCCGAAGCTCGCTGTCGTGAGTTGGCACAACTTATGTGTATTACTTTTTTATTAATGTCTGTTTTAACAAACTAATGCGCAAATCTGAATAAACACGACTTTATCTCCTTAAATATCATTGACCGCGAGCTTTCACTGAAGAACCTGTAAACAATTCTGCGCTTTTACTGAAGCGTGACATAGTTGGTTGACCTTTCACCTGGTAAAGGTCTGTCATTCTGATTCGGAAGCTATACATATCGCGTCATTATGTATCACTGCTATGTTCAGAGAGACCTGCATGCTTTTATCCGGACAAAACAAAAGTCGGTATTGACAATATTTGTACAAAGGTTTGCCTAAGACTCGAAATCACAATGTTGTTTTAGAGATCGTGCCCATACAGTGATAGGTGGACCTGGATTAAGGGGAAGTGGACAAGTGGTAGACTTTTCTTGGAACACTTGAGAACTATTATATGTGAATAGTAATACGTATTCAGATCACGCTAAAGGAGAAAGACAACATACAGAGGGTGTGAACCTGGTAGAGTGCAGTTTAATTGTAAAAGCTGATCAGGGAATCCCATACACCGGCTCATATTGCTTGTTTCCAAAAAATCTAAGTGCATTGAGTAAAATTATATATATATAGTATGGAGTACAGTGTTTAAAAATTAAATGATTTTGGGTTCTAGTGTGCTTCATTGTATTGTAACCCCATATTACTTTTTCCATAACTCTAAGTCTAACCTGTATAATTAATTTAATTCATTTATTATTAATATCCTTTGCATATATATAGTATTTATCTTGAGTATTGGCAGAGCTAATGTAGTATATTTTTACTCAGTAAATCTGTAAGATCTTTAATTTGTATTAATTATTCATACAATTAATACTTATATATAAGGATAGGAGATTCATGTTTATCCCCGTAAATGAGAAAACCAAGGTGTTTACACACGGGCAATCAACAGATCACCCGGAAACTTCTTTTCATTTACTGTAAAAAATTAATTAAATTGAGTGATTTGATTATGTAACTGTGGGTTTGCTCCCCAGTCTAATTCTGCGCTCAATCCTCAATCAATATGACATGCCATCAAGTATGGTAGATTTGGTCAAGAAATTGCCCCATGGATTTCTAATTTAGAATTAAGTGGCTGTTACATTTTAAATACTGTAAAGGGTAGTTTAAAGTTAACATTAATGCATAAGACTTTTGTTTATCCCCTGGAAGGGTTAAAAATCATCATGGTTTTAACAGTGCTGTATCGACATTGTATTTCCATGCACAACCACCCTTCAGCTTTGGTCTTTATAAAAACCTGTTATAACCTTCCATTTAGGGTAAAGAATGGGATGTCGATAATACGTCTTCTGAGCAGTCGTTTAGTCAAAGTAAATATAATTCTGATGCTTCTGATAATGTAAACACAAACAATGCAAAAGTGGATGAGATGAGAGACAATGTTGTTGAAGTGGAAAGAAAGGCAAGTGATATTGTTGACGAAGTAATCGATTCTGCATCTTTAAGTCTTCTTGGCTCCACGGATTTATCGATAAACAATGCCTTGCTGGAAGATATGCAGACAAATGGGATAAAAGATGCAAATGATCATCAAGATGAATCTTTAGAGGATGAGAATAGTATCGAGGTGCTATCTAACCATGACGAATTGGAGTTTAGTGATGACCCTTCGAAGAGCGTACAATTTCAAACTCACGAAAAAGAAGAATTACCACTACCAGTAATTAAGACTGTAAATTTTCAGGAACCCACTGAGGAAACAAATGATTACAGCTTGAATTCAAACAGCTGGGTTAAACTGGATGAAAAAGATCATCAAAATGAGATGGAGAGCTTTATCAGTGATACAGCCTCAACTAAATTAGTTTCTATTGGCAGTGACTTGCCGATCAGTAATGGTGACTTCCATGATGTATCTGAAAAAGATCAAAATCACTCACTTGACAACTTTGCTGAAGATTTAACTGAAGACTTTCAAGAAGATTTTGAAAACAAACCAGACAAGCCTTTAGAAAACAACTCAGATTTTTCAACTGAAAAGCAAGCTTTATCAAATGTGGAAGCAGCCCCGGATGCATCCGAAATCAAAGAAAAAGAATCTGATGGGAAGATTCCAGAAGAAGAGGAATGGATGGATGTGCTTGGTAATTTAATATTTTTTATGCCTGCTCTTTTATTTACCTCAGCTTAGTAACATAAAAATTTAGCTGTAATACTTCGTCTCAGTTTCTGCATTTTTAAGCGTGATGGTTTTCAGCAATTTTTGCACAGCTATTTGCATGTACTAGTGTCATAGACTCCTTAAAGAAAGAACTGCTCATTGTCATGCTCGGGGTTTGGAACTTGGGTGCTAGATTTAACTTGGGTGTATCTCTAAAATTGGTTTTAGACACCCTATAGAGGTGATTTAGGTGTCTATTGATGGGCTAAAATCACTTCTAGATAAATAAACAAGATCAATGCAATGAATATTACTTACACCATGTATATTTTAGTAACTTACACGCAAAAGTTTATCAAAATGGTTGTACTAGTAACAAGAAGTACTTAATTTGACAACTTTTCTCGTCTCCTCAAACAACCAAGTTGCTTCTATTTGTCACGTTTATCAAGCACAAATGACTTAAAGAAAATATTAGATAATATCAGACATGCTTCATGAGTTATTGCCATGGGGCTATGAATACGTGATATTGCTTAGCTAAGGTGAACATAAGTTTTTCGAGGAGAGCTTTCAAGTTCTCAGCATGAAGTGAATGTTACAGTAGCTTCTTTACGTAGTTTGAATGAGACAATAGATGTAATCCAGATTTTCGGATCATTCTATATGTTGCTGGTGAATATTGTAAATCTCTGCTGCTACAATATTCATATGCTTATCAAAGTGGCGTCGTGTTGGTTGTGACAGAAGATGTTGCAGTTGGCCATAAAGAAACTGGTATTGTGGCAAGTCAGTGCATCTCATGTGACTGAGCTCCTCACGTTCGAGAAAGTCTGCATCTTTTGGGCGGTAGCCTTTCAAGCAATTAACTATCTTACCCAGCTGAGACCATCTGCTTATCACAGACTATTTTCTGAAAGCAACATGACATTGTCTTTGTGAAATAGGGCTTTGGTATATTTCTTCCTTTGTGTTCTAAGGTTTTAACGAAGATACAGCCAAAATGTGAGATTTTTTGGCTGTATGTGAAAACACATGTTGAAAATGCACATAGAAAGTCACACACCTACCCTTTGAGTCCGTTTTTGAAAGGTAAATTTATTCGCCATAATGAATAATAATGTGATCTTTGCCAAAGCATGTATGTAAACCTGGGACGAAAGAGGGAAAGTCGCCAATTCTATCTTAAGCTTCAAGACGCTGTGCCTCTAAGTCAGCTCGTGCTTCAGCTGAAGTTAATGATGTGCGGTCTTTAGGTTTCTGCTGTTTTAAGCAAGACTAGGAAATATTCTCAAAAATAGATGGGGGCTGAGAAGAACGCTTACTACCTCTTGTTGTTATCCAATCACAGTCAAAATGGCCGTCAGAAATGTAAATGTTTTTTTATATTGAGAATTTGAGCACGAGTATTGGGTAGCGCATCTAACAAACGGTCTTTTTCGTCTTATTAGTGGGTAGATGTAAAAATGCCTATTATTATCGTTGTTGCGCAATATTTATACCTCGTGTAAGATTTTGGGCCTTTAAAAGATTTGAGAGTTTTTGAAGTGACTAGTTGCAGTATTTTTCATAGTTAAATTGACTTGGGCCATGTGTTTTTTAATATTAATTTCTCTGTTATGTATAGTATCAATTTCTCTGTTATGTAAGTAAAGTTCATAAGTTAACCTACTGTGTAAAATATTAAAAAAACGCAAATTTTAGTAATATTCTAACGTAAAAGTAGAATACAAGTTTTGGAGTTGCAATAACGTCTTGATATTGCTGGGGTTGCGAGTTTTGTGATGAGTCTCGTATTGTGCTACTGCTACGTCTGGTCTTGTAGGCGCCGAGAAAAGACGTAACAGGATAAAAAATGCCAACATTTCAAAAGGTCCTTTTTGTGAATCTGGCACCCAAGTTCCAAACCCCGAGCGGCACAGTGTGCAGTCCTTTCTTTAAGGAGTCTATGACTAGTGTATTGCATATTGGTATCACCTAAAATGTATTTCATTCTATCGAATCTAGTCTATAAATATTCCCAAAATAGTCCCATTGACAGGCATTGAGTATACATATGTATTATACACGGTAGAAATATGGATTTGATAAAAAATCAATACACCAATTACTCAGGGTTATTTCGACAGGTTCATTAGTGTTCCATCAATTTTTTTTTCTGAATTGTTTAAAAATTCCCCCCTAGAAGCTCATACTTGTAAATTAAAAAAATTATTAATTTTTTTAGTGATAACATTGTTTACTGTTTTTTATGAGCTATTATAGAATACCAGTACCGGTACCTCATTTATACAAAGTTTAAATTCGAATACAATTCTTACAGTACTGGTATAATTTACAGGAAACGGTTTATTAAGGAAAAAGATAGTGACAAAGGGACAAGGACATGACTCGAAACCACAGAGAGGTCAAGAGGTAACAATCGATCTAGTAACCAGGTTATCAGATGGAACAGTAGCTGAAGAATCCCACCAAGTTGTTTTAATTCTCGGCGATCATGAAGTACCAGAGGTATGGAGTAGATACATAAATTTGTAGTTATGCCACGGTTGCAAAATATACATCATCATGATAGAATATGATTTTACTTAATGTTCAATTTTTGGATTAAATCAAAATTTGGTTGAAGTTGTATCAAACAGAATTCTAATTTGAAATACTCAAACATTGGATACACTATTTAAAGCAAGGGTGGAGTTCGTAGTTGCATGTTGATGGGTTTAAATAAGTTGTTTAAACGTTTTAGTTTTAAATCCTTTTGAGATTCGAAATTGGCTTTTTGCTGCTGTTTTGGTTGTTGTGATAAAACTTTTAGGTATATTGCCGGGTAGCTTTTTGATTTTGAGCCAAATCTAACTTTAATTTCTGCAGGCTTTAGACATGACTGTCAACCTAATGGAACTTGGAGAAAAAAGTGAAATAATTTCCGATGCAAAATACTGCTATGGTGCAGAGGGGAAACCTCCACATATTCCATCGGGGGAAAACCTCAGCTTTATCGTTGAACTTAAAAGTAAGTTTTTTTATAAGTGAAGTAGAGGGACCATGTGGTAAATGGGTAATATGAGTGACTCGTATTAAGCTTATATCAGATTTAAAATGTACTTAGTGTCGATTTACCATACGTACAAAACCTTCCTAGTAAAAATGAGTTTACAGTCATATGAACGCCAAGTTTAAAACGTCCAAGAGTTAACTTCCTGCTTAGTGTCTGTTCCATACTTCTATTCATAACAGTTTCACTTAAACCCTGTAAATTCCATGCCTGGCATTTGTCCGTTGTCCCCAGACATAGAGGAAGGCCCCTACAACACCTCTGTACCAGTGCGTAAGCGGTTAGATTGGGTTGATAGGAAAAGAGCCACCGGTAACCAACTCTATCTGAAGAAAAAATTCTTTGAAGCATCAGGGGCATACTTAAAATGCACCCGTGTTTTACAACAAGGTAACTATGGAGTTTATGTATACATAAAATTCTGTAAGAAAGCTAGTGTCGTGTCAGGCATATTTTGTATAAATACCTGAATTACAAATTTTTTTAAATAAGATATAACATTATGCTATATTATAATGAAATTATGCATTAACAATTCGAACTGCCCAAAAGCCTTTTTCTGAAAAAAAATAGGTATATTATTGGATTTTTTTGTATGGATTTGTAGTTAAACTTACAAATCCATGCATTATACTTCTGGATTATGCACACATGCACAGTTTTTATATATGAAATTTCCTTGCAGCCGCTAATCAGGACCAGCCAGAAGAGATAAAAGCCGAAATTGAAATGTTCAGCTTGAAATGCCACAATAATCTGGCAGCCACTCGAATGATGCAAGAGCAATGGAAAGAAGCATTACAAGCATGCCAAGTAGCCGAGAAAATTGACCCTAAAAATCTCAAGACCTTAATGAGAAAGGCAAAGGTGAGGATTAGAATCAAAATTTTATCTATGAAAGAGCTACGTTAAGTTCTTTTTCAAGTTCTATCAGGCATGAAGAAAAATTCTGATTATTATCAAACAAAAAATCAACCATTAGAAATGTACATTGTGTGGTCATATGACAAGCTATAGCTATATATATATTATATTATATTAGTAAAATGGCTAATAGCTGTAATATTCAAATTTTAGAAAACCCTTTATATTTGGTACAAAAAATTATTATTTTACTGTGGCACACCTAGCATTGTCTTGTGGCACACTGGTTGCAGAGCATCTAGATGCCAGCATATCTTGTTTGTTTTTCATTGTATGTATGATTGTCTTTCTTAGCACAGCACAGGATGGCCTAAGTGATGTACGTGCAATAATAGTCTTGATGACATAATAATGATTTCTGTTTTCTGGTAATTAGTTTACCACATTTTTCACATTTTAGGGTTGTGCTTGTATCTACCTAGATTTTGATTGTCAGTTTAAGAATACTTAAATCAAAATCTATTCAGACTTACATTGCTTTTTTTATTGAAGATCAACTAAGTAGTGTACAATAGTAAAATGTAAGAGTTCTTGTGTGGTGTCCAAATACATTTTACTTTACATACTTACATACAAATCGGTTACACGTTTCTGGATTTTCATAGTGGTTAACTGAAATTTTGAACCATTTTTGAAAAAGTTAACACTTTTAATTAGATTGCACAGGGTACAAATCTACCCATAAAATGGATATCAGTGTATATCAGTGAAATACACACTTGAAGAGAACATCTATCTGTATTGTAGTACACTTAACAATATTGGTAAATCTAAAGTCTTATCCTTACACTATAAAAATTGTCAAACCTGGATTCCCCGCTATTTTCAAGTAAATACTAAATGGACACAATTTAAACATATAGAACATATTGCGAATGTTCTTTTCAACTTCAGCCGTTATGTTTTTACCTGTTTGCTAATACAATATTAGCTTTTTGCTCAGATTATCTAAAATTTCTATGCATTGTGCTATGAAGTAAATAGACATAATGACTCAGGTCGATCCTGATTTGCTCTGCTACGCACAGCAAACGCTGTCTTTTAGAGGAAACGCTCATGGGATTCCTTCAGCATTTTCTCCATTGTACAATCCATTAAACTTATTTCTACCCAACGAATAATAAAATTTGTCTTGAATAGATACTAAGCCAACTTGGAGAATTGAATCGTGGGATTTCTACTTTAAAAATCGCAGCTGACATTGACCCAGATGATTTGTCAATACAGGTAAGCACAGTTATCAATTTTAATGTTATCTTTTCTGTAAATTCAACACTTACAGTATGTTTGTGTATTGTGGCTTTGAAGGAGGTTGCCCCAAGACAGAACAGTCTTAACAATCCGCTATCCACTGGACATACATCCTTGTTGTCTTTATATGGCGATGAAAGTTAGGTGATGAATGAAACAGTAGTGATGTTCTTAACTACTCATTGATTAAAATTCTTTTTCATAACCATCCAACCAAGCACGCTCATTCTTAAAATCGAATAAAACAAAAACATATTTCGCAGGCGGAGTTTTCCAAATTATCCAAAAAGCAGTCTGACCAAAAAGCCTCGCAGAAAAAAATGTACGAGCGGATGTTTGGCAGCAAATCTCCTACTCCTAAACCGGAACCAAAATCTTCAACTTGGGTAAGATGTAGGACTGCATCAGTTGACAGTTAAACGATTTGTTGTCAGTGAACAAAACCTCAATATTCTCCCTTAATAGTGATTTCAATAACAACATAACAAATTAGCAACAGCAGTGTACCGACATTATGATCTGATTTAATTGCACCAACTTCTTGGTAAAGCTTTTTACTCCTGACAAATTAAACACATTTGTGACAATGTTGAGTCACCTGCAATAGGATACTAAATCAGTAAAATTGGCCAAGTAAAACTTTTTTGTATGCAGTCGAACTTCGGGTTGCTCATCACTGGGTCGGTGCTTGCTGTTGGCGGTGCCGTTTTGTTGGGAGTCTTCATGGCGCATAGATGAAGTGTATCTCTGAATTACAATTGTGTCAATTGCAACTTCTAGACTAGCTACAACCTGTGTTTAACACTAACCTGTAAATTATGCATCGTTCTAAATTCTGACTATGTTATCTACTTGGTATTTTTCAACGTCATATACTAAAAAAATGGCGTCTTTTGAGATTAATTTAGATTTTTTAAAAATTCAGCACCGTGCTGTCATCATGTCAGGAATAATATTTATAGATTTTGGGTCCAATTCTGGTGTGCAGCCTATGTGTCACTTTACTACACTGCAATCATATGTGTTCACAACACGTTAATTATGTTGGACTATCATTTGGTAGCTCACGCTATCCGTTATTTGTCATGTCACGTTGTTAAGCGTGATTGCTTTTACTGTGATCCTTTTTACTTGTAATATGCTGTTGTGCGCAATTGTAAATCTGCTTTCTAACCAATTACATGATTTTTACACAACTTTGTTTTGGTTATTTTAGTATTTTTAGAAGTATTTTTATATATAAAATGCATATTCCAACCTCGCGTTTAACCACAAAAGTCAGTTCTGGACTTTGGACCCCTTGTTTACTTACGCATGGGTACACACATACAGACGCTCTCCCTCGTGAACCAGCAGACCGGGGATGGTGCGTTCACTATAGATTTAACTGTGTGTCAGCGAGAGCGAGCAAGCGTGCGCGCGTGTGTGTGGACCTGTCGTCATACTAGGTGTAAAAAAACGAGTGAATTTCGCAGTATTTTAGAGGAACCGGTGTAGGCTAAACAGGGAAATGGCTCTTAACTTCAAAAGAATTGGTGGTGGGCTCATTTTCTACGCAATTGGTGTGTTTTGGTGTACGGTTGCTGGTGTGAGCACTTTACTTAAAACTCTTCTTGGTGGACGAAAGGCAATTGGAAAATTTTTTGACGAAAAAGATCACAGTCAGTTACCTGAAGGTAAGTAGTTTTGCGCATTCGTTTGAAAGACAACCAAGGTGTAAATACTTTCGTGTTAAGAGCTTAAAAATTATAAGAATAATTTAATTTTTATTTTAAATTCCATCCAAACATAGCCTACTGGTTTATACCTGTGTCTTTTTAAATTCTATTAGTACTGGTACAATAACTAATTTTGTATAGTATATAAGTTTATTATTTTTTATAATATCTACAAAAAAGAGTAAACCAAAAACAAGTGTCCTGTTCACAATCTAATTTTTTAGATTAGGTGTTAATTAATGTTTACTAAAACTTCAACTATCATCGGTATAAATTTTCATTTGTTTCCAGCTGCCAGTGTGGTGAATGTGCAACATGATTTTGTTCGTACTAAATCTGGAATGAGATTTGAATATGTTCATGCTGGAGAAGTGGAAAAACCTTTGATGCTGTGCATGCATGGGTTTCCAGAATGCTGGTAGGCCAGTTTGGAAAGTATGAAAGATCTTAATGAGAGCAGATTTCCATTGTACTATTAGTAGTTACTGGTTAGATTACAAAATTAAAATGCATTTCCCATTATTACTTGGTACATTTATGATATATTTTAGATTAGCTGGTAGACTTTGTATGTTTTAAATTAAAAATTAGAAGTAGTTAATTTAAAACTAGCTGCTAGCTATTTATTTGTGTTCGTATGCACTTAGTGGTAGTTCTTGAACTAAGTTAAATAATGAAGAAATGGGTTAACCCAAAACTGAAGAAACATACATACATGGTGCATGCTGCTATAGCTTTATTACCAACTGTGACTGGGCACTAGGTAATCTTACGATTGCACATTCTATAATGCCCCGGCATTTTTACATTAATGGGATTAAATAATGGATATCTCATCTTTGTAAGATTTACACAATTTTAAACATTATCTTTTTGTTAAAAATTCTTATGGGTTATAGGTACAGTTGGCGACACATTTTGGCAAAATTTAGTGATCGATACCACGTGGTTGCCTTTCACTCAAGAGGTTATGGCAATTCAGACAAGCCTGAAGGTGAGCTTATGAGGATGTCAAATTAGAAAAAATATTTCTGTTACAGCACAGTGGTTTATTGTGGGGATCACAAAGCCCTTAGTACAATGTATTTTAGTCA
Source organism: Ciona savignyi (assembly GCA_000149265.1). NCBI lineage: Eukaryota > Metazoa > Chordata > Ascidiacea > Phlebobranchia > Cionidae > Ciona > Ciona savignyi. The sequence goes on along the minus strand of CH003412.1, from coordinate 2,567,452 downwards.
CATATCTTGTTAACTGTACACTTGTTTGCTTATGAGTGAAAAAAATTCATTTTTTATTAAAAATTTTCAAAAAAAAACCCATTTTTTAATTAAAAATTGGGATTTTCTATTATGAAAGCAATTTGCATTCCTAACATCTGTACTATATATACACTTATAGGAACTAGTTCAGTAACTTTTTTTCTAACATAATTTACAATTGCATTTCAAAATAAATTTTAAGTTTTTTTTAAATAACAACAAATTAAAATTTGTGACTTTATGAGTAACAAACGAAACAAACCATGAAATGATCTTTCACGTCCACTGTAGTCATGCAACATTCTTACCCCAATGGATGCATCTAATGAAGTTTCCTTACCCCAGCCCAGTTGTAAACATAAATCAATCCTAAGTGCTCGTAGATGTGGTCTCATGCGTAATTTTCTGATGTAACTCCCATCCAGGCATCGGGAAATATCACCTGGATTATCTCGTAAATGATGTGGCTGAAATCATTGAAGCTTTGGGTTACCCAAAGGCAACATTAGTGGCTCACGACTGGGGTGGTGCAATTGCTTGGAGGGTACCAATCTTATTTCCCCATTGTGTGGATAAAGTGATCATCATGAACTGCCCTAATGAAGAAGGAGTGTAAGTTAACAAGTTTTAATTTTCGAATGTTTGTAGTGTCGCATTTTTATTTTGTTTTGATAGCTGGTCAAGTTACCTGCCCTAATAACTGTTGCGTCTAATTGTTATGTAAGGTGCCATCATCTGCGTAGAAATAATATTCTGGGACTATAGTCCCTAATTATCTGGCAGATATGTCCCACTGATTAGCTTCATGGGTTAGTGCGCAGCCTTTCAGTTGAAGTGTCGCAGGTTCGAAACTGGTCACTAGCTAGTCGGTTGTGGGCAAAGGACCAACCGGACATTAACTAAACATTACCCAGTGGAAAAAAGGGTTCTACCAAATAGAAGGATTGTCTGAGTCATACACAACACTCTGCAATAGCTCCAATAACCCAAAAAGTGCGCAAGGTTATCTGACTGCCAATGTGTTAATCTCCTAGGCTTTCATATTCACGGGAATAAACCTAAATAAATATCCTAAACAATCAGTCTACTCAGTTACCAAAACCACTTCCACCATATATCTTTAATAAATGTTTTAAAGAAATTATTTTTGTTTCCAGGAGCACAAAAATAAGTTTCAAGCAATTTATGAGGAGCTGGTATATTTTTATGTTCCAGCTCCCTTACTTCCCTGAACTGTTTATACGTTCCAATGATTATGGTTCTATTGGGGCTTCATTCAATGGAAAGAATATGGGCATTAAGAAGGCAAGCAACAAATTAAGTCGAGAAGAGATTGACATATACAAACATTATACTGGACGAAATATTAAATATGCAATCAACTACTACAGAGCATGTAAGTTTGAAAGGATGTTTTTTTTTATTTATTCACGGAAATAAAAAAAATTAGGAAGTCCTCACTTTAGCGTCAGATTATCTTACGCCTACATTGCCAAAGCATGAAGGTTGGTTTCAATCCAGCGAGCTAATTGAGAATATATAGCCTAATCTTTAGAAGTTATAACGATCGAGTGGTAAAGCCTGTATATTGATTAGTGATGTCCTTATTTGAATTAGCTTGGGTTTTAAAATTATTTTAGACTAAAAATATCTAAAATTTTAAACAATTCTGTAATATATATACTTACACAACAAGGGAAATTTTCATCACCACTATTAAATAAAAAACTTAGTCTATCATATTTTCTAATTTTGTTTCAAAATTATAAAAAATTAAATTCGATTTGCTTCATTATAAGCTACTAATTTTGAATTGGTAGGTATCCAAAAAAACTAATTCCGAATTATTTCCTATATAAATCGCCCCCCAAAATCGGACTCAAATTTTGGTTCTGGAATGGACAACACTATGTTTGGTGCACAACACTACTGAATTTAAGCCGACCTGACCCTAAAGTTTTTGCAGAAATGTTGATTTTATTTTGTTTCTGTTTAGGCAACCCAATATACCCTGGGTTGGGATTGAAGCCAAAAACCAGAAAAATCGTCCACCCTGTGTTGTTAATATGGGGGGATCAGGATGCTGCTTTGGGGTTGGAATTGGCCGAGGGTTCAGTGGTGCGTATTGTTTCTCTTTTTCTACTTTGTCAAGCTGATATAGTGATTTGGTGGCATAATGGCCCTTGTGTGGGCTGTGGTACAAATTAACATGTATCTCCTTATTGTACAGTGTAGTTAAATCACTTAATAGTATAATTAGTATGATTTGATCAAAAAAACAAACCTTTTAACAACCTGCATTCTTTAATATCATAATATACTTTTGCATGTGATAAAATGCCAAGTTTATATGGTAATGCTTATATTCCAATTGTACAATGACCAAAATAGGAGGGTTGTGATCAGAAATGTCAATGACTCAGCACTTGAATGCACAGTGCAATTTTAAAAGTGAATCAAATCACAACTGATTTGCAACTGGTTGGTTTTAGATCAAGCAGTGTCTTAATGTTCAATATATTGTAACAGTGCACATGACCTAAATGTAAGCACAATATAATCTGACGATTACTTATGTTATAAGTAATAATGTCACTATTTCCCATCAACCGAGATAAACACGAATATCATATGTTAAACCGACACGGTTAAGCTGGAAGAACCATCAAAGAAACACAAGCGATCACAGAAATCCATTCCAGGCTGCTGGCACCGACATCACTTTGAAAGTCATCCCAGGTTCAAGTCACTGGGTGATGCAGGATGAACCGGAGTTAGTTCATCAGGAGATGGAAAAGTTCCTCAAGGAGAACGAGTAAAATAGTTAGAATCACTGCGGCTTTGAAATTCAAGAAAATTTATTGTTATTCAACTAAAGAAAACTTAAATATTGTAAAATAATGAACCAGTATGAAAATGTTTACACTAATGAAGTCGCTGTTAGTGAATTTGCATGTAGTTTCAAACATTGTAGCTATATAACAGTTGCAATTTGTAGATTATTGAATAATTCTTGAAGTGAATGTGAAAGCTTTACTTGGTATGTTTTTGAAAATTCAGATATACGTAGTTGTATTTAAACTACAAGAGATTGTTTTACAAAAAAATCTCCTTTTCGGGTTTTGCACTTGGCATATGATATTCAAAATTATCTTCTTAGTTTGAACAATAACGGTCCAGATATTGCAATTTCCCACAGATTTACGTTTCAAGCAACATTTAAACCATGAACCGAATTGTAGCTTTGACTCCTACGAATAATTTTGAGCTAATTGCACTTAATAATCATGACATAATTTCATCAATGTATTTGTTTTTTATTGATTTAGGATAGGTTACAATAATCATGTTTATTTCATTAAATGAAAAAATGCAATAGGCATTAAATACACAGGCATCAGCATCAGCACTTGCACCTACCATCCAAATACCAGAGCTATTGCAGTAGGTTGTGTATAATTGGACGTTTATTGAGTTACCAGTTTGTAATTTGCAACTAATTGGCTTAAAAACAATGCACCAAACCAGCAATCTAATTGGTCAAATTTAAAAAAGACAATATTTGGTTAAATTGAAATCTGAAAAGTCAGGGATCAAAAACAACGACAAGTCAGTAAGATTATTGAAGACATTGTTTTAAATATGGTGAAAATATTGCTAGTTTTGTTTAACCCATCAATCTACGGAGAACATCCACTTCGCCAAAGATACAACTGTCTAACTACTCTCTGGTTTCCATCAACTATAACAGCTAAGTCTGGTTGACATGCTGCCGTTCTTTTATTAGTTCTAGAAAATTCTGTAAATATTGACTTGACCAAACATTTTTAAAAGTATTCAGTTTAATACAAAGCCGATTAAAACAGTGAGCAGCTAAATACAGTAGAAATGTGAACATAAGCTACACCGTAAATAACTGGAACATCAATACGTGTAGTATAAATCTTCAAAATAAAATAAAAACAAATTTCTGAATTTCATGCCTTTAGCTACAACTTTTACAAAATGCCATGTATTATGACAAGAAATTGAAGAATTTAAAACAATGAAGAAATAATGGCATCCTGATAAAGAATAATCCAACTTGGCTTATAAGCAGTGGGAAATTATATTACAAAATATAAAATTCCTTATTTTACATACAAGCTCTTTTTAAATATACTTAAATCCTACAGCAAACAAGGCTGGGCATAAAAAAAACTTCTGTGAAATAAATGCATAGTTAATGGTGATGTGGCTTATGTCTATTTAAAATTCTGGAGCTATAGTGTACATTATACAGCGTAATCTAAATAAAATTGGTACCTGTATATAATATTTCTAGAAAATTAGTTTAAGTTTACTTGTGCATAAAACATAGTGTAATAACAATCGTATATAAAAAATAAACTGAATAATATAACTGCACAAACTTTTTAGGGATAGTTTATGAACAGAACAGCAAAGCTTACAGTTGTGGGGCAACAATGCGCTTTTGTAGGTGATTTCATCACAACTTTTTGCTCACATCCCTACTGTCCACATTAATTATTTCTTCAATTTTCTTATCTTGAATTTCAATTTGCTTTGTGGTCTCGGTGCTACTAGGCTTCTTGGCCGTTACTGTTGGTTTGTTTGAGCTTTTCTTCTCATCTTTTTTGATCACCGCCTTTGTTGCTGGTGTGGATTTTGTGGCCTTTGCAGAACTTTCTGTTGGAATGACGGCTGCGGGCTTAACCTTTAAGGAGGAATCTTTACTTGCTGAAGATTTCGAGATGTCAGTGGAGCCGGTCGTGGTTGTTGGAGTGCTGGATGTAGATGCAGTGCTCGATTTGGTTTGAGAATGCGAAGATGTGTCTTCTTTTTTCGGGGCGACAATATCTTTAATTTCATCAGTAGCCTAAAAGGAAATGCCTCAGGTTATCAACTGTTAAGGAAGGTTTAGAACACTAACGAATATAGAATTTTTTGTTTTATTTTCATTAGTACCAAGAAATGTATATATACAATATATTTGATACAATTTATAAATGTTTCTGTCAATCAATAACTGAGACAATTGAAATCTCGCAGGTGTTTCCTGTATCCTGTCGACAATCAGCAGAGTTGCCTAATACATCATACACACCAGGATATATTGTATTATAGCACTCTATTTCACAGTGTGTACACCATTGATATTAAGTAATATTAATACCACCTGTTAAAATATATGATTTTAGAATTTAAATCATCTGTACCTACCACCTCTGCAGTATATGTAAAGGATGTGACTCATGTTTTATACAACCAAATGTACATTTGCACATTAGAACAGTCAAATAGCTTCCTTTACACCGTTGCTTTAAAGAGTTGACTCAAACCCAAAACAGTAAACAGCACGTAATGGGGTTACAAAAACTTTGTAGTCCAAATGGTTAAATATATTCACCTTTGAGACAGTTGCAGTTTTTGATTGAATCTCTTTGTCCTCAGTAGCTTTCTGACTTTTTTCAAGCTGCGCAACTTTTTCTTTCAAAGCTTTAATTTCCTTATCTCGGAGAGACCTGATATAACAAAAATTATGTTTGGTTAAACAAATCAAAATTAAATAATCCAATAAAAAAATGACCAATAAATCAAGAGATGCTGCTATGTGGTTATCAAAAGAGTTACAATCAAAACATTTTTGGAATTTTTAATACTTTAAAGAATGCATTTTTTTAAATAATTATTATACATGTATAAATGTTCATAAATAAAATGCATAAATGATTTAGAACCAGTCGGATGGGTTGCAAATTCCAAAACCATTCAGCATTCATTTTATTATTTAGGGACCAATGTAATATTCACATCCATAGCCATTATATCAGTGCCTTGTCAGGGGTACAAAGTGCACACTTAATTAAATATATGCATGTTGGTATGGGTATATTGTTTAATTTTAGTTTCTATAATTAAGTCGTTTGAAACAAAAAATTAGTTCACACTTGGTGTGATAATTTAAAAACAGGTTGCATTTTATACTCATTTTATAGGATGAAAACCCAATAACAACAAATATATTGCTCTTTACATCAGATCAAATATTTTACTAACGCTGCGTGTGATGCTCGAGAAAATGATGAGAAGGATATGTACTCATGATAATTACATAAATACTCACAACTCTGTTCTTTGCTGAAGCAACTTTTTCTCGCTGTCCACTTTGTATTGTTTAAGGGATTTCTAAAAATTAGATTATTTAAGATATTTTTTAATGACTTGTTCTGTTAAAGAGATTTTCAAGTGTACGTTTTTCAACAATTCCGATCAAATAATTTTGGGGGGCTGTTAAAGAATTTCCAAATATCGTTTTTAAATTATGCATGTCCACTGCTGTTTCCATGGGCAAGTGTCCTAACGACCTTTGTTCAGATCTATTTGATTTAAATATGTAATTTCCTGTTCCGTGTCTAGTTCTAGATTTGACATTCCCAAACAGAACCAAAAAATGCAATGATACCAAATGAAACTTACAGCCAGAGCTTTGCAATCATTTAAGTTTCCCATTTCTTTAGAACTGGTTTCCTGCAAATCGAAGATTGTTTTCTTCTTATCTTCCAGTTCTGTGGTTAGAACCTTTTTGTTCGCACTACATCGTTGGTAGTTTTTCAACGTTTGCTCATAATTTGTTTCTGCGTCTTCTGCTCGTTGCTATATAAACATTACGTTATAAAAATGATTGTGGAGTAACAGGTCTTTAAGGCCAACACTTGCTTTTATGGTGTGTCATCCTGGACCAACACGTGTAGGTAATCTGCAGGACTGTAAAATGCCTTCAGAGCACCTAAACATCTACCATACAACCTATTCAAAATAAATAACCACTCAGCACCATTGCTCAATGAGTAAAAATATCCCAACTTTGTGCGCCTGACTTGGCAATTTATGTAAAAAGTGTATTTACTATTATGAATTTAATAAAGGAATTTTAAAATTTTGATCAAGCCTTATACAGCTACAATCTAATATATGGTTCTTAGAAATAATTCTAATAAACAACATCATATCTTAGGTTGCGCAACTTAAGGTTTGTATTGTGGAAATACAGAAATATTCTGTGTAATAATGTACTAAATAACTTAGTATTACTTAATCTCAACAGCATAAAATACACTTAATCAGTACTTTATTCTATGTTTTTTTATATAGAGTAAAAAAAATTTCCATACACCTAAACTCCAATATGGTAGGACAGTGAGTAATTATTCCCACTTTCATATCTCTTGTGTTTGACTACCGATAATTCATCACTAAAATCGGCTTTGGATTTCCTAGTAGCTTCCTTTACATATTACACACATACATACTTGCATAGACCAGGAGCTATACTTGTAGCTGAGAGCAATAAGACATGCGATGCACAGTGATAGAAACAAAAAGATGACAAAACGACTACCACCGCGTCCATTGCGCACTGAAAAACAAAACATATTCTCTGTAAGCAAGTTTTTTTGCTCCTGCAAACCCCAGACTCGTATTTGCATTTTGCACCCAATTGTCCATAACACATCGCTGAAGGTCTATTTTACATGTACTTTTACATGTTTATTTTTTTCAAATCACTCTTAATAGTAAATTTAGTAAAGTTTATTAAATAATGCAAACTTAAAATTTGCATATACTTTCTACATCAAGTGTTACTTGAATAAAAGAAAAAAAACATCTACTTTTTTGTTAAACTCTATATTGGTGTATTGGACTTTATATATTATATATAAATACCTTTTTCACCATAATGGACCATGTTTTTCATTATGGATACAGCAAATGACTTCCAATTAATGAGTTATGTAGGTATCAGCTATTGATCCTGATCTAGAACTGTTTAGATGTTAAAATGAAATATCAGTTGCCTACGAAATTCTATTCAAGCAATAAAGATATACACAACTAGACTTGTTTTTGCAATATAAAACTGCGAGCATTTCAGCCGGTTTCAATCGGTTTTATCAGCCAGCAGATAAATTGGGGTGCCTCTAAATACTACAGGACCGCTTGGAGCGCTTGGATCACTTAGACTGCTATGGAAAGTAATTCTAAACCTGTCCCAAACACTAATCTCAACCCCAGAACTAACTTTAACCCCAACCCTAACATTAATATCATGGCTTTTGTAATTACGAAGTATAGTAAGCGCAAAGCGCTCCAAGCGATTTGAGTGCTCCATGCGCTCCAAGCGGTTCAAGCGGTCCTGTAGTATTTAGAGAGACCGGATAAATTGTGGGTATCTGAACTTAACATGAAGTGACCTTAAATAATGTTAGAAACAAATGCACGAGGGACTAATAGTAAAAAACGTGTGTGAGAGGATTAAATCAGAAAAAAAACTTGATTTGAGGTGATAAATTAAGTTTAATATTCAATTTCGTTCTAAAAAATATAAGTCTTGTTTTTTTCCAAAAATTCGACTACTTTTCATGACATGAAACGTAACTGCTTTCTAAATGCACTGCAAACACATTCGAATTAACGTAACCGGCAAAAAATTTAGTTGATAAAGCGTTGTACTAGGGCGACGATTGTACAATTTACTCATCAGTTTGAAGATTACTCTAGTTACAATACAAACCACTTAACCGTTTCTAAAAAACCTACCGTTTACTGGTAAGAGTATACGTGTATCGTTTCAGTTCTGCTTCACTTCTGTGAACGTTGCTGCGATTTTCTTGGAACTGTGCGAACCGCGAATGTATTTTTTAGGGGAAGTGATGCGTGTCCACGTGATGAACCGGCACACTCGTCATCATAAATATCTATTTTAGATATTCATGCTGCCATAAAACTCTATATATCCATCCTTTAAATTCCATCTCAAAATGTTGGTCATGTTTTATTTGGGGTTGCAAATACATTTACGTTGATTAGATATTGGATAATGCATCTATACAACAAAATTAATAAGGCATTAGTAAACGATATATTATATAATTATTCAATTTTATATTTATACTCAAATTTTAGGGTTTTATTCAACTTCTTAATACGCTTAATAACATAATTAATTTTAAAATATATTTTCCCCAGTACAACTCCACCGTGTTGATAACAAACAACATGTAAATCGGTGTTTTTAGACGTAGGCTAACCTAAACAGGTTAAGATTTCAGAAACAGTTAATTTGTTGTGAATTTGCTAAATAGTAAGACATTGTTTCCATGGAAATCTGTTGAAATCGTAATTTCATTTAAGTGAGTTATCGTCGGCAAAATGTTCTATGTCAATTTCGTCTTGTTGGCCCTAAAGAGGCTATGTGCTGAGAAATTAAGGTAAGATAACTTTGGTTAAGATAGAGTACAATACAGTACTTATATTTATGTCCGGAAATAGAAACAGGGGATGTAGCGGTTTTACATCACATGTTTTTCATATATATGTGATAAATACATGTGTTATAGGCCTACCCTAATGTCGAGCTAGCGACCAGATTTAAAGCTAGTATAACGCTGTTTATTTTAAAGACGTTTTAAAAGATGCTTTGTTCCATTTTTAATACTGGTTACTGTTAGATTAGTAATTAGTTGATTAACCTATAAATCCACTCCTTTTAGTTTTTTAGTGATGTGGTGGTTTAGTACATCGCCTTTCAGCCGAAGGGTAGCAGATTCGAAACTAGTTACTAGCTAGTCGGTTTTGTCCTTGGGTAGGCACTTAACGGGACATTGCCTGAACCCAGCGGAGTAATAGGTTCTATTAAACTGAAAAAACGCGTAAATCATGCACAACACACTGCAATAGCTCCGGTAACCCGAAAGTGGGCGCCAGAGGATCTGACGATTGTCCGTGTGTTAACCACCTTATAATTTTCCCATTATCGAGGATAAACATGAATATCCTATTCATATGGTCCGAAATATAAAAAAAACGTTGCTTTAGTTTTTTTAACCATCACTTAATTTACTAGGTTTATGCACACACGTGAATTGCGTTACATGATGCAAATAGTAAATAATCGACACGTTGAAGTTAACGATACCCAATGGTATTACGATACAGCTTTTGCCTCGGTTGTTTACGATCTAGAAAAAAATAGAGGTTTTTCAACAACAGTGCAGCGTTAATATCTCAATTTTTAAAAGGTCGTTTTGAGACAATACTGTCGAATTTATCAAAACTTTCGCGATCATTTAATTCAAGATATGCAGTAAATTAGGCTTGGAGTTTCTTAAAGATTTTACCAGACTTTTATGACAAACAATATGCATTAAATCGCAAACTTTGGAAAACGAACTTTGCAAAGTTTATTCTTAATGTTCCCAAGAAGTACATTGATGAATTATAAAAAAATGTATGCTATATACTATATATATAGTATATAGTACAGAACAAATATAAAAAAAATTACATTTTACACCCAAACATTGCAATTTGATCTCGATAAGTTGTTCTCCAGGCTATTCATGCTTCATAGGTTAATACTAAAAAATTGGTAATCGTGAACTGCGGTAAACGAGGGTAAATACAAGGCGAGTTAAAAATGTTGTAAACCTCAATGATATTAGTAGTTTTAGACTCAAAGTCGTTAGTGGGCTGGGTATCACTTTCCGTATTCTTGTGATTAAATATTTTAGTTTTTGAGAGTGGCCATGTGCTAAGTTGACCCATATCCAATCTTAAGTGTTTCGGCTTAATGCAAGAGTGTGTCCTGACGTATATACAATTAGCGCTATAGTGTGTTTTTATCTGTGACAACATATAAAAATTGGCATAAACCATGACGTGTCCTTTAAGTTAATTTAAAACGAAGCCGGCTATTTTAAAAATACAAAAGCGTACGATGTCTGCAACCCTAAGATCACAAAATCATTTATCAAACAAGCCCACGTGTATCTTCTCTTTACGCTTGTCGACGCGTAAAATCGCTTTACTTTATCCGGGGGTCGATCAAGTCGCCCTAATACGAATTGAATACACATGATACCGCAACGTTCCCATCTTCGCGACCTATCAATAAAACAATTGTATTTTGTAACAAAGGACTCAATAGGACAAAACATTGGTAACTAAGATACGGCCACCATTGAAAACTTCATTGGAGGTGTAAAGCTTAGTGGTTTTAATGGTGGTATTTTGACGGAGTTTATATCTCAACTGTAAGTCCACGATTGTATACAAAACCAATATATTTTCGCACGTGGGTATATAATAGCAATAAGTCTATTGGGCAGCCTAAATTAAGTCCATTACAAAGCGTATTTTGTACGTGCTAGATTTGCTTCAGACAGAATTAGGTGCGATTAAGTTTTATGGAAATAGCAACTGGACTAAGAAAACCTTTTACTCAAACCAACTGGCAATATATTTATTAGAATCAACACCTGCGCAGCTGAAAGTAGTTCTTGTCGCCCAGCGTTACGTTCGTTTGGGTATTTTCGAAGTGGCCTGGACTATACAGCACGACGTGTATTGGGTTCATATATTACACAGTTTACATTTTAAAGCATGGACTTATTTTTTTCAGCAAACAGCAATTTTAGTATAATAGTGGAACATATAGAGGTGGATTTAAACGATGAACAAGTCAAGGAAAGTAAAACTCGATAAATCAAAAGGCAAACTTCTTATGCCTTCAGACAACTCTCCCATGGACGACGGTAAGCCCTCTCTGTTTTCAGTAAGACTTTCGGTGTTTGTGCAGCCAGTTTTTTAATCTCCGAATAGTTAATATAAATATTTTGAACTCATACATTCAACTGTATTAAAATACCACGGTAACGGGTAAGCACCATTTAATGATTAACCACTAAAGCCTATAGTATCATATAGGCTTACTTGTGTCAAAACTGTTTAGTTTCAAGTCACTAAATCGAGTTTACTTGCGGCTTACATCAGGGCTTGCGATAACAGTAACGTACACATATAAAGATTTAATGTGTATTGTAGGAACCATTGAAGAGTTAAGGTCCCAAAGGGCAGCCAGTGAATCCTCCTTTTCAATGCACCCGAAAAAGGTTCAATACGAAAATACGTACAGAATGGATCCGGCGGTAAGGCATTAATATTTATAAACGTTTTACCAGAACTAGATTTTAAACATTTTATAACAGCGTTCCTTGCTGTGTTAACCAAGTTACACAACTTACCACAGTGTGACAGTGTATAGCATTATATATAATGAATGCTTTGGCTGTTATTTGAGATATAGTCCAAACCTGGTGTGGGCATATTAAATATTAGCCGAGAAAGTACAAAGATGAGAAAGGTCATATAGTGTTTGAAGAGTTAACACACAAAGCATCTACTTCAAAATATCGCTAATTTTAAATCCCTAAACACATTTTTTAATATATTGATTAATCCTATTGTTACCATAATATTCGTCCGCGCACTTGAACGGTTCAATCAGTCGCCCACAACCCGAGTGACCTCAGATATGCCATGCCCTTTACAAACAAAACTTTGTATATAACTTTATCACTTGGTACTTAACGTTGGCCTATACGAAAACGAAGCCCAACACTCCTGTGGGATCTGTAAACTAAGAAGTTGGATAGGATACTCGTGTTTAATCTTTGGGTGGAAAATTTCACAGAGTTTGGCTTTAAAGCAAAGAAATTTAATTACCACGCGTGCACACAGATTAAAACCCAGGAGGCGTTATCATACAGCAGGCAACTGTTAGATTAGCTTGCGTCCACCATTGGGATATCGCAGCCATTGCACTATATCTATAGTACGTGGCCGGTCCTGAGTCGTTGTTGCTGATTTAGTATATAACCAATTAAACAACTCGATTTTAAAAATGTTCGTTAATTACCTTTGCCCAATGACACAACGCACATTATTGTCGGCTAATTTCGATCCCCAACCTTACGGTAAATGCACTCTTATTGGACACCTTACGGAAGATGTATCTTATGTGAGCGCACTATTTCCAGGATCGATTTAAATCGTACGAAATCGAAGGTACTGCGATGGATATATTGAAAGACCATCTCGGAGAGAAGCCGTACGACCCAGAGCTTTGCCGTACCGAATCAAAAGTGATGGCGGGAAAGATATCAGAAGCTCTCAAAGCAAAGGGCTATAAGAGATACAAACATGTTGTAGTGGTTAGCATCGGAAGCTTAAAAGAGCGGCCCGGGGTATACCTCGGTAGTCGGTGTCTGTGGAACGACAAAACAGACTCGTTTGCGACGATTAGATACCAGAACACTTCACTATACGCGATAGCCATGATCTACGGATTGTATTATGAATAGTTGCTACATTTTATTGTGTTTCATATCCTGTGAGCCATACGGTATTCTTATTGTTTCTCCTTTTGAATTATGTGATTTTCGTATGTTATATAATAGTGTTACGTGTTTTTAACTATAAAAAGAAGCACGCGATTTTGAAGGGTATAATTTTTTGTATCAAAAAGTCTTATGGAGGCAAATACGAATTTTAGATTACTTATTCCTACATATGCAAATGCATATTCACTTGCATTTAGTGTACGTGGTCTAACCTGTCTTGTGGTTTGAAAATTTAGGGAGATGAAGCAAGGATATATAATTATGTATTATGCTTTTGAATGGAAAAAGAGATGAAGAGCTAGCACACGGGCAATCGTCAGGTTACCTCACACCTACCTCAACACCTTTTAGTCCGGCCGGTTAATCTAGCGGTTAAGTGCGGGAACTTTCAATCGAAAGGTTGCAGGTGCGAAACTGGTCGCTAGCTAGTCGGTTGTGTCCTTGGGCAAGGCGCTTTACGGACATTGCCTGGACCAAGCGGATTAATGGGTTCTACCAAATTGAAGGAACGTGTCTATCATATACAACACACTGCAATAGCTCCGCGGTAACCCGACGATGGGCGCGAGGTGATCTGACGATTGCCCGTGTGATAACCCCCTTGGTTTTCCCATTCACGGGGATAAACATGATTATCCTATCCGATCCTATCCTTTGTGCTAGAAGTATAAAAAAGTATAAGGTATTCATGTATTTTTTTATCGGCGACAATGTGAAAAAGTACTGAATTTTTTTTATATACCGTCGCGTTAACTGTTTCACTACAAGGTCGTGAGTTTCTACAGTTATTGCAGTGTATTATAGATTTCTATCGTCTTACTTTAGCTTATTAATCCACTCAACTATGTTTGTACAACGTCCGTAAAGTGTTTTGCTTAAGCAGGCTACACAACCCGATAAAGGCAGCTGGTGGTATCGTTTCAACAACCTTTAGACTGAAGCGCTCTAAAGTCTAACTTGTCTATGGTCCGGCATAATCCTTTATTTAAAAGATATGCTGACTTTATAAAAGAAACATCTTCAACAAACCGGTTTTCAATATTTTCACACCAAGTATAGCGCTAGCATAGAAATGCTATATAGAAATAATAAAACGCAACGAAGCGAATCTTCCATACTATCCGACAAAACATTCCAGAAGTAAATAAATAAACGACGGTTAATTACATCTTCCGGTGAGATATTTCATAATCGTTGTGCAATAGTAAAATTGCCAGTCTGAAGTCTTAAAACGTGAGTTTTCTGGTGGATCTTTTCAATGATAGGTTAGCTGTATCGTATACTCAGAGTCAATTATAGTTTTGTGAAGTTTATGTCACATTTATTTCGAGCTGGTAGGTACCCTGTTAGTGTTAGCTGTTACCTTGCAGATCTTAGCAATGAAAAGTATGAGAGATTTAGATAAAAAGAGTTGGTGCCAAAAAACAGCAATCAAATACTTTGGCGTTTGGGATAATGGTTTGGCCCGTTGGCTTATATGCACCTGACAATTCTTTATGAATGATTATAGTGGAGACATAGAAAATTTACATTACTTATTATACTTAATAGTCTGTGTAAATATTATAGTATTTTTTATGTATTTTATTTGTTGACACAAATTGATGACTAAATACCAGTGTGGGCACACTTAAAATCTAACCCTAACTCTGGCACACTGCTATACACTGCCCACACTGCCTACACACTGCCCACACTGCCTACACACTGCCCACACTGAGTATTTATAGGAACTGGATAAAATATTATGCTGAACAATTCTTTTCCTTAATGTTAGCCAGTTTAAAAAAAATTATCGTTACTTGTCTATAAAAATGATATCTGACGATATTTTGACGAAAGCTGGACTTCATTTCGATGAAGTTAACAAATTAAGAGTTTTGGACCCCGAATCATCCCAGCAAACCAGTGAGCTAAAGGACGAGTGCCATGAGTTCGTCTCCAAGATCGACCAGTTTCAAAAACTCGTTGGAAGTTTCATAACGATGACCGATGAGATTGCAAAGGAGGTGGAAAACGAAAAAATGAAAGCAATAGGATCCCGAAATATGCTCAAATCCATCGCAAAACAGCGCGAGTCTCAGCAGCAACAGTTAAAAGCGTTAATTGCCGAGAAGAAAACCCAACTGGAACGGCTCAACGTCCAACACCAGTCTTTGAGGAAGCAGGAAGCGGAACAGCGCGAGTTTATCGACCAGTTTTCCGCAGCATAACCTTTAATTTTAAATCTCTTAAAAGCAAAGCATATTATTATTTATAGTTTGCAGATTTTCACCATGAAAATGTGTAACATATTGATTAGTCATGATGTACTACTGTGAAATTTTCAATTTTATTGGTTTATTTGCTTGGTATTTTTAATTCTTTGTGTTACTATTGTTATCAAACAAAAATTAACCGGTTTTATGTGATAGATACTGCATACACTGAACTTACAAGTCAATGGTGTCTGAATTTAGTATTTTATTATGTGGTAACTGGTAATTATATAATCAATGGTTTCTATTATTGCCAGAGGTATAATTCAGACTAATTGCATCAGTAAGAATTTATGTGTGTTCTGTACCATATCAGTCTAGTTTGCCATATGAGCAGTGTATTGCCATGTGCTTCACTCTGCTTTTTATATAGAGTAGAAGTATATACTGGTATATCTAAAGTAGACATTATGTTTGGTGCTTAAGTTCATTTACCATGATGTATTTTGTATAATTTTGTAGATTTGGCTAAGTGTGCCATGATAAGATCTTTGTTTTGTTAATGTACAAAAATGCCAGAGCATGCAAATGCCTCTGCAGTGGCATTGCCCAACTCAGATGGACACTCAGATACTTCAACAGATGTTCAGTTTGAATGTACCAAAGGCTCTTGCCCAAATTCGAGCATATTGGACTATGCATATGAAAATGAACTTGAGAGAACTGAGAATCAGTACAATGCCCCAAAAATTATGCCATTGTATCGGCGGTCGAACTCTGTATCAATGCCCATTTCTTTAAATTCAAATGAAATTGCTCCACGCTCGTTAAATCAAAATAACTGTAAAACATATGGTTCACTGGATCACAATCAATTTGTATCAAATCTTGTCCTACCATGTAATGTGGATGATATCTTAGCTGACGATTCTTGCCCCATTTTGACAGAAGATGAAAAAGTAAGTTTCATTCAATTTAATATTTACATTTTGACATGTGCCATCCCAGGTATATTTATTGACCTGTTTTTGTGCTATTTTTTTCATTTTTGCTATTTTTTCGTCCAGCTAGCCAATGTTTGTGTAAACAAGTGACCCAGAACAAGACGTATATTTAACATAAGCTTAACAGTATTATCGGTTAAATACATAAAGAAGAACCTCTATGATGTACAACAACTTGTATTTGCCTAATAACCCATCAACATAATTGTTTTAGCCCACAGAGGATATTGAAGAAAAATTGCATTGTGGATTCACTAAGCGTCAGTTGAAAGTATTCATCTCCCTGGTTTTGCTCTCGCTTAATGACATCATGGGTTACTCAGCCATATCGCCATTTTTCCCTGTTGTGGTACGTCATTGGTCATAACATAACCATTACCATGTATTGACCTTTAATTTTAATCCAAGATGTTTTAATAAGCAGCTTTTCTAGTTATTGTGTAGAATATATAATATACTGGCAATATTTTGGTTTAGATCATATAGTAATATTTAAAACAGTTTAGAATATATTGTAATTTAAAAAGATCAGACTTTTTGTGAATAAAATTTAAATTTATGACTAATCACAAAGTGATGATTAACTTGTTCCTAAACTAACAGCTCTCCATATACTAAACATGTTTCTGGTTAATATGGGACATTGATATCTCTATTTTATTCTCCATTTTCCTTAAAAATAAGATTAACCAGTAGAAAATATGCAGTACTTATTTCTTAATTTTTAGGCTGCAGAAAAGGGGTTGACTCCTTTTCAAGTGGGCATGATATTTTCTTCATATTCAATCGCTGGGATATTCTTCTCATTTATCATTGGGCTAGTGGTGAGTGTTTAATACCTTTAAGCTTAGTGCTGCCATTCAAGTGCTTAGGTGTTGTTGAACTATTTTTATTCCCCAAGGTTGCTTTGTTTCTTGTTTTAAATTTTAAAGTGGTCCAGAATGCAGGAAGTAATATAGTCTAAAATTGGTGAAATACAGCATGGCTGTTATGATAGATTACCAGAGGACAGACAAACTACCCACTTATAATATAAACCTTAATAAAGCCTAATTTAAATATTTATAATTTAAACTGATAATCAAATATAGTAAACAAAACAACAATGCAAATTTTTTGTCTGTAGTTAAACATACCAACATGTATATTGTATGTTGATTAACTTTTGTGCCAATGGCCGACTAAATAGTATGCTTATGATCTAAAATATTTTATAGTTGTACAAAATGCATCCAATTAAATTTTATTACTTAGCTTGTTCAGTTCTGATGCACTTTGGGTAAAGTCCATTCTTCATGTCACTTAATCTTATAATTTTTAATTGTACACATGTTTATTAATTTAATTGTACATAGCTCGTAAATTAATTTTATTAACTCAGAAAGTGATTAGTCTAAATTAAAATGTGGATAAATGTAATTGACCGAACACTATTCAGCTTTATCGGTAATTCTTTATATTGAGTGTACATACAATATGGTTAGTGTACTATATATCACAGGTCACTGCTACCATGCACATAATTTGTTACTTTCTCAAGGGTGCAAAATTCCATTATTATATTTTTATCTATTCCATTGATGTTCCAATACACTAAACTTAGTAATTTAGTTAAATTACACTAGGCTTACATCTTACCATTACATAGTTTAGTTAGTAGTTTATTCTTCTTTGCAGTTAGTTCGAGTTGGGGCCAAGTTCTGTGTGATAGCTGGAATGTTTTGGAATGCCGGCGCAATCATATGTTTTGGGTGAGTTTGGTGTATGCCCATATACAATAGTTGGAGTGGGTCCGCGTTAGTGATGGGATCAGGAATATAGGCCATAAAATGTTACTCATATGTGTTATGTCATTAGGTAGTATTGGAAAAATCTCTGCATTCCAATATTTTTTTAACTTTGAAAGCGATTTAAAACCTCTAAGGAGGTTTTAATAACTGCTTAAGTGTTGCTGTTAATAAATGATGATGATATATTAAACCCTGCAATTGGTAGACATTAAAATTTGGTCAACATTTTACTCTGGGCAAGATTTCATATTTGACCCTGGGCAAGATTTAACCTTATCCTTTCAGGTTCATTGGAAATGTGGGTCCAACCCCATTCCTAGCACTGTCTATCATCAGCCGGGCCTTAATGGGGGTCGGAAGCAGCACAGCATTCACTGCGATGTTCGCCATCGTGTTTCAAGAGTTTTCCGAGCGTTCCATCACAGTGCTAAGCTTATCGGAAGCTCTGGTTGGGGTTGGCGGAATGCTGGGTCCAGTGGTGGGGGGCACTTTGTACACAGTAAGTATTCGGACAAAATGCCAAAATGTTGACCTATTACAAGGTCATTAAATAAGGATTGAAAAAACAAAGTTATAATTAATAATTATACAGTTCCTTTTTTTGTTTTAAATTTTTAAAACCCTATAATGTTTAAAATAATAAAAATGTATTTTTTCCTGTTTTTACTAGATTTTGAAATACCATTCTTTAAATCACATTATTGCTAATACCAATAGTAAAATTAGGAATATCACAACTGATGCAGGTTTTCTATAAACCAATCGAGCCAACTTGCAGTTTGCACTAAAATTAACCATCTTTAATTAACTATGTATGTCTTAAATTATGGTTTGCGACATTATCCTATATTCCAGGCAGGAGGCTACATGCTCCCATTCATGGTGCTGGGTGGTATCCAGGTCACCCTGCTCATAGTATGCTGGTATACTCTTCCATATGTACCAGGTTCGTTTCTTTTAATTGTGGCATAACTAGCAGGTATAACTATTTGTAGCCTAGCCTGTTAACTTGAAGTTTTTAGTTTTTTTTCTATTTTTGGAGATTGGGTAAATAGTAATGGTTTGCTGGTTTCTCAGTATAGATTTCTCATTTTATGTCGAACTATTAAAAGATAGTGTTTAAATGTACTTTTTACCATGCCACTTAAAAATTATAAAAAAATATTTTGACATGGAGACAAAACTTCATCATAAAACAATAACCATGTTGCTGCATAGTAATATGTATCAATTAATTATATTAGATAGCAACTTTAGTGTAATTTATTTATTAGGTGCAATTTGCACTGCAATTTTGTTGTAATTGATACGACTGGCAACCTTAAAATTATGTTTGTGTAATGACTGATTTAATTTGACAGTAGTTTGTATTTAAAAAAAAACATGCCACCACCAATCAATATTTTTTCGATTTGTTTCAGTTGAACCTCAAATCTCGTCCACTTCCCCAATGTACCTACTTCGCCACTCGAGTGCGCTGTTGTCAAGCGCCGTTATCATTGTGGTTTTTTCAATCAACAGTTTTCTGATCGCTACTGTGTCCGAGTTTCTAAACAATGAGGTGGGAATAGAAATTGGTAAATTTTAACAAACAATTGGTTTTTCTTATAGCCCATTTGGATTGGATACTTGTAACTTGTAAGTATTCCCATGAATGGAAAAATGCAGGAGGCATGGTAACAAAATATCGGAAAAAATACCCACCGTGTGTTTTATTTACCAATATATCATATTGCACACAAAATGCATTTAAATGTATTAAAGGTTTTTTTGGTCACAATGTAACTGCATCTTGTTTTGTTTCCATAGTCAACCCTATTTATGTAAAAAAAACTCGATTTCTTCTTTAATCACCAATTTAGGTTCTTGTTACCTTGTTTGGAGTTGGAAACATTTGTTTTTTTGCTAGTGCAAATTCCTTATTACATTTAAAGGTTAGGAGTGCCAGTTGTTCAAACTGATCCCTAAAATTCCACATAAAACAAGGCGATACACTTTTGCAACTAACAAAACAGGTTATACCTCTGCTACACGGCTAATAATTGGTGTCACATTGGTACAAGTACTACCAGGCATTTGTGGCAGTGCCACAGTTAAAGATTAATCATTTATGCTTGGAACAAATGTGTGCGTTATTGACTATGCTGCCTAGGCAAAAAACTGTCATAAACATATAAAAAATATAAAAGTTTCTTTTTTTCATCAAAAATTGGACAAAATATTCACAAAGCAAATTAAGATTTTTTTCACTGAAAGTGTCCATGCAAAAATGTCTAATCCAACTTTTGACGTTTAATTTCTGAAAAGTAATATTGGATTCATATTATCAGAGGTTTGGATAGAAAATCTATATTATAGATCCTCGATTTTAATATAAGGCAGGTGTGCAGGACACCCCATAAAGCCAGGGTATACAATGTCATTTAGGGTTGTTTTTTAAAACTTTATTTTTTACTACTTAAAAAACAACTTCAACCAAGTTGAATCAGGAAAATAATATTACTTTCTTTTAGTTTGCAGAAATAATTTTAATTTTTAGTTATAATCTTTATCGCTACAAACTGAAAAACAAATCAACCTTTTTTAATTTTTAGTTTAAATTTTATATTTAATATTGCTGGTCCGGTCCTGTCACTTATTTTGTAGTACAATGAGCACTTAATCGGGAATTGACAGAATTAAAAAAAAATTCAGAATCATTTTCTATTTCTGTAATAGACATCCCTAATCTCAAATAGTATGACACAATGTAAATGACAAAAATTAGTTTTCAACCACAATCCAATGATATTTTTACACTCATATGAAATCATTATTTGCTCCAGCATCCCAACAAATTATCTTAATTTCCCATTTTTTAAGTCCCATATTGTAAAATTGTATAACATATAACAAGTTATCTCAAGCATGGTGTGTAATGTAATCTCCGAAAAGGCTGTTCATACCATTTCAGTAAATTAATGTTTTTCAAATTCTAAAACAGCAACACCGGCAGACTCAATCATATTGCTGTAGATATGTATTAGCTATAACCAAATTTAAATACATTTTATAAAAATTATTCAGTTATATATAAGTTTATTTTTACATAAAATTCCCTATTCTCCTAACTTAGGCAGACTGTAAGTTAGAAGCCCAGTAATTTAGTGGGTCATTTCTGTTGCTTAAAACGTGCCTGTGTGTGGATGTACATTATTGATTTAATGCTTCGAAGAGATTGCTTTACAAACATGCAATTAAGGTTGTTCAAATACAATCTGTTTTTATAATCTGTCATCAGCTGTAAATAACGGTGGTACACTATAATAAAGAACACCTAACCACCTACATTGAGTGGTTTTATATGCATTAAGTCACCTGTTTTTTATTATTATTTCTACTTTTTTTATCAAATTGCATGAAATATTTTTGGAATGCAAAATGAAAGCTTATTACATAAGTGGATGTTGCAATAAAACTAGAATTGATTCAAATCATCCCCTAAACTTGTTTGATTTTAAATATTTGGTTAGTTTATTCATTTTTATAAATAGCATATTATTAAATCACAACACAGGATCAGGGAAAGACAGCAAAACAATTTGTAAAACATTTTATGAAAAAAGGTCTAAATATTAAATATATATTGGCCCCCAAAAAGCAGAATACAATAAATTCAAACAATAAAAGGTCCTGATGAAAAAATGTGCTGTAAAGCGCAACCAGTATTGAGTACATTAGGTGTTATGTGTTAAACAACAGGAATTTACATAAGTATGATTAAAAGGTTACATGAGTAGGGATTATCCAAAGATTATAACACAAGGTTACTTCCCTAATATTTTGATTGTCTTTACATTCATCCTCAGTTTTTGTGAATAATTTTAAATATTTAGTTTGGAAAATTTTTAAAAACTAAATTAAAAAAGTGTAAAAGTTTCAGAATTTTTCTGTGTTATTATGTAATAGTTACTTTTTTAAATGATCTGTTGTCGGTTAACCACAATAAAAATCAAGAAGTGCTTATCCAATTGGTGTGTTTACCTAACAGAAAACGACCAATAACTCTTAAATGTAAACCATGTAACTTTCCTTATATTATTATTTGTTATTTCAGTTAACTATATTTTTAAACGGACATTACAATTGCTGATAAACGATGTAAAACCGTTTCAATTTATTTTATGATCACTAGTTAACCTTATAAGAATCCTGGTTTATGACAGACATAAAGTTCACATACATATTCGATTTAAAATCATATTGTGTGAGTGTGAACTTTAACCCAATTTAAATAGTCGGAAATTATTATACTCATCCTATTTCCTTACTTTGTTATCAACTCCATTTACCCACAGCTTGGTATGAATGCCATCATGATAAGTTTGGTATCGTTGGCTGGCAGTGTGTGTTACGCCGGTCTCTCTCCGTTATGGGGCTACATCGCTGACCGATGGTAAGCTGATTTCATTGTGTGGTATATTAATTACATTATTGAACTTTTCGTCCAACGTTATTAAATATTAATATTACTTAATGCTATTGAATCACTTTACACTGTGATTATTCGATAACTGTTGATGTCATAATTGCAAACAACATAAAGCATCTTAAAATGTTTACACAGCATCACTTACAGAATTCCAACTATGATTTGGTAATTTATAAATATATGGAAAATTGATTTCAGTGCTTCTAATTAGTAGTTTGCTCTTAAAAATCCGTAGAAATTCTTTACACTTATGTTTTTCGGTTTCTTAAAAAACTTTATTCTGTGCCTTTTGTATCTTGTTTACAGGGCTAAACATAGCAACCTGTTAAAACATTTTTTCTTTGTTCATTTCAATATAAGATCAAATTTATTTAATATAATAAAACACATCTATATGAACCTTATTTTATATGAACCCCAAGTTTCATTCATCTTTAATCTTTTAACTTATCCATTTTACCATAAATTTATTTAATGTAATCCAAAATAGTCATATAAACGTAATTAGTAACTAGCATATATACGCGATATTTCTTAAATGCAAGCGAAATAACTGGTTATTTAGACCTTCATTACTGGTCAATTTGCGCCCCCATACCACGAGTAACCTGATATTTTAGGAAGAACTCCTACCTAATGGAGGTGGGCTCTTTCGGCTTAGCAGTGGGCATGTCACTTGTGGGTCCTGCTACCATCTTCAGGCATTTGTTCGGCTGGACGCATCAGAGAGAGTGGTTGGTGTTCGTGAGTACGATGGTCAACGGTTTGTTTTTTGGGGCCACACTCATGCCAACCTTCAATGAGATGCTGATGGCTGCCAAGTATGTGGTTGTTGTGATGTAAAGGCTACCTTTTCTCCCTGTGTGTAGGGTGATGTTTCAACATTGTCCCATGTATTGTGTAAGTGTATGCTGCTAACATGTCATAAAAAACAACTACTGTGCTCTTAAGCACAACCGTCTGTTTGGATCCGGCCTAAATAATGTGTTTAACCAATTATTCTCCCTATCTCTCCCAATGTAAACTGACCATACAAAAAAGACTGTCACTCAAAATCCTGCTACAAGAAGCGTTAGGTTTTTACACAACTTAAATTTAAAAATGTGATCTGCGACCTAAACTCGAATCCCTCCAAATTTTCGAGCAAAACCTAATAAAATGCTTTATTATAAACCAAACTGTGGCCACAAAGTTTTATCAACGTTTCTACACCCAGAGAGCTGCAGATCCAGGAGAGTTTACTGGCGCAGTACGGTTTGGTGTCTGGACTGTGGAACATGTCCTTCTCGATCGGTGACATCATCGGACCCACGTTGGGTGGGGTTCTCGTTGAAATGTTTAGTTTCAGCGATGCCGCCGCTATGTTTGCGTTGGTTTCATTGACCATGGTGGGTATCAACCTTAGTTTTTCCTTGAAAAAGTGTTAACGTGTGTACTCTATCTTTTAGTCAAAAATGTGTTTTTTTAGAGTGTCCTTCAGTTTTGGACCATTTGGTGAACGGGAATTTTTCAAGTTACGTACATCCCATGATACCAAAGCAGCTATCAGTAAATACTTATAAGATTCATGGAGATTCATTCATACTAACGTGGAGATTCATTCAAACTAACAGCACCTTGACTTAAAGTTCGGCTGTTTAGCAAGACACTTAAGAGACGTTTCCAAAGCCTATTGGATTAACTTCTAGAACAAAAACAGTAGCAATGTCTCCAATATATTCAACTTACTGCAATAGCCCGCTCAACCCGATAATGGGCGTAGGCAATCTGTAGATTACCCTGTAATAACGCCACTTGCGTGCTTCAATCCAAATAAATAAAAAATACCAGCTTACCCCATTTCCGTTCCAGGCGTTATTGAAACTAGCTCAGCGATATTACCGCTACCGAACCCGCCATAAACGGCAGCATTTTGTTGACGATGACACGTCTGAAGATTCCAGAGACGAAAAAAAGCCATTACTGCAACCGAACCCAACCATACAGTAATCTCTATACATTTCCAATAAAAAATTACTGCCTAGTTTTATTCACCTCAAATACTGGGCACCTGTCCGCATCTGTGTAAAAGCTCCACAAATCAGCACCATGTTTTTTTAATCAACGTTTACCCTCATTAACGGTTAAAGTCCTGCAATGTATTTTTGGCAAATCGCTTAGAAGTCATCCCGTAATCGGTATGTTATTATGACACATATTTATATATTGCAAGTTTTACCTGTGATTAACAGTATACTATGCATTTAAGTCAATAACACATCGTTTAAAATAATTGATGAAGCACTGGAGATTATTCAATGTATTTCTTTTTTTTACTGATCTTAATCTGAATGAAACCTTTCTGTATTTTTTCATGCGTTCGTTATTTTTTTTAAGAGTTGATTCCAGATTTGAAATCTTTCAAGTTAACCTTAATCATCGTCACTTCTTTTTCTGTAATTATTTTCATAATGAGGCCATGTTTCTCGGTTCTTTTAACATTAATCAAAATATCGATTAGCCATTTCTCAGCCATTGTTTCCGTTGCTGAGGTTATTGCATTGAATCCCTCGTGCTTTCTCGTGGAAAGTGATTGCGCTGTACACAGTGAAAATGGCGTGAAACCATAGGTGCAGAACTTCTTTGATTTTTACAGTAACCGACGTTTTTTCTATAAGTTATAAACATCAAATTATGAGCAATTGCATTGCATTTGGGTTAACATGTCCCTTTCCCGCGGTACTTTTTTGCAACCATGTCGCTTTTGAACTTTTTCATTGTCGAAGTTTCAATCAGTATTCTTTTCGTGCGGCTACTGCAATTTCAATTTTGAAAAACATAGTTTTCCTTTTGATTTAATTTTAACAGACGGCTTGACAACAATACACTGTGCTGTGTAGTGCAATTATATCATTTCAGCTTTACAGCACTCATTAAAACATTGTATTTTCAATCATATCAGATTACGGTCGATATTGCCTGTTATGAGAAGTTAAAATCAAAACTGCAAAATATTGGTTTCGTAGCGGGGGTTTAGTTCGCTGGCATGTAGCTTACGATATTTAAGAACAAAGGAATGTAACAACTCCTTAAAAAACACCAGACTGCCTTTAATATTTGGGCCATTGGTCCGATCCCAGTCCCCACTACATAGGCAGCAATATAGAGGCGCCTACATATATTAGGATAGCATTTCTGTAAGAATAGGGATACGTATCTATTGGGGGGAATACGTAAAATGTATTTATTTTGGGGTTAAAATTAAAGTTCTGTATGGCTATAAATTTAATCATGTTAATACAATAAAGAAACTACACTTCTTTATTCATGATGATTAAATACAAAACACTACAATACTTAGAAATAAGGCCTTCAACAAGAGTTGTCGGCGTGAGACTAAAACCGTTAAGGTTTTTATCCATACTGAAGCGCGCAGATTCACGTTTTCGGTGCCTACCCACACAGTACCCTATTGTTTTAATTTTCCATGGCATCAGGCTGTTTCTATCCTGGCAAATGAAGAGCGCAAATATTTCCTTATTGAAATTTAAGTAACAAACAATATAAAACCATACCGTTCTGCTGTGTGAGATTTACCTAGTTATGTACTAAATCTTATTCTAACTCGGAACTTGTGAAGATATTTTTACAGATTTAAATGAAACGCCAGAAACGTTCAAGAAATATTACAACACAAGGCAACTAAATTTAGCAAGACAACGCAATTTAGCAAGGGAGGTTGAAAATAGAGTACAACTGGTCGTTTAATGTTTTTAGTCTGTCGGTACATTACAGGTGATATTACGTAGCTCACGTGATGATGGTTAGATTGCGGCGAAAGTACAAGTTGATTCGATTTCTGTATTTGAATCATTACCTCTCTTTTTGTTACTTTCTCTATTGTAAAGTAAAAGCGAAAAAGTAAGTTAGTCGTCAATACTCAACACTCCCAAACTTAATAATAATTGAGTTATGTTTACCGCGTAAAATACAGGGATCACGCAAAGTGATGACGTATGGACGTAGCTTTTATTTAGTGTCGGGTGTTGTTCAGAAGTGAAAACATCATCATAGCGACTTATACACTTTATTACCTTCTAGCTTGTGTAGAGCATCAAGTGGTAGCTAATTAAATGTTTGAGAAAAAGTTGTCTCTACTGTTTTGTTTGGTTCTTAGTGTACTCAATACCATTTTTCTGCTGAAGCTTTCACGTGATAGGTATGTATTTATATATAGGCGCTGTAATTTTGTCGGTTATTTAAACTATAGTGTCGGAGTTAGCTCGTGCCCACAGTTGGTTTACCGGAGGTATTGCAGTGTATAGTATGCAATAAGGATATGAAATTATGTCTTTGCCCTTAAGCACTAGTCTCAATCGGCGGCCTAGTGTTTGTTTCAGGCTAAGTACGATTGTGGGAATTCAGTAACAGAAATACGTGCGTATCTATGGTACAATGCAAAAGCATAAAACAAACTGATTATGTTTACTAGTGTAAAGTTGGTAGCAGAAAACTGACGACAAACACTACAGTCGTTAAAACACGACGCTTATTAAACTAATTAATTTAATACTAGTACATTTTCTTTTCTAATTTTATATTTTTTGACTTGTTTCACAAAACAAAGTACAGTCAAAGTAATGTGGTTACATAGGTCAGCTGTGGAGTAAACAGCAAGATTTACCAAAACCGTCAAAGAATTACCCGGTATAATTATTTCAGTTCTACGTAAACCTGTGAGCTGCGTATAAGGCTTATTTCCTTGCACTGAACAAAAAAGTTTAGTTTCCAATCACAACAATAATTTTAAACTGCTCCTTGCGGTATCGATGCTTTTCATTGTTCTTTTTTCTTTTTTATATCAATGGGACAATATTTGAATCTCTTGTGTGAAGTATTCGGCCATACAACCGCCTATATTTTTATTGTTCTTTTCCTGCAAATTAATGCTGAATAGAATAGGATATTTATGTTTACCCGTGAATGGAAAAACCAAGGGGAAATCGTCAGATTACCTCGCCGCACCCACCATCGGCTTACCGGAGCTATTGCAGTGTGTTGTATATGATAGACACGTTCCATCAATTTGCTAAAACCCACTAACCCGATGAGTTCAGGCAATGTCCATAGAGTTGCCCAAGGACACAACCGACGAACTAGCTACAAGTTTCGTACCTAAAACCTTTCGATTGAAAGGCGACGCACTAAACCGCAGGACTAACCGGCCGGAAGCTGGTGGTTGGTGTCGGTGTCTTTCCTCTCCCTTGTCGGTCTCTTTCCATCTCGACAAACTTAGAATAGGATAGGATAGGATATTCATGTTTATCCCCGTAAATGGGAAAACCAAGGGGGTTATCACACGGGCAATCGTCAGATCACCTCGCGCCCATCGACGGGTTACCGGAGCTATTGCAGTGTGTTGTATATGATAGACACGTTCCTTCAATTTGGTAGAACCCATTAATCCGCTGGGTTCAGGCAATGTCCGTAAAGTGCCTTGCCCAAGGACACAACCGAATTAAATAGGTGGTGGTTAAAAAATATTAGTTTTTTAACGACTAATCATTCGTCCACGCGATCTCTCTGGTATCGACTTATTAATTTTACCTCGATTTAAGCAAAACTATTTGTTTCAGGAAGGTATTGGCCATTGCCAAGGAAACGTCCCATTGTCCCCTGGTCAAAGGTAGGGGAAGCACGGACATAGCACTAATCGCCGAGCCGACGTTAAGGTCGAACCTCACGAAAAGCTGCCCAATATATCAAGGTATTATGAATAACTTTATTTTGGGGGGCATAAATGGATATTTAACTTTTATTTGGGGGGGGGGGGATAAATGAGCGTTGTGGAAAACGTTGTGGAAAACGAAATCGACATGAGATCTCCTTCTTACCGCCGGCTTATACTGGAGTTATTGCAATTCGGTTTGATACATATGGGCACATTTTTTATTATTCCATTACAATTTCTATCAATTTATAAAAATTGCTGCAACATCCGCCAAGTGGCTTGTCTAAGGACCATGCCGAGAAACAGTTGGCTGATTTCGATCCAACTTCCACTTGGGTGACGGTCAGATGGGCTACTAATTAACTAACCAGCCCAAATCGTATGTCTTTGAATGAAGGCCATCGGTTTAGAAGATGGTGTTTGGGTATGTCGTAGTGTGCTGGTATTTGTGTTTTTTTAACGTATTCCAAAACTTCTTCGCAACAGACCAGAATTGTCGAGTTTACATTTTCGTTAAATCCGCTTGTGAGTATCGCTTCAAGCGCGATATTATTCGCCGCACGTGGGGGCGAGTGAGCTACATTGATGGTTGCGAATTCCAGACATTTTTCATACTTGGCAAGGCATCCAACAAAACGCTGAAGTCGGTGCAAAAGGAAATAAACAACAACTCTGACATTCTGCAATTTGATGGACCAGATATTTACAGGTTGGCATACAATCTTTTTTCTCGCCGACAAGAAGTCACTTAACATTGGTTTCTGTGGAAACTATTTCCGATCCGAATTATCAAAACATAGGTATCAATACTATACAAAATCTTAAGTAACTAACGGCAGGTACAAGAAAATCTGGTGATTTTCTGCGTTTTGTCACCTCGGGAGTACATAAGAGTACCCTGCTGTCATATCTTTATTGCAAGGCGACCACTTTATGTCCTATATGAATATTATAGAAGTAATTTTATATATTAGGAAAAGGTGTTTTGAACCGAATATTTGATCTTTATTTACCTTCAGAAATATCACGACGAAAACCCTTACTGGAATGAAATGGGCCGTCGCAAATCTTCGCAAGGATGACATCTATGTCACAGCCGATGACGACATGATTATTGACGTCTTAAAATTCAGAGAAGCGATTCGAAGTTTCCACATCATGAAAGCGGACAAACAGTGGCCAGAGTTCCCCATAATATGCGGCCTTAGTGTAATGGAAGGGTACGCGCCGCACCGATCGAACACTAAATGGTCTATCTCCAAAGAGGAGTATAAGTGGACCTCGTACCCGAAATTTTGTTTAGGTGGAATGTACGCTACCAATGTAGAAGTAGTTTCCCAGCTTGTTGAAGTTGCGGATGTTAGCAAAATGATACACTTGGACGACGTATGGATAACAGGTATATTGCGGTGGAAACTGGGAATGCCTGATTCAATGTTGGTGGGAACTAAGATCCCACTTTCGCAACATATGATCGGCTTCAAGGATAAAACAACACAGCAAGCCAACGAATTTGCGATGCTTAAATGGAATACGTACTCAGACGCTTTAACTGATAAAGTTACGTGCCTTTCAACTTGATTCTGCTATGTAATAATGTATGCGCACTACGGTGGCCCATAAGAAATTTTTAATCAGTCAACAAAACTTTTTTAAATCGACAAAAAGTATAAAAATATTTCACGATCGTTTATTTGCGAATCGGCAAAATCATTTTTACGGATTAAAAAATATTGTTGTTGGTTACGAAATGGTTTGGTTGGCTGAATGAAATGTTTCTAGTTTGAACGAAAGTTTCCCCCAACACTGACCACTGTAAATAGGAAAGCTAGTCATGGTTATTTTGGCAATCCGGTTTATTCATGGGAAGCGGGAAGAAACCTGAGCCAAGAGTTGATGATACGAATACCAATACTACCAGTCGGTTTTATTCTTATCGTACGCCGTCCTGAATCGTTTACAGTATATAGTCCCAGCATAAACAGTAGCAATATATATTAATACAATGCACTGCAACGCACTATCAAATTTCAAGTTGTACCCGCTGTTGGCGTGAACACGAAATATTGCCACAATTTCTCATGTAAAACACATTGTGTTTTTTTATATACGGATATAAACATTAATATATCTGAATCTATACACAGAAAGCATGTTGTAGAGATTATTGTATAAGGTGTGACATTTCCGTATATTTTATTTAATAAAATAGTTTAATTGTTAGATGTAGTTGGTTATGTTTCTAAAGTCAGAGTCATTATAACAAATGTGAGTTTGTTAAACTGTATTAAATCTGAGGTAATGATACTGCAACGCCGTATGGTCGACTGTTGCGACCTAATCATGAACAGTAAGCCATTTAAACCAAACCTGAAGTGACAACTCGGCATGTATAAATTGGTAAGATAACAAAATAACTACCTTACTTTACAAACGAATTGGGCAACCCATTATAGAATAGTAGTGCAATTGCATGAGTATTTCTCCCGGACGTATTTGTGTAACAAATGTTGAAGGTTTAAAAAAATGCCGTGGACGTTTTTATTTTAACCATTTGCGGGACAACAAAAATACGTAACGTGGCGTATGAAAATACGACAAGAGGACAGAAAAAAATGATTTATCTAACTAATTTTTTGTCAAGAACTTCGAGCATTATGGCTAATCAGTTAAAACCTCAGGGGTATTCGATACTATTATTCCATTTTATGCATCGGCGTGTTTCCTAAAATGTGGGTAAATGGGTATTCCCTTAAACCCCCGAGAAAAACATATGGCGAAAAAATTAAACAAATCCTTTTGTATCCGCCCGCGAATGTTTAAATTGTAGAACTGTACAGAAGAACACGAAACACTGGCTCAAATCGTATAGCATGTTCTTACAGACCATTCATAGACCAGGTGGTTTCCCATCGTCATTTAAAATAAACACACTCATTTACATATCACGACTTTTATTGTTTCACGCATCATTTCCGGTACCGCTTAGAATCATTTTCATTGGTTGAACGCAATTTATAGCTCCCAGATACGGTTATGTGGTCGAGTGGTTAAAAATCTCAACTATAGGCCTATAGGCCCACGATAAATTGCAATAGGTCCGTAAAACGACGGGATAAGAATCTGACGATTGCCCCTTTAGTATGGTCCCTTGCATTTAACCCTTTGCTAGCAAAAACAAAACAAAATATATCCTATCCCTTCTAATTTTTTCACATGGCAGATTCGCATGTACAACACGCAGCAATAATTCGTGAGCTTACGATTTCACGTTTTATAACGTCCATGAGTTCCCAAGATTATTATCCTAGCCTTTTGTGATCGTATCCAATGCGTCTCTTGATTACAACATAACTATAGTTTCTTTTTAAATAAGAGTATCACAATTATTGCACAAATATTACTATTTTTTAATTTATTTTTATATATCGTAGTAGATGCCATTTTTACCAAACTGAAATTTCGTTGAATTTTGTCAACTATTTCGTGTCGAAAAAGGCGCTGTCTGCTCTGTCTCTGTCTAGTGTCTGCTTAAATGGGGCCCGGCTTACATGTTTTTCTTTCACTGAACAGTGAGGCTATGTGTTGTACAGACAAACCTAAAAGGAAGAAAAAAGGAACACTGCAAGATAGAATGTTGGTGGTTTTAGTTAGTGTTAGGATTGGTGCTATATGGTTAAAATCTAGTCTAGCGGTTAGATTTTGTTTTCACAGTTCAGTATGTTTTCCTCGACTAATCTTTTTCTTCCAGGTAAAGTATTTTATACCCTGTGTTGTGCGCCTTTGTCAGATATTGTCATAGTGAGAATTTTCTTTTGCACAGTGCAGGGACGTGTATATATGATTCTTTACTTTACCACATTAAACTTTTAGCCTTTATCAGGGCAACACTAAATGGGAAAGCGGGAAGGAGGGAAACTGCTTTCTGAAACTGTTTAAACTAGTTTTAACCCTGCCGTAAACACTAATCCCAACCCCAGAAATAACCTTAACTCCAACCCAATATTTAAAACTAACTCTAATGCCATAATCTTTATTTTAGTCTGCAGTTAACCTCCTTCTTGCTTTCCCTTCTTTTATCATTTTATTCCTTGCTTTTCTAGACCATGTTTGCATCTTGATCTTGACCTATTCAATTCAGTTCATGTACAGTTTATTGTTGAACCTTGAAAAGTAGGCTTATCGAAAAAATGCAGGAAAACAAAATCTTACTTTTTTAACATAAAGGTCAAGAAGGCGCCAATTAAACCATAAAGTAAACAGTACTTTATTATTAGTTTCATATACACATACTAATTTGGTTCATTTCTTTAGCTGTCTTTTTGTCAGTTTTATTCCCACATTATGACTGCTCCCATAGCGCATTTAGATGATGAGTGGGAGAACTTTGCAAGTTTTTCTCCCCACCATAATGTGGTGTCCATGGATTTAAATCAGGAAAAAGTGGACGACGTCGAAAACCAAAACTTGAGTTACGGAAACCAGGAAAACACAAACAATCTTGACAACTTAATGCCGGAACCGGAATTCTTAAGTTATGGGAGCATGGAAGATCTTGTTCAGACCTTTGACGAAAAGTTGGCTACTTGTTTTCAAATCAATTCTGCGAGAAACAGTGTTTGCGATGGTCCAGTTAAGCCTTTCCTATCTGAGTCAATCACCAACGACCACATTTGGAAGCGGTTATCGGATAATTATGGTTTAGTTCAACCTCTAAACTGGGAAACTTCAAATGTTAGGAAACTTCACATCCCAGCACTTCAGTTGCCAGTGGTGAAAGAATTCAATCCGTTTGCCGAGTGTAAGACAGATATGAATGATCCAGAGTTGGAAAGACAAATGGATTATCACCGCATGATCGAATACAACGTGTATACCGAGGAAACAAACTCGATTTACCAAGTTCCGAATGACAATACTGGCAGAATGATGCAGACTGCTGATGAAGTTATTGAGGAGCTGGAGGAGATAATGCACGATGCGGATGTCGCCAACGCGGTTGAGGATTATGAGCTTCAGCAAGAGACCGGAATCGTGTTTGATAAATCTTCATTGGATGATGATTTTGTTGAAAGTTTACAGCCTGCATCACGACCGTCCATCGAATCTCCTTCCAGTCAAGAGGAAGGTGACAGAGCGGCTGTTTTAAAGTTTCTTACTCTGTCAGAGCTTAATGACATCAATGCTGATTTAGAGGATCAAGTGAAATTGCTCTCCGCCGATCTTTTGCGTGAGTTAAGTCTCCGCGATGAGCTTAACTACGAAAACGAGGTGAAAAACTGTTTTATTTCACGAGTACTCGAGGTGCAATATAAACAGGAACAGTTTCGAAAATCATCCGTTGCACCTACGAAAAAGTTTGGCCGCTTACGCAAAAGTGCCACAACGGAATCGGTGTCTGCTGGCCGCTACTTAACCTCGGTCATCCCGTGCAACCGGGGTGATTCGGTCACGTTGGAGAATTTACAAGCCATGATAAAAATCCTAGATGCCATAAAATGCGACAGTGATGAAGTGCCCTCCTTGCTAACAGCATACATCTTAAAGGTCCTCTGCCCAGCACCTAATGGTTCCAGAACTTTAAAACTTTGAAGTCGGTATTTCCAGAATTACCTGGTTTAGATTTTGGACTAAGATTAAAGTCGCTGCAGTGTAGCTAACAATTCAGCATGTTTTACCAGCCATAGTTCACCATACCATAATCAAATTATTTGTTACACTAGGCTTTTGGTACCTTTAACGGTATAATTTATAAATAAGCATGATGCTTGTTGACACACATATATTGTTGTCAATATTCACATGGTGTTTTCCCTAATTAGCAATATTGTTTTTACACTGCTGATGACTTATTGTGCCACTCTTCACAGTTTTTGTTAGTTCATGCTGTGGCCAATTTCATTTTTTATTTGCTTGTGATTATTGTTTTCACAGAAACAAACAATGTGAAAATAGTGATACACCGTATACCCCTGTACAACAAAAGCCACATAACAGTATACAGATACAGGTGTATCTTTAAAAAACTATTGCTGAACTTAATAGCCATTATAACATCTACTAGAGTGTATTTGTAGTGGCGGATGTTTCCAAACTATTTCTGTAACAAGATCAATTTATTTTTAATTTTTTTATGTGTGTTCAAAATGTTTGTATATATGATATTTTAGTTAATTTATATTGAAAAATATTCAAGTTTTCCTAATTAAATGCATCCACAACCTTAGCGAGTATTGATTGATACATGATTATCCTAATTTTACTTCTGATCCAGTGTTATAGATCCTCTCCCATCTGTAAAGTAAAAATTACATTTAAATTCAGCAGTGACTTTAAACCTTTAAAAGATTTGTGGTTCATTGTTTAAAATAGTTAGGCCTAATTGCTATTTATTTTAGCCTTGCATAAAACATCTAATTGTAGCTGCTTTTAATTGGAATGCAGTATTATGTCTGGTTTTAATGCACTGTTTTAATCTGTCCCATTTTTAATTTGCAAAACAACCTCTTGCCGTCATCATTATCACATACTATCCCTTTCACTGTTAACTTTCTTTGCTTTTAGATTAAATTTGATTTTTTTATCATTTTCTGTAAGCCAAATGTCTCATATTTTCCGATTTTTTGTTTTTTAAGGTACGCAAACCTTTTCTGTGATTTAACATTTTTTTGTAATTCTGTAAGATTTTGAAATAAGTTGGTAATTGTTAAACACCACCGGCATAGGTTTAGATATATATAATGCTTTTTTATTGACAACTAAAAATTATATTTTTATGGCTGCGACTTTGGCGTTTTGGTAAAAGATGCAGCCACCTTTTTAAGATGAAGGGTGGTTAACCTATAATTTTGATGAAGCCTAAATCATAGATTTTCCTCAACCCAAAGCATTAATTCAATAAGCTTGTTAAATCGCAGCCCTGCAAAGTATGATCTTCATAAAAACATTAATGCAATGAAAATTTAAATTAAAAAATAACCCTTTTTTTAAATTATTTTGATGACTTTTCCGTGATTGACTGCCCAGTTTTATGATTAACTGTGTTGTAACGATGTTTATTGTCATTTGCATGACTTAACTTTCTATTTATTGTCAAATGTATAGGAAGGTAGGGAGTAGCAACAAACATGTCTGGCAGTTCATGGGGAAAGAAGATGGATCCATCCAGTCCTGTAAGTAATCTGTGTGGTAAGCCAGTGTGGTACACGATGATAGATGTAAAGTTAAGGGTGATGGTGAGAAACTACACACTTGCATTCTAAATTGCACTGCCAGCTTTCAATCGAAAAATAAAATTCCAATTAAAATGAGTTAAACATGATGATTTAAAAAATATAAAAATTACAAAACAATGTTACAACAATTTCATGCTTATTTAATTAAGATAATGCAATTTTGTTCCTAAGGGAAAGCAACAAGTTTCCGCTTATGAGCAGGGTTATTAGTCATTTACCTTACAAAAGGTAGCTTTGTTTAAAACTTCCTTAAGGTTGTGTTGCTGAGTAAGTTTCTTAGGCGTAGTCTATGCACAAGCTCGCGAACCCATGATTCAGTGTTTGTTACCTTATAGTAAGGTTGTGTGTATGTACGTTTATGAGCAAGTACAAGACAAGCAAACCAGCAAATTGTTGGATTGTGCCTGTGGGGCCCATCAAACAACCATTTTTAAAATCATTGCTTTAATAAAAACAAAACTACCAATATCTTTACTGCATTTAAGTCACTGCAATACATGTCTTACCCTACAATCAGTGTTCAGTACATTATAATCTAATAATTACTGGTATTGTAACAGTACTTGAATTCCCCTCCCAGAGATAATAGTGAGTATCCCATCCTGGTATGGCCAAGTTGTGCTTCACCTATCCCTTACACTGAGTTAATAGTTCACCTTGTATTCCCAAGCTCTACCACCTTCCATGATATTCAAATTGTCAATTGTTCCACCCACAGATGGATAGCAATATTGAGGACGAGGCTGCTCTGATCAAAAGCTCTTGTATCACCGAGATGTCCAGTAAAGATTATATCATGGAGCCTTCCATTTTCTCATGTCTTAAGCGGTAAGTGCTCATAGCAGGTCGACCCAGGAAAGGTGTTAGCTCTTTTCCCGTATGATTTCCCATCCCATTAAAGAAACCTTTTTAATCCTACTACATGGTACTTTGCTGTACAACTGTATCAATTCATTTGTAACTGATTTACTATTTCAATTTGAGATTAAAATTTGCAAGATCTATTGATTGTGCAATTGAATTACATTCCAAGTTCGTTGAATTCCTTTGAGAGGATGTATTGATCGAAAAACCACTGACAGGGCTTTGTTTTAACAACCATAAATGTTGTTTGCTTTCATAAATTACTACTTGTTCATATTAAAAACATTGGACAGTTGCACTTATTCTTTAAACCATTGGAATATTTTTCCCATTTTATATGTAAATAATTCTCTAAGTTAAACTGTTGTAATTTGTCATGCTAGATATCATTAATCTATGAGTTATGATGTTCCAATTTCCTTTTAAAAAGCATGGTGAAAACATATTCAGGATTCGCTAAGTTGCTATTTTTTACCCAACAGTACATGACTATTAATGCATATTGTTCAAATTTTTCGGAGACAAAACACCGAACCACTGATCCTAAAATGTTTCATTAAGTTGTTTTAAAAAAAATAACAAACTGCAGGGTGCAAACTGCTTCCTTACATTTAAAACTGAACTCCCGGCACCCAATATGTGAAACAAAATTCTCCCTGATTTAACAACACAAAAATTTAGATTTGTCAGGGGTGCAAAAGTACATCAGCTTCATAAAATATGTATGTTGGTAAAATCATTTCTTCGACTTATAGATTTGTTATGTAAGTAAATTGAAGCAGAAATTTAAGTTTTATATCCAGGGAGGCAAATGGCGCACTTGGAAACTCTAAATTTAGCCCTCACCATACAAACATGTATTATAACTAAGATAATGCACCTTTGCACCAGTGGTAAAAACACCAAGTTTACTACAAGGATACAATGACATATTTCTGACACACGTACATTTGTTATGATTCTGGTTACAAAACATACACTTTTACACTAACCAACTGTGTTGATTACAGTTTTATTAATTACACTGTTTTCAATCGAGACCAACGCTTGTAAAGACAGTTTGAATTTAAATTAATCTGTAAAAAAACAATATACTGTGGCAGCTGTGCATAATTAGAGTTTTGCAAGATAGCATTGTGTACTCAAGTTTATCCCCAAGGATTAAAAATCACAGAGGGGTAGTTAACAGATTTTCCCATGTCTATTGCTACAGTTTTAATTTAATTAGCCCATTGGATTTATACAATGTCTGCTATGTGTCTTACCAAAGCTACAAATGAGCTAACCGTTTTGTAAAATGGGTTAAATTATTCAAATACACCCATCCAGCTATTTTCAAGTTGGAGGAATGCCTGAAAAAGTTGTAGAGTTGCTGTCGGAGAATTACTCCGCTGTTGCTCAGACGATCAACCTTCTTGCTGAGTGGCTGATCATGTGTGGTGAGTACAACCTCATTGTGCATTTGAAATTGCGAATTTTTGTAAATCAATATTTTGGATTTTGTCCGATAGGATATGAATAGGGTAGGAACAGCTGTAGGTTTACATAAAAATTCATAACCGGAATAAATTGAAAAAATTAGTCTTGTAAAACTTGAACGGGCAATAACCTTTCTATTTGTTTTCAAATTGACATACATTTTTGGGTATTAAGATACAAATAATAAAATATGATTGAATTGAAGATACTTTTTGGCCTTGTCAACAGTATCTGAGTAGTAGAACACCAAGTCATTGCTCTTCATCTAGTTTGTTTATTGGTAAAATATATGGTTTTTATAGTAATATTTTGTAATAGTGATAATTTTAAAATAAAATCCAGGCTACTATTTTTAACCAAGATTGATAGAAAAATAGATCAAACACTTAGCAGCTCCAGCTGAAGTATAAAGTCGTTGTGGATTTTATGATTGTGTTTGACAAAATGTTTCTGCAGGTTTAGCCCCCACAGAAGTGCAAGACCTCGTGGAAGACCATCTGAAGGATTTGCTTCTGAAGCATTTTGATCCAAAGAAAGCTGACACAATATTTACTGATGAGGGAGAGGTGGGTCAGATTTTATTTTAAAAACAATGGAGGCCAAAATTGAAGTTATTCAACTGACGAATACGGGATAAAAAACAAATATGGGATAAAAAACTAAGCGTTCAATAGTTTTCTTGCAACAGAATCAGGCTATGCTGTTTGAAAATTCCGTATATATAACATTAATTATTTAAATTGGAAAATTAGTATGGTACCTTATTCGATTACATTACCTGATAAACGTCTTTATGAAATTATTCGAAGTATATTTTAAATTAATAGAATTCCATGCTAAATGTTGTCCCATATACTGGATTTACAGTTTTGGATGAATATTTTTTACACAACAACTTGTCATTATTTTTTTAACAATATATTGTACTAGTTTTCATCAACAAAATGTAATAATTTTTCCAAAAGAAACTGTAAATATTTTTCAATAACAAAATGTAATAATTTTTTCAATAACTCATCATTTTTTTTAAAAACTTGTTATAATTTTTTTCAACAACGAATTATCAATATTTCCGACAGACTCCATCTTGGCTTGAGAGCATGATAGCTCATCAGAAATGGAGGCAGCTCTTCTATAAACTTGCTGAAGAATACCCAGATTGCCTGATGCTAAACTTTACAATTAAAGTAAGCATTGAAGGGGGCTATTTAGTTGGCATTGTTGTATGGGTTGGGTGATTTAATGAATAAATTGTAATGTTAACATTATTTTGGAAATCACCCTCGTTTATATAATTTTTCTGTGTTGAACAAAGAAATCTTAAGCGCTCTGCAAGATGCAACTCACAGGACTTATAATACATATATTATGGATCTAGTACTCTACAGTTTAATGTTTTATGATAAAATTTACCTTAATAAAATATAAAGAACTAGTTTTGCAAAACTTTTTTCTTTCCTTGCAACAACTTTTGCTCTAGAAAACCTTTTTTTCGCCCGGATTATCTTTTAACTTTTCTCCCATAATTTTTTTAAAAGTTTTTTTCTTGCAGTTAATATCAGACGCTGGTTACCAAGCGGAGATAACGAATGTCTCGACAGCGTGCACGCAACTCGAAGTATTTTCACGAGTTCTTCGGACGTGCCTTGCAACAATCCTGGAAAGTGGGACTGAGGAGGCGCTGAAAAGAAACATTCCGGAATTTGCTGTGAGTTTTGTGATGTCATAATCTTGTCCCATGTAGATTCCACATATTAACATGCGAGCTTAAATCATCTTCAAACCTGTATTTTTTTATTAAAAGCTTACGAAGTGAAGTATTGCGATAAGTGTCACTACTGACTGTCAACTGCCATGTACCGACGTGGCTCTGTCAAGTTTGTCAATCGTGTTAAAATGGTAGCAAAATTTTTAAAAACATTATATTAGCGAAATTACTGGTACTATTTGCAAATGTAGAATAATTTTGATCTCCATGGGTAGAAAAATGAAGGTGGGGATATTCCACAGTTGGGTTAAGCATATCTGCAAGTTGTGTTGCCCATGCATAACACACAACTTACTTTCAGCCGATGGTTAGTCGTGCTGGCCATAATTTTTTAGCCAGAATGTGTATTTATTATCTAGACTACAGTCAGAACATATGAAAAGGTTTAAAATTAAAGATTAATTGTTTTTTTTGTTGTCATTAAATGTTCACCCTTACATCAGCACTTTACCAACAGCGAAAATCACGCTGCAATTATCGTAAATCCGTCTCCACAGAAAATGGTTTGCCACGCAGAGCACACCTATCTATACACCCAAGTGGTCATGGCCATACTTGCTCAGAACAAAAATGGGGGGACCGTCATACGAAGAATATCTCAAGAAATCGAGAAATACGCAAAGCAGAAGTGAGTGTTAGTGCTCTCTTGTTTGGTCGTTCTCACAGCTATTTTAAGTATAATTCCGGATTAAAATTTAGAACAAGACCAGCAATGCAATAAAATTCATTATTTTTAAATGTGAAAGTGTAATTAAAAATAGTCTTACTATATCTATGAATAGACGTGTCATTAATAACAAGTCACGTATGGTACTTTACTACTATTTTCAGTGCCATGGGCCTGCTAAAGTATTTTGACTTTTATATACCCAGTCCCATTGTGTCACTGTGGACCTTATCTTACTAATGTAATAAGGTCTTTCAACAATGACCAATGTTTATCCAAAACTGTTAGCACCATGTCTTACAAGTTTTCATCTATGAAGATACACTATAATCTATAAAATTGCATGTATTGGGAAATTTAATATTGATTAATCAATATTGGAAATTAGCCAGCTGCTTAATGCTTTTCATATAATAGTTTACATGAATTAGTTGGACGAATATTTCATTTTTTCCCAGGAACAAAAGAAATAATTGATTTTTTTACCATAATGCATTAGTATGTGGAGTAAACGGTAAATAATTATTTTTTTCTGTTTCTATATTGGGCATCATAGGATATGTTATTCTCCACCCTTCCTCACCCATTGATTAAAACTGTTCTTCAGCATAGTAGAAGGAATCTGAAGGCCATGATCAGTTGACTATGTTTTGCTTTTCTCCAGTTTTGTTGTCCTTAGTCAAATGAATAACACTTAAAACCGTTTTGATCCAGCAGATTTCACGTAAATCAATTAAAAACTAAGTTTTTAAACAAACACACTTAAACTGCTATTTTAAACATGGAAAACATGTAATAATTCTAAATTTTTTCATTCCACTTAATCCTAAAAACAAAGGCATAGTAGTGTTTCAATTACCTGTAAAACATTGTAATTTCAATATTTTTACTCTAAAAAAGCTTTTAAGTATATTTTGGGGGTTGAGGGTATTTTCAACCAAAAATATTTTCACTATAAACTTCCGCAGGGGTCATGACGTTACCCACATCACGTTAGCGCTGGACGGGGCCACCTCCCACCCACGAGCTCAGCAATGCATCATGTCCATGTTATCGAAATCCCAACTCAACCCCGGGGACGTGACGATATTGCACAAGCTCTACACATCAGACGACCCACCCCCAGTCAACTTGTTGAGGGTAAGGAATAAACAAAATAAAGTTAAAAAAATTATAATGCAAAAAATGTGTTTATTAATTTGTTAAATTGATCAATTGTTGATTTAATCAATTGTTGATTTGATCAATAGTTAAATTGTTGGTTTGATCTATTGTTGATTTGATCAATTTGATTTGATCAATTGTTGAATTAGGCATTTGATCGATTGGTGATTTGATAAATTGTTGAATTTATTCAGTTGCTGATCAATTTTTGATTTAAACAATTGTTGATTTAATTTTTGGCCTAAAACAGTTATTGATGCTAAAGTTAAACTAATTCATGGTTGACATCTCATTCAACTTTCCAGCTTCCATTGTTCCTTGAGTTGTTCGTTGACAGTTTGTTCACGAGCAAAGGCACGAAGATCAATCCAGACCACAAACACAAATACATCTTCCTCCTTGCATACGCAGCCAGTGTCACGGAGCAACGGTATCGGGTATGATGGATTTCGTTTCATTTTTCAATTTAATTTAGAAAGTTTTTCATTTTTTAATTTGATTTGGTTTGGAAAGTTTTTTATTTTTTAATTTGATTTGGAAAGTTTTTCATTTTTTAATTTGATTTGGAAAGTTTTTCATTTTTTAATTTGATTTGGAAAGTTTTTCATTTTTTAATTTGATTTGGAAAGTTTTAAACTTTTTTGTCCTTCCAGATTGTAGGTTTATATTGGTTTGATTAATGTTTTGATCGGTATAATGTTAAATGGTCATGCTTACTATCGGTGGGTTATTAGATTACTTTGTATCGACTGTCGGTTTACCGGAGCTACTGCAGTGTGTTGTAGATGTTGCTGTTTTTTGTTTAAACCATTGGTTTGCAACCCCTACTCTGTTAACAACCCCTGCAAAATAAAAAGTTTAATTTTTTTAATGAAATAAGACCCAGAGATTTAAAATAAGACCCAAAGATAGAAAAAAACTGAAATAAGACCCAAAGAGTTGCAAATTAACCAAAATAGGTTGAAGTATATAACAAAGAAACCACGCTCACCCACCACTACCCCCAGGGTGACCGACGAAACATCAACTGCGATGAACTCCAGCAAACCTCGCAAGCCATCGACAAAGTGCACCACCTAGTGTGTGGCGGGAAGGGCCAGCTTGAACTGATGTCGGAGATTGGGACGTTGTATCACTGCATAAGGTTCGTTCCATTTGGAAGTCGTAACAAAAAAGGAATTTTTAATTTGCGAAATTTACGAGAATAACTACAGTCAAACATTAGACGTCGGAATTAAAATATTCTTTAAAAAAATTACTTTTTTTAAAAATGTATAATGTACAGTAAAAAGGGGGTAACAATTGATTTTTGACCCCAGGTACCCAGTTGTAGCGACGGGGGTGTTGAAGTGGGTCGAGCAAATTGTGTCGGACTCCACATACTTTGAGAAGCAGATGGATCACACACCTCTGCATCTCCTGCTGTTGGACGAGGTGATGATGCTTGTAGCTGAGGCCAACATGCTGTAGTCACGGCCCACGGGGGTTATGTGGTCTCAACACACTGCACTAGCTCCGGTAACCCGACGGTGGGCGTGAGGTGATCTGACGATTGCCCATGTGTTAACCCCATTGGTTTTCCCATTCATGGGGATAAACATGAATATCCTAATATCCAGGCAATGTCAGAAAAGTGCCTTGCCCAAGGACACAACCAACGAGATAACGACCAGTTTCGCACCTGCAACCTTTAGATTAAAAAATCACACACTAAACCGCCATACTAACCGGTCGGACGAGCATATGTTACTTCCGCTGAGTAAACCCCCCAAACCTATTTACTTAAACCACACAAAAATGCACACCAAGCCCAACACAATAAGATGTCATGTTTACCAAACACATCATATAATGTTGAATTGTATCCTTATGATGTATTGCATAGTAACGGCTGTATTTAAAAACGCGTTTAACCCTGTCCTTAACCAATATGCATTTACTTAGCTCCGAACACCTATTCACCCTCCCCTCCTCACAGATTGTGTCGTGCCACGTCCTGCTCCACCAGGAAGTGTTGAAACTTCTGATCAACTTGTTTGAACTTGCTTTCTCCGACCTCGACACTCTGGTTCAGTTGGAACTAAAGAAAACCGTCTTGGACCGGATGGTGAGTTGCTCTCAGGGACAAAAATTTGCGCAAGTATCTTGAGTAACACTCGCGTGTTTGCTCCCATGCCATGTGAGTAAAAATTTACTCTTGCAAAAAAAATCATAATGCCAAATGGTTATAATACCAGTTTTAAACAATTATGTCATACAAACCACAGTTGCGAGCCATGTTTACTCGCGTTACGATTTACTTGTGTTACGATTTACTTGTGTGAGCTTCCACACACGAATAAATTTTTACTTGTCTGAAATTTGATGAATTTTTGGCCCTGTGCTCTTCACATATCCCAGTGTTAAGTATGTAGAGAAACTAGAAAGTATTGGTGGAAAGTTCAAGGTGGCATAAAAATTAATCTATTTCTACATTTATTTGATGCCTTGTTACTTTCTTCAGTGTCTCTTAAAACAGCTGAACAAAATTGATTTGACAGCATTAAGTATTCTCCCACCACCCTTTTTTGCCAAGTTGTCCTATGCCACAATGAAAAACGCATAAAAACTTTCACCAAGATGAATGTGAAAATCCAGATTAATTTGCACACCAGTTTGAGATTTCCACCCTTGCTTCCAAAATTGTTCGTATGTTAAGCGCTGCAATCTGTTGTTTTTTTAGATACAAAGTTTGAGACATAATTTTTTTTTCGCACAATGAACTTATGGTTTGCCTGACACTTTTATCCTTCATGTGATGATAGGAATCAAAAATATTAATTTGTGATTAAAAAGCAGAATGTTAGCCAATATAAGGGGAATCAACTATTAATGCAAGTGTGCGATTTAAACCTGTGATCTTCCTAACTTTCTGTCTGTGGTTAAGGTGGTTGAAATGTAAGTTTATTGATACCTGTACTTCACCCACCAGGTCCACCTTATGAGCAGAGGTTGTGTGATGCCAGTCATCTCTTACATCAGGGAGTGCACTGATA
The DNA here is from genome assembly GCA_000149265.1 of Ciona savignyi. Taxonomy (NCBI): domain Eukaryota; kingdom Metazoa; phylum Chordata; class Ascidiacea; order Phlebobranchia; family Cionidae; genus Ciona; species Ciona savignyi. The sequence goes on along the minus strand of CH003412.1, from coordinate 2,522,802 downwards.
AAGAAGACACCGATGTATCACTCATCCGACATTTCGTCACCGAGGTTTGTTGATTTGTGCCGACTGCTTGATAGACTCGCTTTTTTTAAATTTTTTGGGGGGTTTGAACAAAAATACGAAGTCGATTGCAATATTTCAATTGTCGGGTTGACTAGTGTCGACCATCAGCCTATAGTTAATGAATTTCACCCATCTGCTTACTAGTTGGTTGTGACTGTGTAAGGTACCTTAGGTGACGTTGGCTAATCCAAGTGGTTTACCTAGGTAAACTGAAACAGTAGCAATGTCCCCATTATATTTACCACTGCAATATATCCGCCAACTAGACTATAGACATGAGGTAATCCGATAATTATGTGATAACAACCCCCGAATTCCATCCCCCGCTGATAAAACCTAACCATTCTTCATGGCAGGTGTTGGACATAATATGTCCACCGTACACATCGGATTTTGTTCACATGTTCCTTCCGATCATTGAGAACGAGAGCATCACAGGATCGCTTCGTAACGAGGATGGAAACGATGCCGTGTCGGATTTTATAGGTTGGTGGTGCTCTGTGTGTGTTTGGTGTATCATTTTGTGTAACCGAATTGCTTTATTAAGTTTGCTCCACTTGTATTTAGTTTTGGTAAATTACAGTAATGTATTTTGGTGCAACAATCGTTTGCAAAACATACAGCAAAACCAACTGTTGCTCTGGGCACAGTGCTTCCTTACAATACTTGTGTTTAAACTTTTTAATAGAATAGTTCAAATTATTTACTATCTTCAATGGCTTTATGGTACTGTCAGACTAGGGTGTGTCATAGGATGGCAAATTTTTTTTTTAATTCGAAAAATCGGCCCACGGAATAAATGATGTAGTTTTATGTGCAGTGTCAGACTTCAAATAATTTTCCTGATCTATAATAAAAAGTTTGTTCTGAAGTGATAGGTGTTTTATTTATCATTCTTTGTGCCAGTATGTCACTGTGTACCTGCCCTTTGTAATGTATTTTGGTATATCGATATCAATGATGTTAAATCTTGTTCTAACATTGCAATTATCTTCAGTCCACTGCAAGACCAACTTCATAATGGTGACGTGATAGTGCTGATAATGACATCATAGACCAAGATAAATCTCCAAGCGAGGGTTGTACAAGATGCAGAATGCAGATGTTGCAAGATATCGTTGAATAAAATTCAATTTTACTTGTTTTGTTGAATTGATTAGATCATTGATCTTAATCTGTTCGAATCAGTGGTTCATCTCCTTATCTGTTCGAACTCTATTGGATTTTATCCAGACAACCATGTTTTTAAATTAGATTTTGGAGCAGATTGTAAAGATAATCTAAATAAACAACATTGTTAAAGCCAAATCAGTTTAAAACCCAAATCTCCTGTGTTGTTTGCCTGTAAATGTCAAAACTGACTGACTGAGCTCCAATCTACCGAACTCTCATCGCACACTATACACTTAACAGCAATGGAAAAATGTTCTTTCCAAAAAGTTTATTTAAAGCAAAACAAGGGTTTAAATATAGTTTAAGCAAAATGCACAGTGCTTGGGTAGCCAGAAGTGAAAAAGTAACCGAATCAACTAAACCTAAAAAGTTTCAAGAAAAGTGTTGTTAAACTTGCAGCAGCAAGGCAACTCCGGCGAGAATCCATTTTGAGGATTTTTCCTTCGTCTTCAAGTTGAAGGTCCAGACGTAGGTGGGTCCACGTGACTTGTTCTTATACACGGGGCATTCGTAGATGTTCTTGGTCTCCTGTCGGTCGACAGGGATGGCCTTGATGAACATGACCGGCATGGCTGGTGTCAGTTCCTTCAACCTCGATTCAGCCATCAGACCACTCTGCACATCCCATCGAGCACCTGGTGGGTGGAGAGGACAGGTGGTTTAGGAATCACTTAAAACTCAAAAACTAAATCCGACATGTTTACCTTGAGTTAAAAAGGAAATACTGAGGGGGGAATAATTTATCCCTGCTGCCAACACATTGCTCAAACCTCAACACCAACTCTAATGCTAATCTTTATTTTAGTTTTTAGTTCCATTACGCTTTTTTTCCAAGTTTTCACACACAAAATCATGGGCATTATAATAGGAGCCATCACATAAGTTTAAGCACAACATGAGGTGACTGGAGCTGTTGCAGTGCGGTATAATTGTGGGATATTGGTATAGTTATTGTCCAATCCATAAATCAATTTAACAACTTTCCCAAGTGTGTTGTCCAAGGACACAAGCTGGTGGCTGGTTTTGATCCTTAACCCTCTTGTAGTATGACAAGCTACCAATTGACTAGCTGGACAACAACTAAGGTTATAAATAATAACCAGCCATTATAATAGAACAAAGAATTTAATATTAACTTAAAATGCTGGTAATTATATGAACAAACATTGTTCCAAACACTAGAACGGTGCTTCGCAACCAGTGTTCCATGGCATACTACTGTGCCGCATGACAACGCCAGGTGTACTTAACTCCCATTTTACATATTTGACTATAATGTGCCGTCAAATTTAGTAAGTTTCTGAGTGCGCCCCGAGTGAAAAAAGTTTGAGGAACACTGCACTAGAAGACCACATGTGGTAATTTGCATTAATTACCACTAACATCCGATGAAAGACACAATTATTTTACAAAATCACATCATAACAGTTACACCATCCAGACAACAAGCATAAAGTAAGTACGCAATCTGTGACCACGTGAAGGTAAATAGCCACCACATCGCACCCACCTTCCATGAAGAGCCCATGTATATAGGATCCCTCTCTGGGTGGGCTGTTGAAGTCCTCCTTGTTCTTCTTGGTGGCATCGCACTGAAGACACATCTTGTCGAGCGGCCACTCATTCTTCCGAGCCATGGATTGCATGATGGCGGTAAGGAACGACTGCGGGTTGAACAAACCACCCAGCCACACCACGTTCGGAAGCTGGAAGTCAGCAGTCCAGGATTCCAGCTCCTAAAGGAGGTTCATTTTGGGTTACATTATGTATTTGGGGGATTGTACTGTATTTGTGGAGGTCATACATACTAAATTTGCTGGTGGGGTCATTCTATATTTCTGGTACGTAGGGGGTTCAGTGATTCAACTGTACTAATTGCATTAGTAAAGGTGAATCAATGGTAAAACACCGGAACCAGAAATGTTGTCATGCCCGTTACTTGATTAGGTGTGGTAATACAATAAGTTCCATTAAAATGTTACAACTTCCCATGCAATTTCCCATCCCCATGGCCATTAACAAGCTTCCATGCAACCACAATCAACCGACCTTGATTCTAATCAACAGGTCAGCAAACCAGGCTGTGAGTCCGAACATGGAAGGATACGCGCGCTTGGTCCACGACTCGGGAACACTGTCGAAGAACATGGCGCTCTCTAGCTCCTCCATATCCGATGTGATGGTCAGCTCCCCCTAGTGTGCAAATACATCATGTTGGTTGTCATTCCTGGAAGGCTGTGGCGTATCTAAGTTGGAAGGTTAGGTGATCGCAACTAACCATTGCCGTCTGCTAAGTATTTGACGAACATCGCCTGAACACACTACATGTAAAATACAAACTAAATATTACTAACGTCTCTGTCATACAAAGCACACTGTAATAGCTCCTACCAAATAATTAATAATTATCAGATTTAATGGTTTAACTACTGTGGTTTGGTCGTTTATTTTAGCTCCAGTTATTAATAATAATTCTTCTTACTGAGAAGGTTGGGGTGGGTTTGGCGACCACGTCTAAATATACCAAAACTTAATAATTGATTAAATTTTAGACGTGTTTTAACGACTGTCATTTTCCGTTTTCTAAATTTTTAACAAATGTCATGATTCGTGTTTTCATCATGGAAACAAAAACTAAACTAAACTACTGTGAAGAAACAAAAGTCCAAAGCAAGAAATCTGCACAACATGATCAACTAACTCACCTTCAACCCCAAGTCGAGTTGTTTAAGAGATTGTCTCAACTCCTTGGTGAGAATATTCATTCTCTCACATTCCTGGAAGGCGACCACGATGTAAGGGGTTCGATCCTCCACTTTGGAGAGCAGCTCCACGATGTTGAACTCTTCCGGAAGCTTCTCCAGTATCTCATCCAGCAGCGCTTTCACCTGTTGGGGGTAAACAGCTAAAAAGTGGTTGGGTCAAAATCCAAAAATTGTCGGGGTTAAAAAGTCAAGAGGTCGGGGGTAAAAAAATCAAAAGTGATTCAAATTTCAGATATAAATTCGTTTTTATATTGATACGATGTAACTTAATTCCTTAACGTGGCTCACAGTCCAAAACTCCACCAATGAGACCCCCACACCCGCATGGTATCAACCCCCGATATCACCCACCTTTTCCTCCCTGGTAGCCCCACCACCCCCAGCACCAGCTGCGTCCTTGGGTTGCATCTCCAGAAGAGTGCGGAAGAGATTCTCAGAGGTGGTGGTTAACACCCCAATCTCAGCGTTCGGGTGCAACCCATACAGGTAGGGGCTCTCGGGGGGAAGCACCTCGTCGATGTATTCATGGTAACCCTGCGGAGTGGAGTCCAAATATATTAGACTTGGGATGTCCAACCTGAGGCCCGCTAGTCATTTTCACTCCAAGTAGTATTTTGAACTTTGAATCTTAGCCTAATTAAAATGTATCAGTCAGTTTTTAGGGACACAGTAATAGTAGGCTATAGCTCGGAAGCACCAGAAATACAGGATTATATATAACTATAAGACTCTGCGGCCCATCGAATTGATAGGTTCTGTGGCCCATTAAATTATTTCAAGTAACAATGCGGCATAATGTATTTATTAAATGACATAAAAGCAAATGTTAAAACCATAAAAGCTTGGATATTTTACCAAGTTTCTAACCCATGATGTTCTTATCACCAGACGTGTTTTATACCAGCACAATGAACAAGAATAAATCACATTAAACATTCAGCAACACATAAGTTTACACTCAAAGTTGCTTTTCTTACATACACAGCGTTGTTTGACATTGTGGCAGACTATAAATAAACATGTGGTTAAAATGGCGACACAACTCAATACAATAGCTTTCAAAACAGCCACTATGAATGAGTTGTCACCTTATAATCCATGTTGGGCGGCACTGGGTAGCCAGGTGCAAGCAACAACTCCCCCTCCAGTTGGTCAGGATGCATGTAGACCTCGAGGTATGTCTTGCAGAGCTTGCGGTCCCAATCATCAGTGATGTGGCCTCCGTACATGATCTCACAGAACAAGTAGCGCAAATCGTTCCAAGGAACCTGGGGTTTGTCTCACCATGAGTGGTGTTGGAAGGTATCGCCATAGTGGGTGTTGTATTAGGATTACCTAATACCCACTTTCAGCTTATAAAAGCTCTTGCAGTGTGATACGATTGAGAAATTGCTCAAAGTTTTAGTTTATCCATTAAACTACTGCGTTCAAGCTTAATTCGTGTAGTGACTTGATTAAGAACACAAGTGAATAGCTTGCGAGCTTTCCGCTGATGGTCAAATGTGCAACCAAGAAAGCTAATTATCTGGACATAGATTCTAAGGGAAAGGTAATAATCTCCTATAATAGTCACACATTCAACCATTAAACTACTGCGTTCAAGCTTAATTCGTGTAAGGACTTGACTAAGAACACAAGTGAATAGCTTGCGAGCTTTCCGCTGATGGTCAAATGTGCAACCAAGAAAGCTAATTATCTGGACATAGATTCTAAGGGAAAGGTAATAATCTCCTATAATAGTCACACAATTAGGGGTGCCAGGAGTACAGAATCAAAATAACACCTCTGGTACCCACAAATCGAATATAGCAATCAAATCAATAACAACATCAGAAGCATATTTGACCAAGCAGTTTTGGCGCCCGTAGTCGTTACCGTACAGAATAATGTATTAAAATGTAGGAACCAACCTTACCTTGCTATTGGCTTCCAGATAGTTGAACAGCACGTTGACAGAGATGGTAAGGTCACCCACGTTAAACGGGTACGGCCGGTTCCACCCTTGAGGACCGAATTTCTTTCTCTCGGACAGCACGGCATGGAAATAACATAACGATTGAAGAAGGGATTTGAACTCGGTCTCTCGACTGCACATTTCGAGGGTTTCCTGGGTGGCAGATATGGGTGAAATCATCTATCGCTGCCTCTTTGTTTGAGATATTACACAGTCTGGACGTTGGATTACTTATACCCAGCAAGCTAAAAGGTAAGCCAGACAAAAAGGCCTCATATGCACTCATGCTCAGTCATGGTTTTAAGGATGAAATAGGGTAAGCATTTTAATGATACCAGACATTCCATTAATATGGGCGGGTCCACAGTAGCCACCGGGACCAGGAATTTAGGCCATAGAAGGCACATTACTCCAGCGCCCTGAGCTATCATGGAATTGGGATATAGCGGTCAAGTTGGTCAGACATGCCACAAAGCACCACAATTGCACCAGTAATGGCATGGATAAGCAAAATTATTTCATCCTTGGACATGCAACGTAAAAATAATGTGCAACACAACTGTGTTGGTAAACCCTTGCTATTTAACCAGCATCACACGGGTACCTGGTTAAAGTTGTCGAGCGCTTTATGCAGGTTGGCTTGCATCCCAGTGGGAGGTTCGTTGGTGATCTTGATGGAGGACTCGAGTATTCCCTGTGGGATGATGTGGGAGTCCCGGGTGGCTGCTGGTTCCGCCGACACGTACACTCGATACGACTTGTGGCTCCCGATGCTGTATTTCTCGATCTTCTTCTCAAGCGTGGACAGCCATTTGGCCACCAGGTGGACATTCTGTACGAGCGTACGGGAGAAATGTGTATTTATCTCCGAGGGTATGGAACGGTGGCGATTGGTATTTAGATGTGAATATTATATATTCATTTACACACACTAATGACATTTAGCCCATAAATGTTCTTATTCAGCCTATGAAGAGTTTCACATTAAATTAAACAATGGGGCAAAAGAAAGGGGAAAAATACTCGAAACGAAATAATCATTCACCCAAAGTTGATGGTTTGTTTTTTGTTCCATGAATACCAAGCGGATAAATAACGGTCACTTGAAGCGTTAATAAAACTGGCAGGGAAAGGGAAAAGGCAACAAAACTTCACATTATAGTTTAATGGTATATTATAGCATTGAAAATAGGAATTTAATACAATGGCGTTTTGTAAATAGCATGTGCCAGAGGAATGTACAGGTAAGCTGTCCGAAAACTGGTCAGATGCCGGGACATCCCATGTCGGTAGTCAAGTGGCTTGTATAGGATGATTTGTTTTGTTCGATTAATTGAAACGCAGGTCGGAAAGCACAATTTACCTGCAATACCACCCAATGTCCTTCTTGAGCCGCGAGGTCCAGCGCTTGTTCGGCCACAATCTCCTGTCCTTGTCCCAGTGAGACATTGTGGAAGTTCCTGGTGACATAGTGGGTTCATACACAGTGTTTGTAGAGATGAAGTTGGGAATTTAATCTTTATTTCATAAAAGGAATATCAAATAAAGTATTGGGTAACTAAATCACCTATTTATAGAACCACAAAGTAATCAAACGGACAGTTACAAATTGACAATTATATCTGTTTAATTGACTGAGTTTAGTTATAGTTGTGGGGTGGACTGTAATTCACTTTTGGGTGAAATGTACATCTCTTTTGCTGGAATAATTTTTGGTCCATATTGGGCTAACAGCATAAGTTTCCATAGTTCATTCTGACTGAGTTTTCCAAGAGCGCCAAGTGATCATGTAGTAATTAAAGACACCCATATTTTTATGTCGGTTGTTTTCCACCAATTATCTCTATACACCCGATCTTACTTTTTATCCATGGTGAACCCCAGCTTAACCCCTATTGCTTCCACATCCTTCAGGGGGTTAACCCCTGGTGAAAGGACGAAGAAAATGGGGGTTTCGGGGCCACTCTCCTCATAGGACTTGGCGAACTCCACGCTACGGTTCTCCACATACTGAGTTCCGAGCTTCTCTTCCACGAAGTTCCTGTGGTGGAATATGAGCATGATGATCATGTGTTTTAGGCTTGGAAGTCTTATAAGGCTGTACACAGTGAGGAAAGCTTTTAGGTTTGGCGGCTTTTTTCTTTTTTAAAATATCTCCAGAAAATAAACATAAATATTTTATCTTACTACAATTGCCTTGATCTAGCTAGTAGTTTCCTATTGTTAGCTTAAATTTAAAGTAATACCAATTAAAAACTCACTGCAATTACTAATGGTCTGGTTTGGAGTTATTTGTTAATATTCTAGGCAAGGCACCACTATGCAGTCATTGACCTTGATCAAAACATCTCCTTACAACTTAACCTACATCCGATGTAAACCGATAACCTGAGATGATAACACTTCTGCTGCCCTCCCTTCCCATGCATTACGTCACCACACTTACTGCACGGCGTATGTCATCCTGTCAGGTCTCAGCGCTCGCATCATGCACAACTTCTGCAGGGAGGACTTGTTCTTCCACTCCTGCGGGAACTTCTCCTTCTCCGGACACTCGCTCTCGGCGAACTTCTTCCATCGCTTCGCCGAGCCCTCGATGTCGCGGTCGAGATTGCGGAAGTCTTCGAACTCGCTCAGGACCTGGTGGACACATTATCACAATATTGTTTATCTCTGGGGGTTAGAGACCACTTTAATTATGAAGAATTTGTCTGATTGAACTCACTCAGGACCTGGTTGGTAAGCAAAGGATATTCTTCTTTATCTCCAGTGATGGAAAATAATGGTAAAACCACCTTAATTATTTAAAATTGTCCGAATGCTTTTGTGTCAATAAAAATTCCTAATTATGCTGACTCTATGACATGGTAAAAAATATTGGAAATTTATCAAATAGCTTGGAAATTTGGGGCTGAGCAAAGATACTTGTTTATCTGCGGCGATAAATAAAAAGGGTGCATCTTCGTATGTTCATTTGTGAGATCCCTTGTATCAGGGTTGGGCTTTAATGAGTAAAAATTAAATGATGAAACCATTTAAATGACAAATTCCCTGGAAATCCCATAAAAACAATTTTGGTATAATTTTTCATTGGTAATATCATTGGGATCATGTGGTAATTCTTAAAACATTTAAATTCTGAAGTTTAAAACAATAATTCTATTTGAAAGTGTCTTGCTCAAGGATGAATGGCAAAGGCCAAGCCAAGAATTCTGACATGCATCCCTTGTTATACTCCAGGCATAAGCAACATACTGCCCGCAGGCCGGGTCTAGCCCATGAAGAGATTTTAAAAGGCCCACATACTGTATCTCATACCCTGAAATTAAATACTATTTATGTAATAATCTGGCCCACCAAGGACTTTATTTTCCCACATCTGGCCCACCAAGGATTTAATTTTCCCGCATCTGTCCCACCTACTAGAGAAGTTGCCCAGCCCTGCTCTAGCAACAAACATCTATCCAATTCCCATTAAAATATTTTCCCACAGACCCACCCACCTTGATTCCTCCCCAGGAGTAGTTGCTGAGGAAATCGACTGGGCTTGTGGAGTCCATCTTCACTGGGAAGCGGAGGAGGAAGTCCATCTCAACCAGGTTGATCTCTTTGTTCGCCAGCAAGATCTACGATCGATGGAAGGTTTTTTGGACGGTATAAAAAGTAAACGATTTCTGTGTTGATATTTGCTAAAAGATTGCTGTGGTAATACATGTTAACTTATTAAAAGAAAGATTGCTGTGATGATTTTTTTTCCACGATGAAAACATGAAGCAGGACTATTGATAAAAATTTGGAAAACGGGAAAAAAACGGCAAAACAACAGTCGTTAGAATAGGTCTAATAAAGCAATAAATTATTAAAATTCGTTATAATTAGACGTGGCCACTAAACCCAAATAAAAAATTAATAAAAATACACTATTACACTAAGCCTATTTGCTTCCATATACTGGATTTACAGTTTTGGATTGTAATATATACATACCAGCAATACAATATAACACTTATCGTGACGTGCCACACTCACTTGCAATGCAACTTGTGCGGTGAAGGTGAGCTTATCGCACTCGAACAGTCCTCGAGTGGTGTACTGGAACACGCTGTACGTGGTGGTTTGTACCAGGTTGGAGACACGAACTTTTAAATCATCTGACTGCTCCGAGCGCTCGATTGCTTTCGAGAAGACCACATTGAAAGCCTGAGGTGAGGTTGGTTGGAAGTAAGTGGGGTTTCCCATGAAAGACATACCAGAATGATATGTCATTTATATCCTGGCCGATGGGAAAATAACGTTGAAGAAATTATACACGGTTACTGTGTTATATATCACACTAATGGTCCAGTTTCTGGATCTTTTGCAGTGTGTTGTTATTTAGTTGTAGTTAAACCAACTTATGCAGTTGTAGTTGTTATGCAGTTGTAGTTAAACCAACTAATACAATGGGTTAAGGCGATGTCCTCTAAGTACTTTTCCCAAGAACAGAATTGACTATCTAGCGACCAGTTACAATTCTTTAACCGATCATTTGAAAGGGGATACACCAACCCCATCAGGCTATTCCGCCGCACATAATTTATGTTTATTTCTGTAAATGTAAAAACACATGAAGAGTGTTACAACCTGGGCAGTGGTCCAATTATGCACCCACCCTCCGGTTATCATAGCTACTGCAGTGTGTTAAATACAATGTGGACCTTACAACAGTTGTCCGACCAAATAACCCACTAATTTCAGGCAAAAACACGAGTGTCTTCATCATGTTTTAAATACCTTGAGTGAGAACTGGTAGATGGGGTTGATGATGTTGAGGTCGTTGAGGATGAAGTAGAGCAGGGAGGCTCGTAGCGCCACCACTCGGTATCCCTCACGAGCTTCGTTGATCTTCGTCTCCGTCACTTTCGCTTCAGCGACTTTGATCTCGATCTCAGCAGCTGTGGTGGTTGGAGGTGATGTTAACCCCAGGGGGTGGGTAATCATATTTATTGCGGGCATTATAACATTGTCAAAATTGGAAAAGAATGTGCCAAAAGTTGGATTGAGTCAATGTTTACTAAAATGGCGTCCCCGGTAACCCGACGTTGGGTGTGAGGTAATTTGATACCCAAGTGAAAAAATTCCCGTACATCCTTACATATTCGTGAGGTAATATGACAATTGCCAGTGTAATAACACTCCCTCGTTTTACCATTCACTGGGACAAAACATAAATGTTATATATATAGTTTGTATTTGTATCTTTATTACTTTTGTTGCCTTTTCCATGGCTACAAACGCATCACATGAGGTAGGCGTAAGACACACCACTTCACAACTGGTGGGGGACACCACCTAATAAGCAAAGATGCTAAATAACCATAACGCCAACTCCGAGCTACAAATGGAGCAAACAACCACTCACCCGTCTTTTTCGTTGTCTCCAGGTTCTCCACAAGTGCTGTGTCTCCGAGGAAGTTACCGGAAGCAGCCGACAACCTGGATAGCAGGGAATCCTCCAGCCTCTTCAGGGTGATCTTGAAGTCGTTTTGCTGCAGCGTCAGTTTAGCCTGCATTGGGGGTTTGGGGTGTTAGAGGGTCACCACTTTAAACTAGAGGGTCACCACTTTAAACTAGAGGGTCACCACTTTAAACTAGTAAGGTGATGATTTTTACGGTAATTTGCCTCTTGGGATCAATAGCATACACAGAAGAGTTTCTGTGGATGATGATTGTAACTTATATACTGGGAGTGTCCGATGATCTATCTGTTTACATGCCGGAACGGCAGTTTATATAAAACACTGGCTATTCAGTTGTGCTTCGGACTAGGCGAATAGTGAATGTGCCGATGATCAATGATGACTTGTTTTTATTCTATACATGTCAGTTAAACAAAAAGCTGTAACTATGAATGTTTATAATAAAAATAGCAGACTTATGCCATATGAATCCAGTGGTTACAGCAAATTATGTGCAATACACCATATGTGACTAATTGAGACAATACCGGGATCAATATGTATTTTATCCTGACTTTATAGGCGTCATTCATGGAGTACAAATGACATTAATTTACAGCATAAGTCGATGCTATTAGGGGAGTCTTTAACAATGCCTTTAAGCAAAGTTTAGGGAAAATAATTCCTTTTTATAATACCCAATATTACAGCACAATCAGCAGTTTTTAACAAAAAAATTACCCTCAAAAGTATATCTTTAGTATCTTATTAAAATATGAACATAAAAAAAACAATTAAGACAACAGAATTAAAAAACGTTCATTTTTCAGAGATTTTTTGACTACATAAAGGTCAATGTAAAAATGACTTTATCATTTTAATTGGAAATCATGATGTTCCATGCATTGTGGATTCCAACTCACTGCAATAGCTCCGGTAACCCGACGGTGGGCACGAGATGATCTGACGATTGCCCGTGTGTTAACCCCCTTGGTTTTCCCATCCACGGGGATAAACATGAATATCCTATCTTATCCTTAGTATATCGACGATCTCACCTTCAATTCCTCCAAATCAGGTCTCTCACATCTCACCACCTCAGCCAGCAGCTGCTCCTCCAAACCATCTTTAGTGACGGTGAAGTTGATCAAAGTGCACTGTGCCTGCATCTCAGGCTGGGGGAGAATTTCGTTTAGTTTTGTTTCATTATCCCAGTGGAACTCGGCAATCAGGATATTAGTTTTACTGTTTGTCGTTTTTATATCTTTTTTTTCTGATTTCTAATTATATATATAGGTTTTTTGCATGTTTACATTGCTAAAACAAGAAATAAAATACACAAAATCTCTGTGAATGGGGAAACGCAGATGGCATAACTTTCCTTTGCAATTGTCAGATTACCTCATGCCTACTGTCAGGGTTAGGTAATTGTGTTGAATATGGTGATGATATTTCAATATTTCACGAATGACCCACTCTTCTACTGGGTCAGACAATAAAAGCTTTTGTCTGTAAGGACACAAGACTAGCAGTTGGTTAAGATTCCACAACTTTTCGGCTGATGCCCCAAGAATTAACCAACCAATTGGACAATATGAAAGCAAACCTGATAGTGTGGGTTGGCGAGTTTGGTGTGAAGAATCAGTCTAAAGGACGGATGGTATTCCACTTCTTTGTCCCCTATCTTTATATACCTGCATCATGTCATGGTTTAGTTAACAATCAAAAACACGGTAGGCAAAATAAAAAGAAAACGAAGGAAAAATGTGGTAAAGTTGGAAGCAGCAGTAAAATGTCAAGATTGAGAGTTACAATGAACAGAATTTATAATCAGCCATGTCCATTGACAAAACACCTAACTGTTAAACTATTAAGTTTTATTTTATGCTTACAGAAACTGCTTATATATAGTTTTTGGAGAAATTTAGATTTAATGTCCACGGAGAAATATAAGCTTGACTTCAGTACAGAAGTTCTTATTTTTCGAAGTTAGTATAATTAATCACTGATCAAGGCTGTTTGTTTTATCAGAAAAATGTCCTAAAGTATTTCCCCAATTTCCTTGCATCTCACCTTCCCTTCTTAATGGTGTTCCTACCAAGCAGAGGCTCCAACACCGGGTCTACACTCTCCTCCACATTCTCGATGAACACTGTGTCCCCGTTCGACACCCCCATTTCTATCACATCCAGGTATCTGGGGGAAGAGGGGGGTGGTTTGGAGGTTATTGAGGTTTAATATTCTTTGTATTCAAAGCAAGTGTGTTTGGGCATAAAAACAAACCAAAGTATGCTAAGGCATGGGGACAAACTAAAGCAACGCTTTACAACACTTACCCCCTCTGCCCCAGCCTCACGATTTTAAGGTTGGAGTATCGACGTTTGATCCACTGAATGCCTTGCAACTGGGGATCAACGATAAGGGGCCAGCGTTGGCAGTTGGTGAGAATGGTTGCGTTCTCCGTTGACATTCTGTCGGACGGCAACCCCTCGTTGTTCCATTCGGCGATGTCAGCGTCATCAGTCAGCATCGAAAGGGGATCGAGTCCTTCAGTGGTAGGGATGGGGACCTGGGGTTGTGTTTGGAGCAACATAAGATACAGCGATCATGTTTAGCAGAGGTTATCATATCACACAAAGAATCTTTTAATCGAAAGTTTGCAGGTGCGAAACTGGTCGTTAGCTAGTCGGTTATATCCTTGGGCAAGGCACTTTACGTACATTGCCTGAACCCAGCGGATTAATGGGTTCTACCAAATTGAAGGAACGTGTCTATCATATACAACACACTGCAATAGCTCCGGTAACCCGACGGTGGGCGCGAGGTGATCTGACGATTGCCCGTGTGTTCGCCCCCTTGGTTTTCCCATCCACGGGGATAAACATGAATATCCTATTTACAGATTACAGAGGGCTGTGTATCTGTGTATCTATTATAGTGCATATTATTAAGACGTCGATTTAGTTGTAGTTGAACCCATCAATCAACTGAGGTTAGACGCTGTCAGCTAAGTGCATTGCCCAAGGACACAACCCTACAGATACTGGATACTTTAGATAAAAAAACAAATTAGATAAAATCTAAAAGGCTAATGGAGTAGTATTGATAGAGAACAACCAACTAATAGGTTAGATAACCCAACAGTGGATGTCCATGTTTAAATGTGGGATATTAAAGCTACTTTAACTAGGTAATCGTCAAAATACCTGTAGCTTACAGTTAGGTTAATGAAACTACTGCAGTGCAACTAAAGTTAGGTTGGTATTTCTATCGATATTTTGATATCCAATTTAAATGCAATGAATCAATACACGCAACCTTGCATATATTAGCCATTATACAAAACACATCAACAACATTACATAAACAAATTGTAAAAGCCTTGAATATCTGACAGTTTTGCATCATGTTTTCTGACCAAAAAGTTTAAAACATGAAACTAAAAACTTATTATTTGCTAGGAAATATATCACTATGTTACAGTATGCATGTTTATTTAGTGATTATGTTTGAACTTAAGTTTAAATCATTAAATGTTTATGTCATTCGGAAATCAACGGTACCGTATGCAACAAAAACTACCATCTATGATTTATTGTTACCTCCTGTTTCTTCATGTACGGCAGCCAACACTGATCCATGAATTCAATTCGATAGCTTCTGGTGAAGTAACCAACGTATGAAACGAACGCAGTGATCAGAAGGATGTCCCCACACAACATCTTTTCCTGTTTAATTTGAGATCATGGTTTACCAACTGCGTCAAGAAAGTAGTTCGTGTATTTTTTGGGGGGGCACGGTAATCTGATTTCCTGTGCTATTTGAAATTGCATAGGATAAATCTATCCAATTCTACAATGGCCATTTATTTCAATCAATCAAAGCATTGAGGACTGTCGTCAGCAGAACGGTTGCAAGTTCCAAACAAGCTGTTTATTGGACAGTTTTGACTGTGGGCATGCACTTCGCAGACATCGGCTGAATCCAGTGAATTAGTAAGTCAAACTAAACCTCTAAATCCCATACAAAATAGTACAGTACCGGTAACTAAAAGGTTTTCCCTTTTCTAGGATATCCTATTTAAGATGAATAGGTTCTGTTGCTTTTTCAACACACCTTTTTCAAATCGACTGTGTGCACAACTACTCACCTGTTCTTTGAAGCCGCTGACAGCTTCAGCCCACCTCACATTCTCAGATGCGAGGCCTCCAACCAATCTATTGGCGAGGTTGATAGTGAGTGTGGTTGATTCGGCTTCTTGCTGGCATTTTAACTTGTCCGACGTCGCTTTCTCGAACTTTGCAGTGAGTTCGGCCAAGTTGGCATCCAGTTGCTGTAGATGTGTGGAGGGTTGTGAGACTTATTACATTAGTATGATTGCCATGGTGGAAAAACCGAACCAGGAATGTAGATATAAAAGGCCTGTTACTCAAACTACCAAGGTGTTATCACGGATCCGGAGAAAAGCGGTTAAGTCTAATAGTATCCTTCAGATAATTAACTAGGTTCTCGACTGAGATTGATAAGATATCGTAGAGGTTTTTTACTACACAGCTTTTGGCTCATACAAATGCTGGACAAACACATAAAGCAAAGGAAGGGGTGTATACTCTAACTTGTACAAGACAAGCAATCTATCCTCAGTACTTACAGCGATCTTTGCTTTGATCCCACTCAACTTATCCTGAGCAGCCGCTAGATCAGAATTGGCTTTGGACAGCGCTATTCGTTTTGGCTCCACGTCGCAATAGACCTCGTAGAACCTCACAATGTTGATGCACCAAGCACATAACCCTGCTGCAGCTCCCGACTATGGGAAAGATAGAAGTTGCAAAACTTTTTGAGAGAGAGAAAAAAATTGCAAAAAAATAGTTTAAAAAAAGAATGGTTTACCAACCTTTGTGCAAAAGCAGAGGTTTTACGAAACAAATTGCTCTAAATTTGTGAGAATTAAGGATAGGATATTCATGTTTATCCTCGTGAATGGGAAAACCAAGGGGTTAACACACAGGCAATCGTCAGATCACCTCGCGCTCACCGTCGGGTTACCAGAGCTATTGCAGTGTGTTGTGTATGATAAACACGTTCCTTCAATTTGGTAGAACCCAGTAATCCGCTGGGTTCAGGCACTGTCCGTAAAGTGCATTGCTAAGGACACAACCCATTATCTAGCGACCAGTTTCGCACCTGCAACCTTTCGATTGAAAGGTGACGCTTAACCGCTGGAACTTAAGAACACAACAGAACAAAACAAACTGTGTTGCCAATCAGATAGAGCTCCTATGGTCACAAACATATGGGAGATCGTACCTTTTGTTTAATGAAGTCATAATCAAACTCAGGGTCGTCCAAATAAGGTCTGATTGCTTTTAAGCTGTTCTCATGGATATTCTCCTTGTCATAATTGATGAGCTGCTCCAAGAAGGCATCCACCTGGGGAAATTGAATTTACAGAATTTAACTTTTTCAAATTCAGACATATTGAATTGATTTAAAAATAAAAAGCTAATGTAATACTGCTCATATAAACAACATAAATTTATTTGTTTTAACCTGGTTATTCTGTGTTACATTTTTAATCAAGTTGCATTCCGAATTACATTGACAATTCCGAATTACATTGAAAATAATATATTGGCTTTATGTTTTTAAGTAAACTATTATTGCTGAACATAATTCAGAATGTCCACATAGAAATACAATTTAAAATTAAAAGATATCTATTTACCTTGGCCATCATAACCTTGGATGCCTTCCAACTCCGATCTTTGGGGACTTTCCCGTTTGGAGCGAGAAGTACCATGACGGCGGCGGTGACATTGACGACGGCTCCTGGCGGCGATCCAAACGACTTCAACTCCGTCAAGTTATTCTGGGGAGATGTGGTGTGACTGGATGCTTATATTAGGGTGGGAGCTCATTTTGTTTCTTTATATGGAGCAATGACAGTGGTTATACGATAGGATATTCATGTTTTATCCTTGTAAATAGGAAAACGCAAGTGGGGTTAACACACAGGTAATCATCAGATTATCTTGTGAGTTCTCAATGTGTTGTGTATAATTGAGACGTTCCTTGAATCCTGATGAAATGTAATTAGTTGGGATCATGCTATGTCCACAATGTTCTTTGCCCCTACACACAACCAATTATTTAGCAACCAGGTTCCAATTCGCAACCCTTCAGTTGACAGGAGAGACACTAACCAACTATGGGTCGAAAAACACAGACATAGTCTCAGATTTCTTTGTATATCCAGTGATTTATTAGGTTAAACACAAAATCTAGCAATTTTTTTATCAGATTGAAAACATTGCAATAGCTGAAGTAACCGGATTATGTTTCATCTAAACCGCTCTATGCCAGTATCCCCTGTGGCTGTGGCGCCACCAAATGTTTAATCTTGACCTCATACTTCTGTAAGGAATAAGTGGGAAACTGGGAGATGACTCAATGTAATATATCCGCGAGATACCTCAATGTAATATATCTGGGAGAGGACTTAATGTAATATATAAAGATTGTTATAAGACAACCCCTTTTTTTAAATAAACATGAGCATTCAAATAATAATAAACATGAGCATTCAAGGCTTTACTCACTTTGTTCAAGGTATTCAAAGCTTCCTGAGCGGCAGCCAACGCAGGTTCAGCTTTCGCGAGGTCAGTTTCGCACGATTTCTGCTTCTCACCGACTTCCACTGCGAACACGGCAACTTTGTTCTCTTCATTGTCGGCTATTGCTTTCTCCTTGCTTACCTAGGGTGGGGATGGTGTGTGGCCATGTTAACTTGCTCGAAATAACTGTTAAACTGCAATTCTAATGCAAGAAGAGTATATTTTGAAAGATATTGGTTATTATGTCCTGAGTTAAAGCTATTCGGAATGCTGTAACCTTAAACACACCATGATGACCTCAACCAAATTGTGGGTAGGTCGTAGGTGGTCGCTGAACTAAATGAGTAAATAGGAAGGCTGTATATGTTTGGGGTTTAAATTAGAATTAAGCTTCACATTAATGTCACATAAAGTTTTCTATATTTTAATGTTTTCCCCATGTTGGGTCTAATCTACCACTTATGGTAAATTACCCAACCTAGGGATAATCAATCACCTCAAGAGATAACTACCTTCCTTAAGTATATCACCTTCTTAAATATAAATCATCTACCATAGGTTTAATTACCCACGTAAGCATTAATAACCCACCTTTTCAGTTTCAATCCCCACCACGTGGATGAGTTTATCAGCGTCCTCGTTCTTCTGTTGCAACTCAACTTCTTGGGAGGCAAGTTTCGCTTTCAAATCATCGACCTGAGTGGGTTGGGGGTCGCGAATGGTGGTGGAAGGGAATGGGGGTTATTGTTAGTGGGGGGTTGGGTTTGGATACTAAGTGTTTGGTAACACAAAAATCAGTTCAGTTTTTGTTTTAATTAGAAAAATAAGTGTTAGCTAAAACAGCTGCTTCGTTCTGTCATTACAATATAATGTGGATTACAATATTTAAAGCATGATGACAAATGTTTGGTAAACCCCCCTATTTTCCTGGAATAAATAAGGTGTCTTATTATAATACAATCGCATACAGTGCATTAAAGTTATTTGTACTAAGTTCTGGACATTTACCACATGACTGTAGGTTCCTGAGTAGTCAGTTGTGCAATATTGACCTATTCCAGTTGATTGGTTATTCCAATCAGTTGGATAACAATGTTAAACATAACTAAATAGTAAGCAGTAAATGAATATTCTATTGATTGCTATGTAATGCGTAAAAAGTTTGGCTTTTTTGACCAAACCTCTAAAATAATGAACTGCACACAGCTAATGAACCTCAGCACAATAGAAAGTTGTGCATATAAGGCAGCTGTGCGCTTAAGTATGTACAAGCCCATTAATTTAAATACAACAAACCTGTGCAGCAGTGCTTTGCAGCTTGGTTAACCCGTTTTCCAGTCTCTCCATTTTGGCTTGCAGCTCCTTTCCTTTAACCCCCAGCAAGCTCTCGTATAGTTTGATTTGCTCCAAGAAGCTCTTTGGGGTTGTGTAGTTGTACCGTCTGCGTGGTGAAGTGAGTTGGAATACGGCAAGCATTTTAATGGGCATTTCGCCAGTCTAGTAAAGTCTATATAAGTGGTGACCGTTATGTGGCTTGAACAGTGACATAACTTACAGATGAGCTACAAAGACAAAGCACAGAACCTGTCTTCGATGCCAACCTTGAACAATATTTTACTAAATATGTTTGTTCAGGCTTCTAGCTTATCCGACTGAATAGCTTAGTGGGATTGTGACTTTCAGCCAGGGGTTGAAAGTTCGAAACTCGTCGCTAGCTTTTTGGTTGCGTCCTTGGGCAAGGCACTATGGGACATTGCCTGAACCCAGTAGAATACTAGGTTCAGGCAAAACTTAAACACACAACACACTGCAATAGCTCCGACAATGTGACATAATCTGACAAATACTTGTGTAAAAACATTCCCTAACGTATATGCAAGATAGTTTAATAAAGTACAATGCCCCATGTGTTTTTCGATTCACGTTAAAAACATGAATATCCTATTCTATCCTATTAGAATACACATGCTGTTGACTGGTGATCACAGCATACTTAATGTACCGGTTCCATGACAACTGAACCCCTTACAACTGAACCCCTTACAACTGAACCCTTACAACTAAACCCTTTACATCTGAACCCCTACAATTAAGCCCCTCACAACTGAACTCCTTTTAACTAAACCCCTTTAAACTGAACCCCTTGACAACTGAACCCATTTCAATTGACCCTCTTTACAACTGAACCCCCTTTTCAGTTAAAAGGGTTCGGTTAAAAGGGGTTCAGTTGTAAAGGGGTTCAGTTGTAGGGGCTCAGTTGTAAGGGGTTCAGTTGTAAGGGGTTCAGTTGACTGGTCACCAATGTACCAACCCACCTGTCGTTAGCCAAGTACATCTTGCTGGTCTGATTGACGCTTGTGTGCACATATGACATGAACTGACTGATGGAAGGTTTGATTTCTGGGTCTATTCCTTCAATGTCCTGGGAAATTCATTGTTTATTTCACAGTAGTTTCTATGGATTTCTGTTTTGCCCAGTCACTACGAGGTGGCAAGAAAAGCCTGCTTGTCATGGAAAAAATATACACAGAGGAAAGAAAGTAAAGAGGTGGGCTGCACGAGGTAATCACAACATTCTAATGTCTGCACCTTTTTGCCATCTCTGGGGGGTGGGTAAACATGATTGTTTAGCCAAAAGTCAATTTAAGTGTTTATAAAATGATGGTAATTTAAATTTGCTTGATTCATTTGAATCCACTGGATCAAGCCAAATACAATGCCAAAACAGTAAATTTTAGTAATATATTAAAGCTGAAAGTTTGTTTGATTTTGCTCCTTAAAAATATAGTATTTAAAAGGGACAACTATTCAAATCAAATTTAGGAAAAATGAGACCAAAAGTGGAAAAGCGCTTGTTATCATAGGTTACTGGTTACTTATATCATATTATGGTTACTCAGTATAAATAAAAGTACAGAAGGCTTGTCACAATAAGCCATGGCCGACCTGTAAGAAAGTGAGACTGACAGATTGGAGAGCTTCTTCAGGCCACTCGTGGAACCAGTCGATCTGTGTGCAGTTGACCACGGCGGGAAACTTGCGGCCGCGGACACGAAGGGTGGAACCCACAGGGGAGAAGCATAGAACAACCTGGGCAGAATAGGGGTGATAAGAGGACTGGTGAGCTTTTCTAATGTTACATCATAACAATAAAGGATATAGTTCTAAGGTGGCCGGTCAGCTTTTCCAATGATACATCATAGCAATAAAGGATATAGTTCTTTTTTACACTTAAATACAGTGTTTAAAACTTTATAGGAATAGATATTAGTTATTTACATGGATGGGTAGATGTAGAGTTTTTTGTACAACCCATTACACCAGCAGGTTCTGCTACATTCCTTGTATTGTGACACAACCTATTAGCTAGTGTGAGAATGCCCCCTTTAGTATTTGTGTAGTAATCTGACAATTAACCACATAATAATGCTCATTTACCAATACATGGGGTAATATGATGATTTCCTGAGTGATACCTCTCCCGCGTTTTCTCATTCATAGAGATAAAACATCCGATCCTCCTTCCTTACCTTGAGCTGCCTCCGGACTCTATCGATGAAGAACTTCCAGCAGTTCTCCCTGGTGTCCTCCAACCCGGCCCCCTTCACCTCGTTCCTTACCCCGCTGATCACGTTCTCCACCTCGTCTTCTGGTAGCAGCTCCGGGATTTCCCCCGATGCGAGAAGATCATTCACCAGCACCAGGAATTTCTCGTCAGGTACCTTGAAGTTTGAAAAATTACTAACAAATTTAAACAAATGAAACGGAGGTTAAGTGCTTTTAAAAATACCTAAAGGTTAAGGATACGAGATATTTCAACAATAACTAGTAAATGAGAATAAGAAGTGAAAAAGCAATTTTTTGTATATTTTATATATATTTTTTTTATTGCATTTTCACACTAAAGCTTTTCTATGAGGTATAATTCAAACCAACGTTTCTGTTAAATATTTTTCTGAATAAATTATTATATACAAAAAAGAATTTCCAACCTGAGCATCGGTAAGCAGGAACATGGTGCCGATGTTCTTTAAACCTGCCTTGATGCACAGCGCACCAAGATCCACTTTAAGGTCGGGAATCCCGTAGCCTTTCCTCAGTGTTATCTGGAACACCTCTAGTCCACTGATGAACGCTGCTAGCCTCGATAAGCTCTGCTTGCCTGTATTGAAACGGCTAGTGTAATGTGGAAGTAGGGTTTCTTGAATTTGTGTATCGGTATGAATGTTTGACTAACATATATTCCGGCTGATCGGTTTTCTTGCAAGGCAATTAACGGACAGTGCCTGAACCTATCAGTGGATTAATGGGTTTTACTAAATAGAAGGAACGTGTGAATCATACACAGCACACAGCTATAGCTCCAGTAACCTCACGGTGGGCGCTAGGTGATCTAACGATTGCCAGTGTGTTAACTCTATTGGTTTTCCCATTTACCAGGATAAACATGAATAGCTAATCCTATCCTAATTATGTAACAATATGTGTTTTGTCCATAAGCAAGTACCTGGTTTCGATCCCACAATCCTTCTACAGATGTCTAATACTGTTAAGCTATTTAATTGTTGAGAATAGTTAGTCAAAAGGGTGTGGAATGTAGACTTCTCGCTAACTAATCTGTTGTTTTCCATGGGAGCAACACTTAGCAAAATCTGCTTGAACTCAGTGGAATAAATGGTTGAACCAAAACTTTTTACCAGATATAACACATTGCAATAAGGGCGTTACTTATGTTTTAACGCTGGCCACAACATCCCGCACAGGAATACACATCAGCATCCGTCCTAACCAACACCCGGCATCATCTATCCCCACCTGATCCTCCCACTCCTACGAGCAGAGCATTCCCTCGTGGAGACTCGAGGATGCGGTTGATCCTGGCGATGTGGGACATGGCGTCCTCGAAGAGGACCAGGTTCATCACTGCGTTCACCTCGTTATAAGCCTCCAATCCATCCACCAGCAGCTTGTTCATCGCTTGCCATGTTGATACCTGGGGTTGTGATGTTGGTTTACAAGTTGTCTAGCAAGTTATTTGGTAGACAGCACTGCTGGATCATCGGAAAGTTCAATATTTGTTACAGGATTGAATAATCACTATCTGTTTGATTGTGTATAGGAGGTATGTTAAGCTTTAGTGGTTAAATGGAAATTGTACTAATGTCTCTATTATATTCAATTTGCTGCAATACTTGCAGACACGATGAGGTCTGATGCACTAAAAATTCAGAAATTAAAAATTTATATTAAAATATTGAAAAATTAATGCAAAAGAATTTAAACAATACTAACAAAAAACTTTCAGCTAAAAAGTCGAGAAGTTACCGCTAAATATTTTGGGTCCCCGATCCCAGCGGAGAAGTGGCAGAAGAGAAGTGGTTCAGCAGTGAGCACCTCATCAGGGATGTCATCGAAGTATTTCTTCGCAAACTCAAGTTTGTTTTTCTCAAACATTTCAATATCCTGGGTGGAAAAAGGTCAGGATGCGTTGGGTTATCTATGTTGGTCCTGGTATAATTGTAAACACGGATGCATTAAATTAGCTTAAACATGTCTGGAAACAAAAATGTGTACAGTGTGTTGCTCATATGTATAACCAAGGGGTGGGGGAAGACCTTACATTAGAAGGGGTGAACCCATGTGACACCCCTGGGCGAGGAGCGTGAGGTTAAAAGACTTGTTTCTCAAATGCCCAGGTTTCCTTGTGGATACGGGAAATATTACAAAAAAATAAGCGGGCCGGTTGTAGAGTGAAATTGATGGGAGATCATAGAGGTCATAGACTCAAAACTACCTCTCATTTACAGGGATAAAAATTGAATAACCTATTCTTATGACTTTATCAAATAAACAGATTTAAAAAGAGGTGACAGCCATTGTATCTTGGTGAACTGATTGGCAGTTCCAATTTTTTCTGTCATCGATAGAGTGAAAAAGTGGGGATCACATTGATACATGGAATAAGTGGGTATCACATCAAATACCTTTTGGTCGATGAGTTTATCGCAGTACACCCTGGAAGCCTCATGCATCCATAGCCTCACCAGATCCGATATGTTCTTCACACAGTCAGATGTAGAGAACAGTATGCCCTGGGTATGCCATAGGTTGGATGATACAAGGTACACAAATATAGCAGTGTATAATATAAATTGGAATTTTACAAATTGTATTTTATTTCATTACTATGACTTTAAATGACCAATTATACATTTTTTTGCAAAAAGTGCCTTTAAGCTGAGAGGTTGTAGACCATAACAAGGGTTAGCTTGTCAGTTGTGTCTTTAAGTAACTTAGCAGAGATTGTCTGGGCCCTTTAGACTAAGGGTTGAAAAATACTGAAGAAACGTCTCACTTATATACAACACACTGCAATAGCTCCGGTAATCCAACAGTGGTTGTGAGGTAAGCTCACGATTGCAGGTGTAATAACGGCCCTTGCATTTCTCATTCACAGAAATAAAAAACTAATATTCTAATCTTAACAAACAATGTCATTTTGCTGGTTCTCTTTAATTTAATATAAAATATGCATTTTTTTAACAATAAAATAAATAATTCGCACTTGGAATATATTGGAGAGATCCCTGAGATTGAAGATGTAATGGAACTTGATGGCAGTTGGGAGAAAAGTGCTGTTGATCTTGGCGTGGAGGGCCAGGGCTGCTTGCACCAGTGTGTTGGACATCTTCTGCACTGCTACCGGGAAGCCACCCATCTGCAAGTGCTGGGTGAGGATGCTGCTGTAGATCACTTGAAGGGCATCCTGGGGTGGTGGAGGTGGGTTAGTGTTTCGTTTAGTATGAGTAGTTGGATCTGTTAGGTGTGGAACCCATTTTAAGGGAATTAATCATGGCCAAGTATACGAGCTTATAAGGGAAATCTGTGTGTTAAAGCAATAAATGATTTTATTGTTAGATGTTTCCACAATTTCCTTATACAATTCTTAGTACAAGGATACTAGAAAAGTAGTACATCGTGTATATGCATCTGTGTGCTCTGGAATCAGTGCAGCTGGTCAAATGCTGGGGCAGTCTCGCATGCGTAAAGTATGGAGCACTTGGACGGATGTGAGTCGAAATGGTTAACATGACCACTTTTTATACAAAAGTGGTTTTTGTTTTGAGCTGGGATCGAAAGTTGGCTTGCGAAAGACGTGTGGAGCATATACACCAAAGATTACCATAACATCATGCATAACATATGCTAGTTTAAAGCCCAACAGTTAGTCTGTCAAGTCAAAATGCTACACATCTTATAGAAACAATTTAGAATTGGTAGGTTGTGCCGCAGGGTCCTTAATGGTGCCACAAATTACTTAAATGGCAAGTAATGGACCAACCTGGCCGGGGAAGCTGACTGCGAAGACGCTGAAATGCCGTTGCAACCTTGGGTTGATGGTGAACGAGCCGGCGGTGGGGTTCATGCACGCCACGTATTGTACATTGTTGATATCCTTCAGTATCAACTTGGTACGGTCGTACCAGTGGCTGTAGTCCATATGTTGTCTGTGTGAGTGTGGGGGAGTGGTGTGGTTAATGGTGTGTAGCATGGCACTATTTCGTAAATACAATTTTTTCCAGCATATTAACACAGACAATTGCCACAATTCCTGCTGGCAGACACCATGTTACCAGAGCTATTGTACTGTGTTGAATACAAAAGATACATTGCTACCATGTACCTTGCCCAAAGACACAAAATAAACTACCGGCTGATTTCGACCCCACCACCTCTTGGGTGATCATCTGACATTTACGTTATTTATTCAAATAGAAATTTATCAATGTTACCTGATAAGTGTATGCGGTTGCACTGTACCATATGCGTCCACCTCAGGCATATTCATATCATCAATGAAGTACACCAGCCTGTGGAAATATTGCTGAATATATATATATATACAACAAAAGACATTTAATCTAACTTAGTTAGGTATATAGGCTAGTCTTAAGAAAAACAATAAGGTTGTTATAACACTTGTCGACAACTTGGAGCTGTTTCATTAATCTACTGGGATTAGGCAACTGAGCATCGTCTGGTTTTCATCCCACCACCTTTCACTCATTTGAGCTAACCGGCCCCATAATCTCGAAGAGCAAACTAATATGATCTGGTTTTCATCCCACCACCTTTCGCCCTCATTTGAGCTAACTGGCCCTATAATCTTGAAAAACAAACTAATATGAAGACAAGCCAACCTCTTAGACCCTGGTGGGCCAAAGTTCCTCCCCGCCTTCTTCTCCAGTGGCTTCTCGAGGACTCCCTGCAGCATCATGGAGGTGGTGTAGAAGTTGAAGGGAACGTTGGTCACCATGAAGTCATCAGGCAGTGCTGCCAGTTTGTCCTGCACCAGGACTGTCTTTCCTGCACCGGCATTGCCCACCAGCATCACTGGCCGTCGGATCTCCATCAGCAAATCCATGAAGTATCGGATCCGACGGGTCTCGGCGGTGGGCACCATGCATGCCTGCAGGGGTAGGATATTGGAAGAATAATTACACCTTTGCATGCACCTAGATTCTTATCACGGTTAACTGATCAGTGTAGTTGTTCTGGCAGTTTTTTAATTATGGTTCATAAAAATCTTCAAAATGTATCACTGAAATTTAAAAAAAAAAAAAAAAGTCTGAGTATACTTGTTTGTTAACATTTATGTTATACACGGTCCTTATTACAATGCATCAATTTTCGACTAAGGGGTGTGATTATTTTTTGTGTATTTGTGCAAATTACAAAAACATCAATAATACACATCTTGCGAAAACACTTAATAAAAAAAATATAAATATTGTGTAACTAAATGTGTCCATTAAATCTAAGCAAATTACAATAAAATGCAACAATTTATGCAAAAACATGACATTACATAGCCCTTAAGTATATTGTACAGTAATGCATAACTATAATAGAGAATATGATCACCTGTAGAGGTAGTTCTGGATCAAGTTCGAACGCAGGAACACTCTCGGACCATGGAAGAAACTTCTTAGTCTCGCTGTCAATGCAGTAATCAAACACAGTTCCAGCGCTTGGGAATTTTACCGTCTTGAACTCAGTCGTCCACCACTTGCTAAACTCAACTCTGGAACAGCAAGGTAGGAGTTTTGCACATTTTTCAGTGTTCTTTGTTTAATGATTTTCTTATATTTGCCATCACACTATACATGCAGGTATACAGTGATATACTCAATAAACCTTAACTAAATCTCACACAAAATTGAAATATGGTGAAATATTTAATACACTTATATATTTAAAATATTGAATACACTTGTGAACATATACCTCTTAACCATTTAGATATCTTAACCACCATAAATAAACTAAGGTACAAATCAGTTGCTTATTATTTAAGTTGTGATTTTAACCGCATGAACTGAACACTAGATCCTTGACCTGATCATTTGTGCTCCAGACTGTAATCGACCTGGTAAATCGGCTGGTGACATAAATAGAGTAAAGATGATAGGATAAGCTATTGATGTTTATCTTTGTGAATGGGAAAACTCAAGGGTTAACACACAGGCAATTGTCAGATCATCTCGCGCCCACCGTCGGGTTACCGTCGGGTTACCGGAGCTATTTCAGTGTTTTGTATATGATAGACACTTTCCTTCAATTTGGTAAAACCCATTAATCCGTTTAGGCAATGTTGGTAAAGTGCCTTGCCCAAGGATACAAAAACTAGTTAGCAACCAGTTTCGCACCTGCAACCTTTCGATTGAAAGGACACACTTAACCACCAGACTAACCAGCCAGACTAACTATGTAAGGGGAATTAGTATGAATCCAATGATTGCTTATAGATCTCAAACAAAACGGAGTTAATAGCTACAGGTACCTAATTTACTTTCTACTACATTAATATTTTTCCTTAATTTCCTAGTTTTGTTTTCATGCTACGGTAATAAAGATAATAACTACCAAAATTAAAAAAAACAAAAAACTGAAATAATTTAAACACATTGATAAAACTACACTATATTGCATATGTATAAAGAATAATCCTAATAAACAACCTGTAATCAATTAGCTGATCTTGGAACATCGCTCCTCCGAATGCCCAGATACAAGCGAACACAAAGTACAGCTCGTACAACTCTTTGGGACAATCTGCTGGTGTGTTTTCTGGCGTGAGCAGAACTTCAAGCAAGAAGCAAAGCATCTATGGGAAGATATTGTATGGTTTAAATCGGATATTGTATGGTTTAAATTTAATTTTTATTTGATTTATTATCGTAAATAACGAGCAAATAAACTAACTTAGAGTGTATGGTATAAATTGGTGGTTTTACCTTCTTTTTTTATTTCTTTATTATCGTAAACAAGGAGAAAAAACATACAAACTAAGCTAAAACTTTGGACTATTGTAGTTACCCACCTGTATTTTGGCACACTCAGGGATGGGAGTTATAGTTTTGAACCTTCCTCTCAAAGTCTCAAGGCAAGCTGGAATGTACTTGTCGAATAGAATCGTCAGGTTGGCTTTTTCTGACTGGATTTCACGCTTGTCAATCCAGGAGGTTACCTGGATGGTAATGAAGTATACAATCGTTGCTCTAGCTTAGTGGTGGGCAACATCTCTAGTAGGCAGGCCAGATGTGGGAAAATGAAGTTCTTATTAAATGAATTGTATTTAATATCTTAATCTCATATTTATTCACCAATGCAAGTAATAACTCTTAAAATTTACAAAGAATATGACCAAAATATACATAATGGATTTATCATTTAATTCAATATCTAGTGAAGTCAATGAGGCAGTTGTGGTTGATCAAAGTTGTCAAGAAGTAATTTGAACTCTGGCTGCCACATTACAGTGATGGTTAGATACAGTCTGCGGGCCAGATCAGGGTATATTTTGCACATGCCTGATCTAGCTGATTCATGTTTAATTCATATGAATGAGAAAGAACAATGAAACTTATCACTTGAGGAATTGGTACATCAAACACATATGCTTACAGCAGTGCTTTGCAACCTTTTTTCACTCGAAGCAGATTTAAAAAATTTGACGTCACATTGTAGTCAAAAATGTACAATGGGAGGTCTTCTGACAAGCTATTCATATACATTTGATATTATATTAGTGAAGTGTCTGATAGCCGTAATATTTAAAATTGCAAAAAGTAAAATCCTTTTTGTTTGGTAAAAACTGTTTAAAAATATTATTTTCCACCGGCACACCCAGCTGTGTTTTGCGCACAGTAGTGTGCCATGGCTCTGGTTTACAGATGCACTTACCACAGGATTCCATCCAAGATCTGCTGGGTTGAGATAAAGGATACCAGCTCTCGACACTGTGGCAGGGGTGGCAGTTCTGAGGTTGCTGATCTCAAACAACAGCCTCATGGATGGGGTGAGAGGGATTCGCTCGTTACTGGCGAGTGTCAGCACCTGGGTGGGGGTAGTGATTTAGTGATAATTACGATGGTGTAATGTAGAAGAGAAGGGTTGTAACGGGCAGTAGAGTAATTGTAAAGAGGAGTTGAAGGGTTTTTATGGGCAGTAGAGTAGTTGTAATGGCAGTAAAGATGGGTGTAATGTATAATAAAAGGGTTGTTATGGGTAGTAGAGATGGGAGTGGTAATGGGCAGCAAAATTGGGAAAATGCAGTAGAACAAGCATTAAATTACTTTGTTGTCATCCATGACTGTGTTGAGCGATTCAATCCACATGGGGTCGATGTCACCATCCAACACGATCCACTTGGGCCCGTTGTGCGTCACGTTCGACAGATCTCTCATCACAGTGGAGAACAACCCATCCTTCCACTCACGCGTGGCTGGGTTGATGATTCCAAACAACTCGTCGTTGGTCACGGCTTTCGGGTTGAGATCGACCCATATCGGACGCCGTTTCATGTTCTGGTAGCATTTCATCAGCGATTTCAGCACCTGGAGAGGGGTTATGGTAGAGTTAAGCGAATAAGTAAGCTTGTTACAGTAACTTATTTAGTATACACACAAATCACTAAATCAGTGTACCATTTCTTGAGTTTTAGCGGTAACTGACAACATAATGGAAACAAGATGCTCAACAGGATATTCATGAATTATCTCTGTAAATGGGAAATAGCAAGGGGCATTATTACATACGTAATTGTCATACAATCCCTTTAGCTACCAGCAGACGACAACACTTTTTATGAGTTAACGGCCAGACTTATAAAAAATGACACGAAAAGGATAAAGCAATAAAACTAATAGATAAACTGGTATGTCAATTAATATGTGATGTTTATAAGTACCTGTGTCTTCCCTGTTCCAGCATTCCCAATCACAAACACTGAATGTCGTACGAACAACAACTCATCAAGCTGCACCAGCTTCAACACAAAGTTGTCTTCCGCTTGTAGCTTTAAATCCTGGCAGAATGTGGGGTTAAAATATGTAGAATGTGGAGGGGAAAAGGGGGAACTTGGGGAGTGAAATTTGTACTTTTAAAATGGTATTCCAAAGAAAATATATATCTCTGGGATTATCTGTGGGCACAATTCAAATTTTGCTAAGTCTCAATTTTATCGTTTAGGAAAAATTATCAAATTTAAGGAATTCTTATTAGATTACATCCATATTTAGGTATAATAGATTACAACTTGTAACAGGACTCCTAACTATATGACATTGCTAAGCGGGCTAGACAAGGCTGTAAGTTGCCGGCTTTTGCAATAGATTCTGTGGTTGGATTACTGCTCTCTTCCCATAAGGTACTTACTCCCACGTAACAATACGATGCTAGAATGAAACAGATTTTATAAAAGATAAAACTGTTTCCTACTTACATGCACCGCTTGTCTGCACATTTTCTCAAGATCGAGATCCCGTTTACGTGGGACGTCCAGTGCAGGGAACAGATCCCCGATGAGTCCCATGAATACCGGCATGTCATCTGTCACGATCTTCGGGATGTTGAAGTCACGAAGAGCTCGCATCAGCACCTATCGTAAGGTGACAGGGAGAGGATGTATTGGTTGGAAAATGGAAATGTATTAGTTCGTTGTTTATTACTTGTTTTGATCCATAAAATGCTATATTTAAAAGGACAGAAACTGTGGATAAAAAAATCTAAAAAAGGCAAAATGAGAGTTGAACTTGGACCCAATTTAGCAGACGTCAATGGGGTCATTGTCACTAGTTTGCCCCATGTTTAGGTCAACATGGCTAGGGTTTTCCCATGTATGAGAAATGGCACCATAGTTCTCCAGCAACCCAGGCTATGGACTATAGGTAGTTTGATGATTACCCGACACCTGACAAAAAGTATTGTATGCACACAATAAAAAATAATATCAAAATGGGTACCACAGATAAAACCGAGTACCCTATCCTGACCTGTTCCTCGGGTCTTGTTTTGTCGCTTCTTTTCAACGAGCCCGCCACTACAAGCACGGACTTGATAGCGCGCAAGCCCCAATCGTAGTGGTCCTGTTTGGAGAGAAGCTCCTTGCAGAGAGTGTAGAGAGTGATGAACTTCCTCGCTAAGATCCTCGCCTCCAGGAAGCCCTCAGCCACCAACATGATCTCGCAAATCAGCTCGAAATCAGGGACCACCATGGCGCACGGTCGGAACAAAGCCTATGGAGCACATGATGACGTGGACTTGTTATATCATGGAGGAGCAATCACACAGAACAATGAATGGGCAGTTAAAAGGAATTAAACCTTGTGGTTCACTCATACATAATCATGTTGGAATACAAGCTTAGAGTTAGTGGGATCAAAACCAGCCAATAGCTTATCAGCGGTTTAAATTTAACACACTCCAAAAGCTCAGGTAAAAGGACTGTAAACACAAGATAATTTAAATATTGCCAGTGCTATAATCCCCTTTTCTGTTTTTTATACCAGTGGATCTAAAGGAGTAACCTATACTAATTGAAAATCTTTTTGAAATAAAACAAATGCATAACCCTTTACAGTATTTGAGTAAAAAAAACAAGAACAAATTGTTCACCTTCAAATTTTCAGGCAGTTCAGTCCTTCCAGCATAGCCTGGGTTCATGGTGATAAAGATGCCAACAGTGGGTATGAGGGATATCTCCTCCCCTTGGAAGATGAACCTCTTCTTTTTGAACCGAATCGCATCTTGGATCGATTTTACCTGAAAAAGTCATTTTTAACCATTGGTGGAAAAGTTCAAAATGATCATAAGCATACCACCGCATCCTTACAGTTAGGTTGAGGACGCAATTGCATTGTTTTTAAAAATGATTGTAATTTGTTGGATATTGTTGTAATTTTCAATGTGTATATTCAGGTCACTAATGATAGCTTTTGGGGTCATCAGTCAAAGGTAGGTGGGATTAAAAGTAAGACTGCCAGTTAGTTGGTGTACAGCGAGGCACTTGACAGACCCTGGCGATCAACCGTATCCTATTTTATAAACCACTATTTCAGCATAAAGTCCGTTTTGTGAAGTTTGTTCCTTCTACTACAGGATAATGCTCCTATTTTAAAAGCCACTTAAAAAATCTTGACAAGACCAACCTGCACGGCAACCACAGAGAGCACTTCCACTGAG
This sequence comes from Ciona savignyi, assembly GCA_000149265.1. NCBI lineage: Eukaryota > Metazoa > Chordata > Ascidiacea > Phlebobranchia > Cionidae > Ciona > Ciona savignyi. Next base: position 2,490,269 of record CH003412.1, on the reverse strand, counting down.
ATCCTGTTAAACTCATCGAAACATCCCCAAGCCCCAGTTTGCGCCAACCCCTTGTATATATTACCGATCGACTTATAGTCCATCTGCTCCGAACAGTTGAACACATACACCATGATACCAAGGGAGCGGGCGAGATCTTTCGTCGTCTCAGTTTTGCCTGTTCCTGCCGGGCCAGCAGGGGCTCCCCCCATGATGAGATGCAGGGATTGGGTCAACGTTATGTAGCATCTGCAAAGGTCGATATCAATGTTGTTTTTTAAACTGTTTCATATTTGAGTTATGAAGATTAAACACCAAATTTTTAACTGTGTACAAATAATACAGACTTCGTAAAATGCGGATTTCCCTACAGTCGCAGGTTTAAAATATTGGTTTTACATACAAGTCTGTTTGAAACTTATTGCTGTTTGGGTGGTTAGGGATTAATATCAATTTCGGCATGTGGTTGGTATAAAAATCAATATTTTGGCGGTTTACTATAGAGACATTCAAATTCTATTAAACATTGATCTTATAGCTAATCCCACTAATTTATAATACCGATACGGAGGTACTAATAATTTTGCAATCCTCAAAAAATAAAACTGCAAACTCTGAAATAAAATAAAGGCAATAAAATTTATTTTTAATTTTGAAACATAGAAATGTTACTATATTTTTCAATTACAAATAGATCAATGTATTTAAATATAAACAAAAAAAATTCTTCGCTTTTTTACCATTATGTAAATCACTCAGAAAAACAACTGTAATTTAAACTAACAGCCACCTGTCAGTTAGAGGTGTAATGACGAGTCTGGGAGTATTTCCGAGGTATTCGTAGGAATATACGAACTGAGCATCACAAATGTTGGCGAAGCAGTGTTTCTTCTCATCATCCCAATCTGTGTCGGAGTTGGGGATTGCCACACAAACTCTGACGCACTTTCAATCTACAATATTGCTTTGCTTATATAATGTATATGTTCTTATGAACTTTATTTATATTGCTAAGCAATGCATATGTGGCTTATGAGTTTTATTTATATTGCTAAGCAATGCATATGTGCTTATGAGTTTTATTTATATTTCTATACATCGTGTAAGTCATTATATGAGTTTTATAAATAGACTGTTGTGGTGATTTTTGCTTTTATATGCTAGATTTAAAGTTTTGGTTTATAAAAATGTCCTTAAACACTTATAAAATACGTATGATGTTATCAATACGACAAGCTGAACACTATGCAATAGACAATGGCGGTGTTTTAGAAATTTGTCTCATCCATATTGGCTCTATCATAATTTGTCCTGGTAGTAGTGTAATCCTCAGGCAGTACTAGTTATAGTGAACCTTAATAGAATAATGCAGGCTGCAGCCAGGTCAGAATGAAAAAATGGACAAACTCTAGCTCAATGTGGGCATGTGAAATGTAAACACAGTAATTTTTATTATACATGTGTCCAAAAATTGTCAACCAGCTAGCTATTTTAATATTTGATTTGAGAGACGAATTCAATAAAGTTCAAACCTTCTGCTGTATAAGCTTGGCAACGACATCTCTAGCGTGCACGTCGATTGTACAGATGGTCATGATCTTCTGTCGGTCGTTTGGGGTGAGGCTGCCTATGAGCAAGCCGATCAAAGTGTTGAGTTGTTGGACTTGTTTCTTGAAATAATCCTTCAACGCATGTTCGTAACCTTCCTCCAACCTCGCGAATGATATCCCAACCTGGTTAATGCATTGCACCAGCATTAGTTGTCACGCCATGTTTGCAGGCAAGCAATATGGAGGTAAACATGCATGTTTACATGGTTGTCATGTTAGATTTTAAGTTTAAAAGCTTATGACTGGAGGGGCTTATGAATTTTGTCTAAAATAATGGTATTGGCCCAAAATAAATTTCTGATATGTTTTTTTTAAAGAAAAGCAAGAATGATGGCTGTTTATTGTACAAAAAAAGAAAACCAAATAAATCATCAATCGTTGTAAACAATGTTACACCAATTATTTAGATACAACGAATCGAATGTTTCTCTTTAGGGTAATAAGTACCTAAATGAGACTGGGAGTTGAAAAACCAAAAACACATATTTGTGGAGAAAGATTTCTTTACTGAGAATAAATCCACAGCAACACACTCTGTGATAAGAATTGTCAGCCAAGAAGTCCCAATTACTCCTAATTGTCCACTCAATATTGCAGAAAGCTGCACCCATCAAACCACCTACCTCTGTGGACCACCAGATTTGAGTGGAGGTTAGTGCCACTTGTGCAGGGTAGTCGAACAACCACTGATCGCGAGGTTTCTCCTCGTAAGTGACCACCGCTTCAGCGAGCTCATTACGCACTGTCGCTCGCATAGCATCCATCACACGGTTCAACCACAGTTCAACCTGATATGGTGGTTTGGTTTACTTTTCCACTATAGCTCAGTAACTGAGCAACTGTCGAATTATGAAAGGATATTTACGAATTTATTTCATAGGTAGTAATACCTAGAGCTGTAGAATATAGGATATTATATTCATGCTTATCCCCTTAAATGAAAAAACCAAGGGGGGTTAACACACGGCAATCCATCAGATCACCTCATGGCGAACTGTCGGGCTATTGCAATGTTGTGTATGATTCACATGTTTCTACAATTTAGTAGAATCAATTAATCTGCTGGGTTCAAGCAATGACCATTAAGTGCCATGCCCATGGACACAACCGATTCGCCAGTAACAAGTTTTAAACCTGATGCACTTCGTAAACATGATAGAGATTAGGACTACTTTAGCAATGTTCATTAGGTGTTTTGATATAACTTAAGACAGACCATATAAGGCAGGTCTTACAAGGATCCGGTTTAATGTATTTTATTACCCATTCTGATACACCATTTTTATTATAAAATAGGGTACAGTGCTTTTCATGTGTTTTCACTGAGAAAATTAGGCAGTTTTCCTATATAATGTAAGGTCATCAAAATTGTTTTCAATAATGACCGCCTCAATCACTCAGCTGTGTTGGATTTAAAATATTGGATTTAAAAACCAACAGTAGAAAAGGTTTTTATAGTACGCATGCTTCACAAGACCGATACATATACAGAATTAAATATAAAAAACGGATCTTTTTAACGAGACCAACACAGTTTCGAAACCTAAAAAATAGGTTTTTATAAACTTTGTAGCAAAGATGCACAAACCCCACCTGCCCAGTGCAGTGGCAAAGTTCACCGAACGCCACATACTCATCCTCGGTGCTGTACATCCCAAGTGCGGATTTCGAAGCCTCCCCTCCTTCCTCCTCCTCGAACTTCAGCTTGGACATGTTGTCGAAGAGCTTGGCGAGGTGGCGGGATACCTGTGTGGGTGAGGGGGTGTGAGGTGCTTATCCAAAAAATATTTCAACAGGTTTTATCAATCAGTAATAGTGTTGGTGGTCTGCACTCAGCCACAGGTTATAGATTCAAAACTGAGCACAGACTACATAAGTATGTCTTTGGGTAATATACTTTATGTCCTTGGGTGATGTACCTAGCAAACATTGCCAAAACCATGTAGAATAATGGGTTTTACCAAAACTCAAGAAACAAATTAATCGTATATGCTACATTCCAATAACCCAGGTAACTCAGCAGTGAGTGCACAACTATCGATCTATCTTGCTATAACAGGTTGAAATCTATTAGTGTACTAAATGTTACCCATATTGGGAGAAGGATGTGTCATTCGTACCCCAGTATGTACCATAGGATCCATACATTGTTCCTGTTGTGTTGCACTGAGAACATTTACAAGGAAATTCTCACCTCAACAGGGTTGTTTCCATTGGACAGAATATCAAGCAAATCACTTGAAGAAACGAAATAGAATCTTGGAAATGCAAGTCGCTTGGTTTCTAAGTATTCAGCCAATGCCTTCTCGCATAATGTCAGCTTGGCCTGTTTAAAAGTAACTTGGAATAAAATAAGGATGCAACACAACTTATATAAAGTATGTATTTAAACGAACAGAATAGTTTATCATGTCCTACTTTTGAAGATTGGTATGTTGATGGATATATAATTTAATAACTACTATATTGTGGACTTTAGCAAAAAATTGTTAACTTTGGTGAACAAGTGAACTTTTTTGGGGAATTTCAATAAATTTTAAAAGATTTTGTTAACTTTAGAGGGAATTTTAATAATTGTGGAAAGAGTATCAGTAACTTTTACTTTACTAAAGTATTACCTTACTACTCGCAGGTAATTTCTTAACTTTTTATAGGATAACTTTTATGGAAATTTTGTATCAAAAATTTGTTTATTTTGGGAGAAAAACAATAATAATCTATGTAAT